>CAMPDV010000313.1:0-364728 GCA_946699065.1 Loxodes magnus
CTTAGCTATTTTGAATTTACATTATAATGTTTTATGAAAGCCTAATTTTCCTCCATTTTATTGATATGTTATTTAGTAGATGGAAAATATGGATCTGGACATTTTCTCTTTAATTAATTTATAGAATCTTATTCCAAAGAATTTGCTTGAGTGTCCTGTTTTAGATTTTATGAATGAGAGTTGTTGAAATCTAAAAAGATTATTCACAGAATTTATGGATAGAAATGTTAAATTGGAATAAATTAACTACTTTAACATTTGGCTGATAGAAATATTATTATTAATTAATTATGCTTAAATAACAAACATAATTTAATAACTATTTTAGAATTATAAGTAGTTAAATAATAGGCAGGATTAATTTAAGTAACTATTTCAAAGAGATTATGGTAAATTAATAGATTAAGTATTAAATATAAAATTCAACTAAAAAGTAAAACTTAGTTGTTATTTGCAATAGTTAAACATTTTAAGTAATAGAAATACTTAAATCTTAACTAATATTTATGCTTTGAATATATAAATCGTTTTAAATCAATCAATTCGATTATTGAGCGCGTAGCACTCTCGTTGGTGCGCAGCTCTTTAAATTAATTTAATTTAATTTAATTTCGAAAAATAATATTTTATGGGTCTCTCTATCTTTGTTTTCTCTTCCTACAGCACTTCCCTGTAATTTTTCATTCCAAAGCATAGGATGCAATATGCGATTACGGGTACATCTTTCCCCGACCTATGATGAAAAAAATTTTCTCCTGGCATTCAGATTTCTCCAGTTTTTCGAATCTTCCTTCTCTTGTTATTGGTTTCTCTTTCTCCGATTTATCCTCCGTCCGCGTTCATTTTTTAGTTTCCTTTTTTGGTCTCTAAGCAGCATCCGAAGGAAAAGGCTTTCCACTCTATTTAAAATATATAAATAGTTTTATAATAAAAAAATAATATTTATAATAAATTATAGCAACTTTTATACATTTATCACTTTATTGTAGCAATAAACTATTTTATAGAGTTTATTTTTTAATTTTGCTAATAATTCACTCAAATTAAAAAGTTTAGTTTAAAATAGAATAGTTTTTTGAGATAAAAACTCTAATTTAACTTCGTCTGTTATAACAATAAAAAAATAACGAGATTTTAATTAAAAAGCTTTAAGAAAAAATTAAAAAAAGTTTATTATAATTGTCCCTTAAACTCCACTCGAATTGAGATCAACAAAAGATAAAGTTTTAAAAGAAAATTCTAAGAGTAAATAATATGAAAAATTAAGCAAATTATTTTAATTACATAAGATTATATTTTTCTCAGCAAAATCTTTTGCTTTTTAAAAAGTATACTTAATTATATCAACCTTTTAATTATACTAATTCTAATTTTTTTGAATTTCTTCTTTTTCTTTTTCAAGAAAATTAGCAAATTAAATCTTAAAAATTAGGTTTATAAAAAAAAATTAATGTGTAAATATTATTATTTTATTTATACTTTTTTATAAATAATTACATATCTAATTTTTAAACTTAAAATTAATAAAATATCTCATATTTCATCATTTTCTAAATCCAAATGTCTTAAATTCTAAATAGAATATAATCATTTTATTTTGATATATAAAATATATCTGGATAAGCTGGATTTATGCCTTTTTTTTAATTTATTTTAGAAAAATAAAAAATAATATAAAAATGTTTTATTTAATTTTAACTAGGTTCAACAATAAAGTTATATTTTTTAATTATTTACATAAACTTTTTTTGTTCAAGCTAGATAAATTAAAAAGCATCTAAAATTTAATTAAAACATAATTATTCTTTTGTTCATTTAGGAAAAATATTTATTTTTCATTCTTTAAAAAACTTACATAAGCTTAAAGTAAATTCCAAGTAGTTAGCTTCTATAAATTTGGGAAATTTAACTCTTGTAAAAGGAAAAAAGATAATTAGTTCTCAAACTTAAATAAAGATTTAAGTTTATATAAATATAAATGATATTGACTTAAACTAAAAACATATTTTTTTTAATTATTTTATCTTTTGAATAAATAGCATTTGAAAATATTTTTATTTATTACTTGCTTTTTAAAATTGAAATGATAAATTAACCAATACTTATCAACTTAAATCTTATAATTTGCTATTTGAATTTATAAAGTTATTTATTTTGCAATTATATAAGAATAAATTAATTTCTTATATTAAGTTAATATAGAAAGAAAGTAAAAAAATTAAATATTTTAATTTTTTTATTGTTTAAGATGCTTAAAATTTTTTAAATGCTTAGAATTTAATTTTCTACAACTTATGCTAATTTTGATTGATATGGAAAAGTAATTAAATTAAAATTAAAACAGTTTCGCTTTTTGGCTTTATTGAACTCACATAAGGGTTCAAGTTCTTGCTTCTTTCTACGATACCACCTAAATAATACTTGCCTTTCTTCATGAAAGGCTAGAAAGGGTGAGATCAGATTGGAATTATTTTGCACGCAAGGCTAAAAACTTCCAAACAGTGTTGGTGTTCAGTAATAACTGCGCACCTCTGATTATCATATTACGAATTCGAGTAATCCGCAGTCAATTTCCATCATCTTCATTTTTTATATGGAAAACTAATAAAAATTATTAAATAAAAGCATATTATAAAATTCACTCAAAGAAAGAAAATTATTTAAATTTCTTTGGCAAGCATTTTTCTAAAACTCAAGGTAATTAAAAATAGTTTACTTATTAAAAAGATTTATTACGTTTATTTATTTTATTAATAATTAACAAATTTTATGTTTTATATAATCGAAAACGATTTAGCAAAAAATTTGAATAAATTATTAAATTAATATTCTTCATGATAGTTTAATTATCCTCGTTTATTAAATATACTTGATAATAAAAAATGCATACAAAAATAAAAATTCTATTAGTTAATATGATCATAATATTTTAAATAAGATAGAATATCAGCAAATATTTTCTAATAATCATATAATAATATTTAATTAATGTGGCACCATATCTAATAGGGTCACTACATTAAAAAGTTCGGTGTTTAAAAATAATAATTAACTTGAATTCGCTTTGATTTTCGCTGTTATGAATTTTGATGAGCTTTAAATTATTTTTAATTTATTGCCATAAATCAAATCCCAATCCTTTTTTATTGAATTAGCTGATTGATATTTAAATATAGGAAGTTTCTTTATTAGCTTTAAATATTTTTCTGTAGAGCTACAGAACCTCTTGATTGTAATAAATTCAAAATAAAAATTTTCATTAATTTTCTATTTATCTTTTTTATTTTATTTAAATTAATAGTAACTTCTTACTTTATGTCTCGTCACTTGCAATAACAATATATCATTATTCTCCAATAGGCAATCTCTTAAGTTGGTAATTATAATTCTATAATAATTGGGTCGTTGGGTATTAAGGTTGCTCTGTCTTAGAGTTTCTTGTATTTTAAATTTCCTTTAAAATCTATTCTTTTATGAGATTCTTCCTTAAATTTGCTAAAAGTACGGATTTAGAGTTAATTCCTACCTTAAAATTGAGTTTTTAAATTTTAAAATTTACATAAAGTTTATTAAATCTCAAGTTCGTTACCAAAGATCACTAATAGCCTTTATTAGTTTTTAATTTTCCATCTAAAAAAGGAAAAAATAATTGATCATATCCTGCTAAGAGTTATCAGGCTTTGCTGAAAATGTTTGGTATTTCTTAGGTGCAATAATATAATATTATGAACTATTAGCAAATTAAATATAGTTTATTTTTATTTATATTTCAAATATATTTTTACTGTTTAAATGAGATAAAATAAAAAAAATTTAGTTCTTATAATTTTCAATAAAAACTTAGTAATCGCCACATTAACGTTAGATATAGCATTATTTGCTTATGTGGCTAAGACTTTGATGAAACTGATCATATTTTTTATTGCTATAATGCAGACATTATTGAGGAACTTGAAAGTCATAAAGCTTTTAAAGAAAAAGACAAGAAGAAGCTAATTCTTTATGACTAAAACTACATAAACAAACATTTTTCAAAAAATCAAATTCCTAAAATAGACAAATTAATCAAAAATTTTCATTCTAAATTACTAAAAAAGCCTATTGAAATGTTTGCACTACAAGATGAGCTTTTAGAAGAGTTTCAAGAAGGAAAAAAGACAAATTTCATCAAGACAATAAATAAAAATATATGATAGAGAAAGAACAAGAAGAAGCTTGATTAACATTTACAAACTTTTATCTTTCAACATATTTGTAATATTTATAGTCTAAGCTATATTTATTGCAACTATGTCTCAATATTCTTAAATATTGAAACTATTATATTTTAATTAATATTAATAAAAAAATTTAGAGTAGATAAAAAAGGAAATATTGCTATAATATACTTAAATAAAATTATAATTAATGGAGTATTATTTATGTATCAACTCCTTTCTTTACAACTTTTACTCTTCTCATTAATAAATTAGTATTGAAATAAAATACTTAAGGCTTATAATTTTCTTTAAGTTTAATAAATAAACTGTTTAAATTTTATTCTTTTTACCTCGTTACTATTATTAATTTTAAACTCCGAAAAAAGGAAAAATTAAATTATTTTTATATTTAGATTAGTTTTAAATTCGATTTGCTAGTATTAATTTATTTTTAAAGCTGTATTAGAGGAAAAGATTCTTAGTTTAAGAAGTTATTCTTATTACTTAGTTTTTATATTTTTGTTTCGTCCCTTCTAATTTTTTTAAGTAATTTTGTTTATTGCTGTTTTAAAAAAAATTTTCATCAAATTTACTTTTTTCAGTTAAGACTCATTAAAAAAAGTTTAGTCGATTCCTAAAATCGCTTTTCTTTAAAATCTCTTCGCAAAAGAAGGTATTACAATTTTGTCAAATTTAAAGTCACCTTTTACAATCTCCGATATCCAAACTCTATTTCTTTTTTTTTAATTTAATTCGCCCCAAAAATTTCCTGTAGTGTAAAACTCTGAGCGAAAAACAAAAATACATTTTTCACAATTTAATTCTATATATACTCTTATTTCTTGTTTTCCTTTAATTCAAAACCAAAATCAAAAAATTTTATCAAGATCAAAATCAAAAATTTTTTAAAGTTTGCCTTTCTTTAATTTTTATTTAATTTTAAATTTTTTCATCCCGATTTCCCTAATTTTATTCTTTCCGAAAAATGTTCTCTAGAGTAAAACGCTGAGCAAGAATAATTTTTTATTTTTACAATTTCAAACTTGAACTACCATTTAAATTTCAGAAGAAATTAATATAATAATTTTTACTATCCTAAAACATTTTATATACATAGAAATAAGATTAATTATCAAACTTGCTTTGAAAAAATTCTCTTTGAAACAAAAAAAAAATTCTTAAAATAATAAATTTATAACTAAACTTTGCTTAAAATGTAAATATTAAAAAAATGAAAGAATAGAATAAACGCAAAAAAAATTAAATATTGCTAAAAGGATAGCTTTATCAGTCCACCTCAAAAATGTTTTTTTTATTTTATAAATTAGGTAAAAAAAATAAAAAATAAATAGTAAATTCTGCTTGAAATACATTTTTTTTTATAAATCTTTAATTAAAAAATAAAACATTCTAAAATTTTTCAAAACTAATAGAAAACTTACTTAAAAAACTTTAAACTACTTTTATAATTAACTTTAATCGTAAAAATTAAAATTTTAAATGCACATACCCACTCTTTTGCAACTTTCCACTTTCTCACAATTCCGTCCTTGGCTCCAGATACTAACCATCTGTTTGTCACCACTCAATGCTATAGAATATATTGCTCCTGTATGTCCTTAAAGCGTCTATATACACTCACCCCATATTAAAATTCCAAATTTTTATTGTTTGATCCCAGGAACTAGAAAATATAACGCTCGAATCAGTACTAATTTAAATTCTATATGCAGTACCTGTATACCCTTCCAGAGTTCGAATAAGCTGACCAGTTGAGAAATACCAGCTCTTTATCTTCTTATCGTAATTTCCGGAGACAATTGATTTCATGTCACTTGTTAAAGCTACAGAGACAACGTAACTCGAATAACCCTTCAAAGTTCTCGTACATTTTCCAGTCTTGAAATCCCAAATATTTATCGTCTTATCTGGCTTTCCTGAACCAGATACAATTCATTTCATGTCACTTGTTAAAGCTACAGATTAAACTGAATACTAATGGCCATTCAATACTTAGTCTAAAATATTAAAGAATTACCTTGAGATTAGTCGTAGGAAATTTTTTAAATCAATTTTTAAAAGAATAGGTTCGGCAGAATTTCATATTTAAATAGAATAAGGGGTATTCTTCCTAAAGACTGGCTTCTTGCTCTTAAAATTTTTCGTAAAAAAATAATTTTAGCAAATTGTGCTTCTTTCTTCTCCATTTTTAACTTTTATAACTGACTTTTAAAATTTCTAAATTAAAGTACTCATCTTAATAATTTTCCTTATATAATTTCAATTCAATTAAATAATCAATTTATTTATTTATTAAGATACTTATAAGTACAAAAATTAAAATTCTACTTTTTGCCTTAAATCCAAACAATTATAAAATTGTTTTTATACAGTTGATTAAACATAGCTTTTACGATTTTAATTATTTATATATTTTTACTTAAAAAAAATATAAATTATTATATCAAAAGGTTTTTTTAATTTAATTAATTATAAACTAAATGTAAAAAAGAGTTTACCATTCTCTGGGATTTCAAACAGGTACTTGCTGCCATTTTCTTAACGAGGATGGATACCACGACTTTCTTGATTAAGTGGTAGGTAACCACTGTTGATTCTCAGTCTATCCAGCAAATATTTTTCTCTTATAAATTCCATTTGATGTAATTCAAAGTTTGTTAATTTAAGTTCATGTTCTGTTTTGTTCTTTTTCGTTCAGTTTTTTTCAGGTTATGCATTTCTTTATTAAATGAAATCTTGATTTGCAGTATCAACATTGTTTAAGTTTTTATCTTGATTATTTTTTATAAATATCTTGTTTTCTATCTTTTCTAATCTTTTTATTATATTCTGATCTTAAATTTTGATTTATGAGATTTCTTCTTTTTTATTTAATTGGAGTTTTTTCTAATTCCATTATTTGATTATTGGGTAAGTTTGATTAAGATTATCTTCATAATTATTCTTCTGTTATTAATTGATTTTATATTAGTTATTTTCTTAAGATTGTTAATTCATTATCCTGAAAATCAATATTACTCATAAATTCTCTTATTTATATGCTTTGGTTATATATGGTTTCTTCGTATCCGGAAATTTATTTTTCATTTGTTCGACTTAATTTTAGAGTTTTTAATATGGGTCAATTTTTATTCTTCTACTTATTACATTCTAAACATCACTTCACCTTTGGAAGAAGAACTAGATTCTGATGTAGCCTTCTACTTTTATTTTTCTTTGCTCGCCTTTCTTTTGGTTTTTCTATTTTAGTTTCTAGAAAGGCGAATCGACTATTCCGTTTTTACCATGCAATTTTCCATTTTTTTATATATATCAAAATTCTTATAACTAAAAATTTATATCCTTATTATAATAACTTTACTATGCATTTATTAATCATAACTTATTTGATTTTTATATCAAAAGACTCTTAATTAAATAACCTTTTTTTATAAATCCTAATAATGATAAACAAAATAATACCATTGCTTTAAAATCTACTGCTATTAATTATTCCTTTACACTTACATTTAATCAAACAAATGAGTTCTTTAAAGTTTTCATTATTTAAAAAATAATAAAATTAAAATATAAAAAGCATCAAATTATTTAAATTAAAGTATTTATCTTTCTAATTTATGAGATATAATAATTAAATTGTTCACTTTCTTACTACTATTTCAATTACATTTTTTATTTGTAAAGATCCACTAAATGGAAGAAAATACATACATTTTTTTTGAAGAATAAAGGAATCAAAGAAATAATTGCAAAAATTAAAATAAAACAAATAAAAAAATCTTAAACGAAATTTGACTGAAGGAATCAAATGAATAAATAAAAAAAATTAAGAATAAAAAAACTTTAAAATTCTTAAATAAAAGGAAAAATTAATTAAATGCAAAACACATCTAAAGGTTAAAAAGGAAAAGCCGGAAAAAAAACTTTTCTAAACTTACTTAAATCAGTAACTCAAAAAAAATCGACACATTTACATTCTTCACTTACTTTTCCTGGTAATCTCATCTCTCTTATATTTTTACTTGGCTTCTATACTTTTTTCATACTCCTCTTATTTTTTTGCTCTACTTTTCTTAGGAATCTATTCAATCTTAATTTTTTAATTTTTTAAGCTTGTCTACTCATAGCTTTTCCAATAATATGTCATTACTCTTTTTATTACTTTTCTTACTCGATTTTTCACTTTACTTATAAATTTCATCGATCTAATTTTTTTAAGATAAAGTCTTTTAAACTACATTTCAGACATTTTTTCATTTTCACTTCTTTATCTGACTATATTTATAAATCTTAGCCTTCTTTCATTTTTTTAACACTTATTCTTTCTAAATTTTCTGTTCAAAATTTTTTATTTTTTCGTTTCTGTACCTTTCTAGGCTTTTATATGATTTCATAATTACTTTCTTCTAATCTCTTTTCTTTTTTAGCCAAAATTCATAATTTTTCTACTGCTACACTTCTTTACTTTTTTATCTTCGAATTCTTATCTTTTTATATTTGGTTACCCTGATAACTCATAGAGTTTTATTTTCTTATGACAGATACTCAAACTTATTTAGTTGATTTCTCTCTTTACATTTACTTATCTTAGAATAATTATATCATTTATTTTTTTATTTTTCATAATTGACGACTCTAAGCTTTGCCTTCTTTTACAGAATTCAGACTCTTTTCGATGTATTTTTATTATATTTTTGGGTTATGTCGATATTTATTTTAAAAGTGGCTCGATCTGTTTTTTGAAAAACTTTTCAAAGAAATTTCTGTTTGATTTTATATGATTGCGTTTATTAAGCTTTTTATTTTACTTTTTTAATTTAACTTGTCAAAATTAAGATTTTTTCTGTAAAACTTTTGTTAGTTTAAAATATTTTATGAATCTTAATTAAAAAGCGAATAAGAGATCGAAAAACTTATGTTTAAGATAACATATCAGCACTCAATTGTTCTTTCCTTTTGTTTGCAAACATCTTTAAAATAGAAGAATACTATAAGCAGCAAGTTTTTCTACTATTTCTTCTTTTTATCTAAATCAATTTTGAGTATATTTTAAGTAATTGACAATATATCAAAGATTTATTTAAATTGAGATCAAATCATTTAATTCTTAAAATTTATTCTGTGGGATCATTTATAAATACTTATGTTGTCATATTTAAGACCCATTGCTATCCTATTTTCTTTCTAGTTGGTATTTTATGTTTCTTTTTTGAAATGAGATCCCTATTTAGATTTATTTTTTATAGTTTAATTTAATTTAAAGCTCAGTTCAATTTTTATAATTATAAAGATGTCACAATCTTTTAGGTGCCCCAAATGCTCGTATTATTTCGATTCTAAACTACGAATTCCTAAAGCTCTTCCTTGTGGACATCAAGCTTGCAAAAAATGCATTCTAGAAGAATACTTGAAAAATAGCTTTAACAAGTGTCCAAAATAATAGTGCTAATAAATTTCGATAGTTGATCCTAAAAGATCGATAGGTCATAAAGGAATTAAAAGCAAAAACTAGAAACCAAAACTAAATATCGAGTAAAGTTAAAATTAGATAGTTTATTAGCAAAAAATATTAAAAAAGCCAAAAGAAATAAAAGTTTAGATTGTAACAGAGAATAAGGAAAAAATAGATGTAATCATAGGGAAGAAAGATACAATTTAGGAACTGAAACTTAAAATATAAAAACAAGAAGGAATTGATCCTGACTTTTATGAACTTTACAGTGGAGAAAAAAAAATAGATAAATGGTGGAATAATCTAGCATACGTTAAAGGAGATGTTTAGTTACTACTTATATTGAAGAACTGTAAGTAAATAAGACTTAAAGGATGTGAGAAACTAGATTCCTTTAGAAAGTAAAAAACTAATTAAGAAAGTACTATATAAATGAGTAGTTTTTGAATAAATGATTTTTTGACATGGTATATAAAGTAATAATAGAACGAAAACTTGAAAACCAATAAGGAGGTGAAAATAGATAAATATAGAAGAAAGTACAAAATTATAAAGAAGACAAAAAAAAATTCTTTAAAAGTAAAGAATAAATATGAAGGAAGTAATTATTAAAAAAGCATGTAATAAATTAATTATAAGTGAGTAAAAACTAAAAGATTAGAAAGTAATAGTTTAAGAATGAGAATGTAAGTATCTAATATAAAGTTTGTAAGAAAATGAATTATAAAGGAAGTAAGAATTTAAAAGAGAATGTAAGAAATAATGTAGATTGTAAATAATAAAATAAAGGTGGTAAAATAATAAATTAAGAAAGTAATTTTTGATGTACAGCTAGTATCTCTTTAAAGAAAGGAGGTAAAAAATAAGAAAAGATGGTTTTAGTTTTGATATAGAATGTAAAAATCGATTAACTATAGATGGTAAAGTGTAGCAAGAATTTATAGAATGTGAGATATTCTAAAAATCCTAATAGTGAGTAAGTTAATTCAATTTCTATAGATGGAAAGAAATTTTAATCCTTAAAGATGGTTTGAATTTTTTAGAACTTATAGATTGTAAGTTATGTGAATAATTATAGTTGGTAGCTAATTAAAATATTAATAGAGAGTAAGATGCAAATAATTATAGGAAGTAAAATATAGTAATGTCTATAGTTAGTAAGTTACCTAAAACCTACACAGAAAGTAAGAATTTAAATTTTTTAGGGGGCAAATAATTTAAACGTTATTTAGATTGTAAAGGTTATAAATGATAGTTGGATAACTTATTTAAGAATTTGTTGAGAGTCATTTTTTTATATAAATAGATAGTAAATCTTCTTAAAGGTTAATTAGTAAGTAAGTTTTAAATATTTAAAGTAAGTAAGATTTTCAAAGCATTTACTGCATGTAATTTATTTTAATCTTTATAAATCTTTATATTTACAGTGGGTAAGAAAGGCTTAATATTTAAGGTTAAAGATATTTTAAATATTTATAGGAGGTAAAATTCGCATATAATTATAGGAATTGATATATTTTAAGTAAATCATGATGGTTGACAATTTAATTATGCATAGGGAGTAAGTTATTTGAATCCGCTTTAATAGGCAAGATACTTAAAATATTTAAAGACTGTAAACATTTTATTTTATTTGAAGTTAGTAAGATATTTTAAATTCTTTATTCGGTAAGTTATTTGACCAGCTTTAGATCGTAACGAGATATAAATTTTAATAGAAAGTAAGATATATAAATATCTTAAGTGAGTAAATTATTTTAATAACTATAGCATGTAAGAAATTTAAATATTATAGCAAGTAAGTTGGCTTAATCATCTAATGCAGGTAAGAACTTTTGAATATTTATAGGAGGTAAGTTGTTTAAATGTTAAAAGACAGTTGATAATTAAATATTCTAGGGAGTAAGATATAAAAATTGTAAAGGAAGTGAGTTATTTTAATTTTATAGTTTGTTAGAATTATTAAATTAAATAGATTGTAAGTAGCTTTAAGAGTTTATAGTGGGTATTGTATTTAAATGCTTTAAGAATGTTTGAAATTAAATTTATTATAGTGAGTAAATGGCTTAAAATGACTTTAGATGATAAGATACTTTAAATATTATAGATAGTAAAATCTTAATAATTTATAGTTAATAAGAGAATTTCATTATTTTAGACCGTAAAAAGCTTAAAATATATAAGGCAGTAAGTAATTTTAAACATTTTAGAAAGTAATATATTTGAATGACTATAGTCAGCAAGATGCCTTTAATATTTTAGATGGTAATTTAACTTTAAACTCTAAAGGCTGTTATATGTTGAAAATATTTATAGAGGGTTAATTATAAATATTTAAAGAAAGTAAGATACTATAAATATTTAATGATTGTTCATAATTTTAGAATTATAGGGGGTTAGACTATTTAATTATTAATAGATAGCAAGATTTTTTAAATACTTATAGTTGGTAAGACACTTTAAATTTATAGAGAGTAAGAAGATTTTAGTTCTTTATAGAATGTATTATTACTATCTTACTCACAGTTTGTAAATATTAAAACTGTTAAAGACGGTATTTTTAACTTATTTTTAGAAGGTATATTTTTGACTTTAGGTTTCTTTTTTATTTTCAGATTGTTAGAGTTAATTATTAGATCGTTATTCATTATTTAAGCTTGTATTTATTTATATAAGCTTGTACTATTTAATTTAGTCAGTAATGTAATAAAGTAGAATGTATTTAATAATTATAGGGGGTAATAACTTATTTTAAAGAAAGTAAACTCCTAAAATAAGGTAAATTTTTATTTTCAGAATGTTGCTGTGATTTTCTATTTCATTCAGATTTTTTATTATAGGATGTTATTTACCAATTATAGGATGTAATTTAGTTTAGAAGTGAGATTTTATTATTATAGAGTGTAAATTTTGAAAGCAGTCGAAACATTTAACGTTTAACTCTTATTTAATTTTATCTATTAAATTACCTTATTGTGTAGTTTATTAATGTAACTATTAAATGCTTGTGCGTTATCTAAAAGTAAGGTAATACTCTATATTTTATTTTAATTTCCAGTTATTGCATTTTTATTACTCTGTTCTTTTTAGTATAAGTATATATTATTTTATTTAATAATTTATAGGGACCAATCCTTACAATGTGATCAATGGAACCTCTGGTATCAACCCGTGTGAAGACCGGAACAAGAATCTTGGCAGGAGCCGAATGAGACAAGACTGAATCATCAAGTAACGATATGTTAAACGATGTTAGATACTAAGTTCTCTTAAAGAAGCATTTCTACACAGGTTCTATAGAAGACAATCATTTTCAAAGGATGCTAGCACAGGGAAGAATGCAATGTAGTATTTTTTTAAACTTTAAAAAACTTTAGATAAAGAGATGAGTATCCACATGGTGCTACACGCTATATAATTTCATGTTTTTAATAAGAAATTTTTAAAAAGATAAGATAAAACAATATTTGGAGCAATCGAAAGCATTTCAATTACTTTCTTGCTGATTTTACTATTTTACTGAAGACTTAATATAAAATAAGCATTTTTTTGATTTGAGCAATAATTTTTGCTAAATCCTCTTGATAATTATTTGTTCCTTGTCAGTATTGATATATTTCTATCCAGTGGACTTATTTGAAATCAAAACGGTAAAATATTATTGTTCTTTCTTTACATAAAACTGTCTTTTTTTAGTGGATATTTTAATTTAAATTCGTGGCATTTTTTGTATAAATTCTTTAATTGTATAGCAGCAACTTTCTCTCGATTTTATCTTTACAATCTCTATTTTATCTATTTTATTCTTATATTCCTTAAGCATAAATTCCAATTTAATTTTACATTTCTTGGTAGATCTTTACTGCCAATTTTATTTTTCATTATGTTCTTTTTTAGTAGTATAGTGAATAAATAAATTAATTTGAATTATAAGGGTTAGAGTCATCTTTAATTAGAGGAAATTTTTCCTCAAATTAAAGACAAAAAGTTTCGATATTCAATACTCAACTGTACATGTCTTCATCTGAATCAATTTCAAACTGAGATAATTCTTCTTTTTCTTCAATAAGCTCATAGAATTGTTCTTCCATCTTCTTGTAATTTTTCTCCAGCTTCTCTAAACAAATTCTAAGGTCATTGTTGTCCTTTTAAAGCTATTTATTCTGTTACTATTAATTACTAAGATCTTGTTTGATTAGTGTCACACTTGAATCATCTAATATCAACTTCTTTCTGTAAATATCTCCAAAGTAGTTACAATAAAGCCTCCTCGATGTTCCAAATTCTTTACGGTGCTGCTCAAGCACTCTTCTTCACTTCGGACATTACCTCCAAAAATGTCCAACCTTTTAACAATAATAGCAACGTTTTATTAAGGGCTTGAATTAAAATTTTTATTCTGTTTACATTTTTTCAATTTCCATTTTGTCTGTTTGAGGCTAGTTTTTTTTGATTGGTAATCGAATTTCTTCTTTAATTATCTATTGATTTGCTTCTAGGTTTTTTTCTAATAGTTCAAATTAGGAAGTTAAGGCTTCAATTTAAAGCTAACTTTACTTTCCGAGTCTTGATCTTCCTTTATTCTATCTTACAAAAGAAGCCGAAGATTCAAATTTTCCGCCTTCAGGATCTATATTTCGGTATTCATTTTCTCAATTAATGATAAAAGCTAAATAATATCTTTCTCATGGGGTCTCAAGCTTTTTCAGTTTGCTAGGAAATTCAGTATTTCCCAATCCTTAACAGGAGTAGATTTATCTTTTTTGAATTCTTGGTTCTTTTTTAGTTAACTGAGACTTAAATTAATCTTTAATGCTAGAATTTAAGGTTTAGATTCTCGGGTTTTTTCTCATTTTTTTTATTGCTCGAGTATAGCGAATAAATTAATTATTTTAACTTTATTTTATATTAAAAAAGAAAATTATAGATCACTCTTTTGTCATTATTAATGAATCTATTTATTCCTTTTTTTTTATTTTAATTTGTTTTTTCATTATCCTTTTTTAATCTCACGGCTTCTCTTGTTAATTCTATCGTATTTAAATTAGTTATATAAATCTTATTTATTCATTTCTGAAAAATCCAGGCTCTTTTTAATGTAATACTTGTTCTATTTACTTATTTTCCATCAGAAATTGATAAATGGCTAGAGGTTGTTTTTCTTACTGCTTTATTTTTATAATTAATTGATATATCATGTGTTTTTGTTTTTTTAACCAAAAATCCTTTTTATTTTTCTTTTGACATAATTTTCTGTTAAAGGAAAGAAAATTTTATAATCTTTCCTCTTCTTTAACTTCCTCTTTCATGCCTATTAAATTATATCTAATTAATGCATTTTCCTTTTATTAAATTTATCAAAATAATTTAAATTAAAAACGTTAATTTCTATCAATTTAAGTATTATTCGTTAATAAATATTTTAATATTTAATTTATAATTGAAAAAGTAATAGAATTAATAGCAAATATCTATATTATGATATTCTTTTTTAAAGATCTATTTTATATTAAGATATTTTATATTGGAAATATTAATAGCCTTATTTAAACTATCTTACTTGCTTATTCATTTTACTTTCCTCTTTTTATTTTATTGCTTCATGTTAGTCTTAAGCTACTATATTCTAACATCTTAGACAATATTTATTTTAAACAGGAATCTATAATTAATAGCTTATAAAAGATTAAAATATAACTAATTTCAAATTTTTTATTATTTTCAAGATATTATTATAATTAAAAATATGGATGTAGGTCGCGGTCAAGAGAACTATTAGGAAATATAGTGCTGTGTATACTGCATTGCCGGTAATCTCGCACATGATGCAACAACGGAGAAGAGTTAACAAGCTCGGAAGATACAATTCTAAATTACCCGAGGGGTCTTGCTAGTAGTGTGAAATGTTGACTTACGGGCCTTCTGATGACTTAGCAACTAATTCTTGTTTGGATTCTATTCAAGAAGACTGGGGTAATTGATTCAAAATTCAATAAAAATCTTTAATAAGTAGATTTCCCATGTGGAGAAGCTGACGTCACTCATTGGACTACTAGAATTTTAATAAGAAGAATGAGAAAATTTTTTCTTAATCTTAAAGAGTTGTGCATCAACTAGGTGCTACATGCTCTATAATCATTTTTATTTTATTTAAGTTAAGTTAAGTTGAATTTTTATTTTGCATATTCTAATTTTTTTAACTATAAATTTGTGTTTAGGATTTGCGATAAAAATAAGCGATTTAATTTTAGTTAAAATAAATTTTAGAGTTTTCTTTTAATTTAATTTTAATTTACATTTATTTTATTAAAGTGTGTTCAATTTATTTTATTTATATTTATAATTAAAGTTTAATATATTTTATTTTATTTATTCTAATTTTTTTGCAATTTTTTATTATTTAAAAAATTAAAATTTTTAAGTTTTTTAATTCAAAAACAAAATCTTTTCAGTTTTGATTTTTTTAATGATTTTGATTAGTTCTAAATTACAGTTAAATGTTTTTCTACCTATATGTTTATCTTTTATAAATCTCATAGACTTTAAGGAAATGTTGTTTAGTTAGTAAATTTTTATTTTTCTTAGATCTTGAAAATGTTTTTATGCTTTTTATTCCTAAATAAGCAATATTTTTATGTACTTTTGCGTTTTATAAACATTTTCTAATTCTCGTTGTTTTCATAACTCAAAAGAAAAAAGATTCTCTCATATTAATACAAGTTCAAGCTAAATTTTTATTGAATTAGTTTCAAACTTTTTAAGAGTCTAAGTTACTTTATCTTTGTATGAATGATGCAATGAGGTTTTCAATTATTTTATTAGATATTATAAAAATGGATGTCGGCTGCGGTCAGAGAACTCGTAGGTAATCTGATGCAGTGTATACTGTATTGCGAGTAATCTCGCACTAGATGTCACCACGGGGAAGGGCGGATAAGCTCAGTTGAGACAAGCCTAATTTATCCCGAGGGTTCTCTCTAGCAGTATGAAAGTTTGACTAACGGGCCTTCTAATTACCGTCTTAATAACTAACTCTTATTTAGACCTTATTCAAGAAAACTGAAGCCTTTTCTCAAAATTTTAGAATAATCTTTAATAAGTAGATTCCCCATTTGGAGAAGCTGACATAACTCATTAAACCTCTAGAATTTGAGCAAGAAACATGAGAAAATTTTTTTTAATATTAAATATTAATATTGAAAGAGCTGCTCGCCAATGAGATGCTACGAGCTCTATAATAATTTTAATTTATTTATTATCTAAATATCTCTTTTAACATTATTAATTTTTATAGATACTACATTAAAAAAGATTTATTGCTGGCTTTAGTAATTTATAAATTTAGATATGCATAATACTTTAAAACTTTATAATTTTATAAATTTATAATTTAATTTTTAAATTAATTAAAATGCTTATATTGACTTTTAAAGCAATTAAATGATTTTTTAATTTTTATATTTACTTTATAGAAATAAAATAGTTTATAATCCAATACAAAAATATAAAGATTATTTTTTGGTGTTTTATGAATAAGAACTTAATAGCTAAAGCTTAGAATATTTCAAAATAATTTCCTATTTAATACAGCAATATTTCTACAAAGTAGCTACTAAAATATTTATGAGAATGAAAACAGCTAAAGTATATACTGAATAATTTGGTAATCTTTAACAATTTCCACAAATTACTTATACTAAATTAAACAAATAGTATAGACGAGAAATTATCAGTATATATAGACTTAGAACCTAAACTTATAATTTTCGTAAGGATCTTTAAGATCGTCATTACCCCATTGATAATCCCTATTGTATGTGTGGAGAGTATGAAACTTTCTAGCATATCTTTAAATGTGTGTAATATTCTAATATAATAAATTGATTATCGGAAAAGATCGGAAATTATGACTTAAGGCGCCTTATACTATACGATCAAGAATATCTAAACTCATTTTCAAGGTATAAATTGGAGTATTTAGACTTATAGATCAAAATATTTCATAAGAAGCTAATGACAAGGAGACTTGAGATTCTAGAAATGGAGAAAGCAAAAAAGTAAGAAGCTAAAGATGAATAGAAAGAAGAACTAATTAAAGAAAAATGATGAAATGTAAACAAGATTAAAAAACTATTTAAAAACATTTACTAACGTCTATAATTGAAAGAAGCAATTCTTGGAACTAAAGACGTCAAAAAACTCTTTTAGTTTAAATTTATTTATTTAAAAAGATGTTCAAGAAAAACAGAAAGATGGAAATATTGAATAAGATTTAATAAAACGAATAAATCAGCTTGAAAAAAAGTATTTTAGAAAAAACCTTTGAAAAGATAAACCAAACAATGTTTGTATTGCAAGTCAAGATGACATTTATTGAAAAATTGTGGTGGCTGAAAATAAATATAAATAAAAGAACAAATAAGAACAAATAAGAACGTGAAAGACTCTTAATAGGCTATGAATTACTGAAACCGGAGTCTATAAAAGAAAAATATTTGCTGGAGACTCGGAAGATTTTTAGTGGTTACCTCCCACGTAAAAAACTCGGTCGTGGTATCCATTCACATTAAAAAAATGGCAGCAAGAAACTGATTGAGATTCCAGGTATTGCAAGACTTTTAAACTTTAAGTTCATTATTATTATTATAAGAAATACATTAGAACTGTACTTCTCGTGAGTAAGGTAAATGCTTGAAATGTAAAAATCAGAAGTTATCATAAAATAAATGTTTAGAGAAGTGTTTAGCTAAAAAATAAGATTTATGAAAAATTGGAATATATGAATCCTGTAGCAAAATAATAGAAAATTGCAGAGAATGTTCAGAAGATGGAATTACTTGCTACTCATGCTTTTAGCGTTTGAAATTTCAGTGAATAATATTTATGAGAAAAAAGAAATATAAAAAAAGAATAAAGAGAAGAAGAATAAGAAGAAGACAATAATTCAGAAAACTAAGTAAAATAAACTTAGAATAATCTCTAAGAAGAAATAGAAAACTAAAATGAAATATCGATAGATAGTTTTGATATAACAGATTAATAAAAAGAAACTATTTAACAAAACTAATAAATACATAATATAGGATCATTCTCTACAGGAGCTATCTCTTCAGTCGGTCTAGTTATACTTGAAAGCGCTTCTTCAAGAAATTTATTTTAGTATATGCTTATAACTGAATTTTTTTAATTAAATGCTTATTTTCAAGTTAATAAACCAGAAATTTTATCTATCTGTTAATATCAACAAAATCAAAACTTAATCAAAAAGTTGAATGAAAATTTTGACTTTGAAAATTCGAAATAAAAAGTTAAAGAAGCTAAATGAAAAAATAATGGATACAAAAGTTATGCAATTTAGAAAACTCTATAGTAAATTTCATTATCCTCTTATCAGTTTTATTTTTAGACATATTACTAAATCCAGTGTAAAGATATTTCTGCATTAAATAACTTTCTAACATTAGATAAAAAACTTAAATTATCGACTTCCCTTATCTCTTTATTTGATGTTTAACCTTTAAATATCATATTCCTCTATTCTTCAAATAGTTTTCTCCAACTTTAAAAATTAATGATGCATAGTAAACACATTAGCTGCCTATTTCTGTTTGGTAATTTTTTTATATAGATCATTTAAGTTGCATTGATAGTTCGTTTTTACTTTATATCAAAGAATTTCTTTACTTTAAAAAGCAAAGCAAACGATAAACTTTAACTTAGGAGGAAGTTTTTGATAAATATACTTAAAAGTATTTTTCATTGTTTGATGAACTAAAAATGAGAAAGCAGCTTTAATTTTTTATCCCTTGTTTTTGCTTAGAAGATTACTTTTATTAGTTATCTTAGTTAGATTACACTAGACACCTTTAACTCAAATTATTCTTAGTATATCATTAAGTTTAGGTATGCTTCTGTATGTAATAAAGAGTAAACCTTTTTAATCCAAATTACTTAACTTACTCCGGGCTCTATAAGAGTTTTGGTTAATAACTTTGTTTTCCTTCAATTTCTATATTTACTCACTAGATTAGTAATAAAACAGAGCTATTTCTTCAGTCAATACCTAAATATCTAAAAAAATAGGTTTAGCAATAATAGTGATATCAAGTATAATAACATATTTAGGAATGCTATTTGGTATAATAGTAATGATAAAGGATATATAAAGGGAATATAAGAAGCGAAAAATAAAAATTAGAGTAAAAGTTGCATTAAATCTAGAAACAAGTTCCTATTTGATGTCCTAGAATTTTTGAATAAACTGAATGAAAACTATAAGATATAGAAGAAGATTTGAGTTTTAATAAAATAAAATAATCTTAGTAGCACTGATTCAGTTAATTAATTTGAAAGGTAAAACTATTTTTAAATTTAAAGTTCCGATCTATTTTGGATAAAGAGGAATGTGAAGGGAATCAGAAAGATGAAATATTTGGTATAATGGTATTATATTTAATTATATAGAAATACCAATAAATAAGAGGAAAAAATAAAAGAAGAAAGAAAACTTAAAACCATTCAAGAGATATAATATCCTTAAGAAGATTCTTATTAATTATAATCAACTTTATTAGAAAAATCCTTAGTAGATAGTTAATAACAAAAGAGCTACTAACCAATATAAAAATAGTAAGTAGATTAAAATAGATCAAATAAAAGGATAGAAAAATAGCTTTAAGTGTTAAGATATAAAAATAAGAAAAGAAAGATATTTTTAATAGTGAGAAATAGAAAAAATGAGAGTGAATCATGATTTGAACTTTTAAACTGCATGATTTGAATTAAAAGTTATTAAAATAATAATTTTTAAATATAAGAAAAGAAAGTTGTTAATTCAAAGTATATTCATTTATAATGATATATGTAACTGACGTTAATAAAAAGTTCATATTTGTAAATAAGCTAGTAAAAATATCTTAGTGATTATAAGGTTTTTTTAATATTTATAGTTAAATTTAATTTCTTATGAATAATGAAAAATGATATAAAGTCTTATAATTTATAGAAGCATAGAATTATAAAAGTGTTAGAAGGGAAAATATATAAATGCAGCAAGCACATATCAATATAAGAAACTAAAGGTAATACCTGGTACTGATTAAGTCAGATATAAGGAAAGTAATTATTGTTGTAAAATAAGAAGAAGATTGAATACAATTTTTTAGGAAAGAAGTGAAATTATCTTAGATATTTAATTTAAATAATAATTTAGTAGAAGGTATGCAAAACCTAAAATATATTAAGTGATTATCATAAATGAAAGGATGCTGCTATTTTATAGAAACTAACTCAATCAAGATTTTATGTGATTTTTATTCTTAATATTCATAAAAATAATAATATTCAACAATTAATTTATTTAAAAAAATTCAAGGCATAATAAATAAAAAACCAATGAAGCTTCAAAAATTATTCTAAATTAAATGAATAATTCTATCTAAATTAATTTCTTTATAATTTAAATAAAGCAAAGCTTTTATAAATTTAATTACCATTAGCTATAAATTAAAAGTTAAAAAAGATTTCTTTATATCTATTATAATATGCATTAGAAGCTTATTATTCGTTCTTTATTATTCTATTAAGTCTTTTTTAATTAAATTTAATTATATAATTAAAGAGTTTGGTTCGCTTTCAATTTTAAGCTTTTTACTATTAAAATATTTTATTCTTGCTTATTTTACAAATCCTTCCTAAAGTAGTGGAATAGAAGTAGAAGAACTCAGAAGACTCGAATTTCTGTTTTAAAAGAAAGGCATTCAGCTCTGATATCGAGCAGTTATTTAGATTTATTGTAAAAGCAGACAGTTTAAATTTTACTAATAACCCTTTATAATGATTTGCATTCCTCATTCATGTATAATAGCTTACACAAAACAGAGAAGCTTCAAAAATTTATGCGAAAGTAAATCAATTAAAAGTTACACCATGGTAGTTACTCATTTACAATCATCTTCTCTTAATCTTGATTATTCAGGTTTCTAGTATAAGGTCTTGTAATAAGGAAAACTAAAGATGTACTAATAATATAACATCATGCTTGTATTTTTCTAACCTACTTCTCTGAAATTAAAAAACACTGCTGCTAGTATTTTAAATATATCTCTTGCCACTTGATAAGGATGTATATAATTGTTTATAAGTTAGAGGAATAAGTTTATAGTAAGTATATATAGATCTTCAAAAAGCACAGAATAATAAATAAATTATTTTAATTTAGATAAAACTTTATTAATACAAAGGAGTTTTTTCATTAAAATGGATTTAATTTATTGCATATGTATATAAACATCTATTTTCAGCAATTACTTTTGGTTTCTATTTTTTGTGAGTTTTCTCATCTTTTTTACTTATAATTTCATCTTTTAGAGATGAATGTTGTGTTGTAAGATTTTCAAGCAGCAAATTTCTTATGTTCGTTACTTCTAAGTCTCAGTATAGCTTTCTTACAATAGTCATGTGTAATTTTTTATCTAAATCTTTTCTCCTCCTTGATTTAATTTCTAACCTTTGAAATTTTAAATGGTTTTTTTAAATTAAAAAACTCTTGGTCACAGCTAATGAGCTAAGAGATTTTCTACTGTCTCAAAATATGACACAATTTTCAGAAAGCTCTTCGAGTGAAATAAAGTTAGTCAAGAAAAAAACTTAAAGAAACAAAATAAACTTAAGCTAATTTGAAAAAGAAACAGTTATCTAAAATAGAATGAAAAGAGTCTCTTAACTTAGAAAATTAAATAATAAATTCAAAATTAACTTCTAGTTTTTAAGTAAACTATAAAACTGATTCTACCCTTCTATTCTTAATTACTAAGTCATTATCGTAGAATAATCAAAAGATTGGTGAAATTATGATCTTGAGATTATTGATTTATCTCTAATAATTAGAAAAGTTTCTAATTGGTTCCAAGATTTTGAAGTAAATCATCTGAACAATTATCCTGCCTTGTAGGAGCTTAAAATCTATGAATACTAAGAATAAATTAGTTCCATATAGCTTCCTCTTTTTGTAGAAACTAATTAGATGAAAAATCTCCATTTTGTTCATTCGAGGAAGTTCAGATTGAACAACACGAAAGATCTTATTTGTTCCAAAATATTATTAAAAATTAATAATCATCTTAATAATCATAAATGTGAATTAGTAGATTCTTTTAAAAATGTTCAAAGTATATATAATGCGAACGATTTTTATCTGATAGAATATATGTAAGTAATAATCTTACTCAATATCTTCCTTTATGTTAAATAACTCTATCCTCAGCTATATTCTTTTTTTTAAAGTTATGTATTTTTATACATTTACTATTTAATAAAACAGCTAATAATCATATCTTCACAAAAAGATGTTATACTTCTATTAATTTTGATACAAAGCTTATTAATAAATCTCAATCTAATATAATATTTGTCTTAGTTATTCATTTGTATTAACTAAGATAAAAATACTTACCTAAAAGTATTTAATTAGACTTTATAAGTAATTTATAGATACTTATTACATTCCTATCATTATGCAACTATTGCAGATATAGCTTTAGAAACTTGCAAGTAAGATGAAGTCAGCCTACTAGCTTAATTGGCTACAGTTTTTTAGCAAAGATCTTAATAAATTCAAGATTTTCTTAGCTTATTTAATTGTAGCGCCTCCGATTTATTTACTTAAAGGCTTTCATGCACCTGAACATTAAATCATTTATGAAATTGTAGCTTCTTTATTTAAAAAAAAAAATCGCTAAGGATTTGAATAAGCAAATTTTTTAATTCATCTATTAGTTTGTTCAAATTAAATATTTTTAAGTTTGGATTAATTTTTATCGTCGCAATATAGCAAATAAAATTCATTGATATTGAAGAACTTACTGATCAATAGTTTCTAAGATTTAACTATTTCTTCTTCCTATATTGTTGACTGAATTTCTGAAATTTATAAAAATAATAAACTATAATCTTATCTTGTTGGCTTTAAGTCCCTTAAACAATCTTATAGTTTTGCTACTATTATCGTAAATGCTTAATTATTCTATTTAATAAACCTTTCTACTTTCTTATTTATTTTATATATAAAATATAGATATAGACTACGGTCAGGAGAACTAGTAGGTAATCTGGTGCTGTGTATACTGCATTACGAGTAATCTCGCACTAGTTACCACCACAGGGAAGAGTGGACAAACACGGAAGAGATAAGTCAAACTTGCACGAGGGTTCTCATTAACAGTATGAAAGTTTGACTGACGGGCCAGCTAGTGACTTAATAACTAATTCTTATTTTTATCTTATTCAAGAAGACTGAAGCGTTTGGTTCAAGATCCAAGAATAATTTTTTAATAATCAGATTCTCCATTTGGAGAAATTGACGTAATTCATTGGACAGCTAAAATGAAAACAAGAAGTTTGAGAACTTTTTTTAAATATTAATATTGAAAGAGCTGCACGCCAATGAGATGTTACGTTTTTTTTAAATAATATTTATTTATCTATTCTTATAGTTTATATGGTATAGAATATTTTTTAGATATTTATAAATATTGCTAAATTTATTTATATTTTAACTATTCTTCTACGAAGATGATTCAAATAATATAATAAAGATCTTTGGCAATATATCTAAGCAATTTAATAAAAGAACCTGTCGAAAATTTTTTTTTGTTTATTTAAACTGCAGAATTTATAGTTAATAAATAGAAAATTGAATAAGTCTAAGGAATTTTTTTCATTATATTTATTATTTTTTAAAGGATATACTTTTTTGTTTGCATGGCAAAGTAGTTAATTTCTTTTAAATTAAATCAAGAACAATTAGTAAAGACACATGTACTCTTTTTTAAATTTAATTCTCATCCAGTATTGATTCCAATTAATTATAAAATCAATATTATCTATATAAACCTTTAATATATATATTCTATATTTTCTTCTTAGTAATAGGACATACTAGAACTGTAGGAAGAAGATTTAAAGAAGTGAGTATGTGCAAAATGGTTTTAATTTCTTATGATTTAAAAAATAAAATTTTTTTCTTTAAATTTTCGAATAAAGATAGTATAATATTTTATTACTTTGTAATATCTGAATTTCTCCAAAATAGTTTCTCCGAAATAGCATATGGAATAAGTTATCAATTTATATATATTTATCTAATAAAATATAAACTTTTTTTTCAATTAGATTTATATTTATTTAAAGTTATAAGTAAATTGATTTCTGTTGATAGAAATACACTTATTTCGTTTAGTTATAATCTTTTAATCTTTTTTAACTTAAATTTTTTAGAATAAACAACATATTAGATTTCATAAATTTTTATAAAAATATGCTTCAAAATTCTATTATGTATTTTTTTCAAATCTATTTGGAATTTAATTACCTATTGATACTTATTAATGAGAATTTTCCTTTTTCATTCTACTTTATAATGTTTAATCTTTTAATTTAATCTTGATTTGCTAAATTATCTTAGATATTTCAAAGTAGTTATCTCATCAACTAATTCATCTCTTAGTCTTGGATTTTGTCAAGTATTTTATTTTTTTGCTATGAGCATTTTTATCTGTTTTTTCTTCGATTTAAAAGAGTATGATAAAGAATTGTCTATTATATATTTAATTAATTTTTTTTAATATCTTTAAAAGTTCTAAAAAATATCATAAATGCAAAAAAAACTAAAAAATAATGAGATTGTTACTAAAGTCTTAAATGTTAAGTTTATCTTAAGTTATAATTTGGTTCTTAGTATATTTACTTTAGTTAGAGTACATTGTATTTCTAATTTTTTTTTAATTTTTAGTTTATTTATTTTTTTATTACTTAAGAGGTTTCATTTAAAAAAAATTTATAAATAATTGTTTTTATTTATTTAAAAAATTTGTGTTATTTATAAAAGATATTTTTTATTATATGTTTTTTTAATTTATGTCAAGTAAATTTAAGTTTTTTTTTTTATTTAATTTTAGTTAAAAGAATTTTCTTGGAATTGGAAATTACTTTTCAGTTAGACAACCCAACGTTCTCTTTATAAGAATATAACGAGATAGCCCGTTATGTTCCAGGCACAGCTAATATGAAGATCCATCTTTATGAGCAGCCAGTTTTCAAGTTCTTGCTAAAAATGGATAAGCATGAATTCAGTGTTCCCTTCAAAAATATTTCTGATCAGAGATTTTTTCAGTGACAGGAAAGGAATTTCTTCTAATCATAAAACCAGAAAATGTAGTAAAAAAGATAAAAATTAGTTTCTATCATCTTTTTTATTTATAATTATTTTTAATGAGAAAGATGCTCATAATATTTGTATAAAAAGAATTATTATAATTAATTTAATAGTTTAAGTTTTGTTTATATTTTATGTTTGTGTAATTGTCTTAAAATATTTAAAATTTAAGATAATTTTACTTAGGTTAGTAAAATTAAACTAAAGTATTTAAAATATTATTTAAATTTAATAATTTTGTAAATCTTTTTTTCTTAAATTTATTCTTCTATATTTTCTTTTAAGTTTTATATATGAATGTTGTAAATATGATTATATTGATAATTATTTTAGTAGTTATAATATTTTAAAGTAATTATTTTATAAAGTTAATAAAATTATGATAAATTATATTCATAATTAAAAGTTTACAAAATAATTTAAAATAATTATGTTACAATTTTGTGAAATTATCACTGCATATGTATATAAGGATTTAAATGTGTTTAATTAATAAAAAAAATGGGAAATAGTTAGCAAAATAACTATGAAGGAGATTACGTGCGTCATGACGATGCTATTAGACTTCAAAGAGAATATAAGTTAGAAGCAAGATGAAAATTAGTCAAGGCTTGTTTAGTTGTTATGATTAGCATCTTGTTGATTTAGTTCTCTTTTTAGTTTGCAATAGTTACTAAGGAAGATTGAGAGGAAATGAAGAGTAGTGCGAGCTAAAATAAGCTACAAGTATTAAGCATATAAGAGACCTTAAAGTAGATTTAATAATAGATGATGGATAAATTTGATAAATTGCAATAGAGTTAGGTTGAGTAAGTAAGTAGGTTTGATAGGTTAGACGATGCATAAAAGAATCTAACTTAGTTATTAAGTAAATTTTCTTGTGACAAAAGTTAGGACTAGTAGTAGATAGTGAACGTGACGTTAAATGAGTCTATAGTATAAGGTTTGAATGATTCTGTAGTGAATGAAAATTAGAGTTTAGTGAATTATCGAATAAGTTACGACAAAGCTCAAGGTAATTCTTCATTAATTTAGACTAAACTTTAACTGGTCATACGAACGTAGTTAGATCTGTAGCGATCTCTCTGGACCAGAAATGGATTGTTTCTGCAAGTTGAGATAATACGATAAAAGTCTGGGATTTCCAGACTGGAAGCTATTTGAGGACTTTTAATGGCCATGCGGACTCAGTTAACTCTGTAGCGATCTCTCTGGACCAGAAATACATTGTTTCTGCAAGTTGAGATAAGACGATAAAAGTATGGGATTTCCAGACGGGAAGCTGTTTGAGGACTTTAACTGGTCATGCGCACTGAGTTTTATCTGTAGCGATCTCTCTGGACCAGAAATACATTGTATCTGCAAGTTGAGATGAGACGATAAAAGTCTGGGATTTCCAGACGGGCGAGTGTGTATAGACTTTAACTGATCATGAGTATTCAGTTAATTCTGTAGCGATCTCTCTGGACCAGAAATACATTGTATCTGCAAGTGATGATAAGACGATAAAAGTCTGGGATTTCCAGACTGGAAGCTGTTTGAGGACTTTAACTGATCATGAGTATTCAGTTAATTCTGTAGCGATCTCTCTGGACCAGAAATACATTGTTTCTGCTAGTGATGATACGACGATAAAAGTCTGGGATTTCCAGACTGGACAGTTGATTCGAACTTTGGTCGGGCATTCAAATTGGGTGAATAATGCTTTAATAACATCGGATAATGGATTTATAATATCGGCTTCTGAAGATTCGACAATAAGAATTTGGAATTTTAATACGGGTGAGTGTGTATAGACTTTGACTGGGCATTCCGAACCTGTATATGCATTGGCATTGAGTGTGGATAACAAGTGGTTATTATCTGGTGGATAGGACAGAGTGTTGAGGAAATGGAGGATAGCTATGTGAGCAAGTATGTATTAAGCATTTTTTTTTATTAAAGTTTAATAATTAAAAATATTTTAAGTATTTCTTTAAGTCTTTCTTTAAGTCTTTCTTTAAATCATTCTTTGAGTATATATTATGAGTTCAAGTGTAGTTAAATTTTAAATTTTCTATTAAGTCATTAATTAAAAATTAGTGATTTATTTATTTAAATTATATAATTTTTTGGTAATTAAGTCTTTTATAAAAAGATTAAGTAGAATTAATTTATTAGTTCAATGAAAGTTTCTTTTGATTATTTAAGTATAAATTTGAAGGAAAATTAAGGCATTAGAATAAATTTTAAGAGTTTCATGTTTTTTGAATTGTATAATATATTATAGTTTTAAATTTTTTATTAAAGGTAAAAAAAGAAGTAGCAGAAGCGTTTGCGTTTTAATTAAGTGTATTTATTTTATTCTAAGCAACAAAGCGTAATTTTTTGAAGTTTTAGGATTTTATGAAAAATTTTCTTTTATTAAAAGGGCTAGAAATTTTGAAGTTTTAGGAGTTTATAAAGAAGCATTTTTAATTAAAAGTGTTAAAAAATTTTGAAGTTTAAAGATTTTATAAAGAAGTAGTTTTTAATTAAAAGGGTAAAAATTTTGAAGTTTCAATATCTTATAGAAAATTTATTTCTAAGTAGTGAACATAATTTTTTTTAAAAATTGAACTTATTATTTTAAATTTGTATTATTTTTAGTGTTTACAGCTTTATAATTTTTTTTTAGCAAAGTTTTTTTTTTCAACAAGTGTGAAGTTTTAAATTATTTCTTTGTAATTTCTGATATTAATATTTTTTTTCGATAGTAAAAGAGGTTATGAATGTGCTTTTAAAATTTTCATTAGTTAGAAGCCCCGAAAATGGCAAAAATTGTCAAAGTCTTTTTTTGCTCAGCGTTTTGCACTATAGGGCTGAGTTGGTACGGAACAAACTGGGGGATTTCGGGATAAGTAGAAGGCCAGAAAGGAATAATTTTTTTAAGAAAAAGTTTTAAAGTATAAAAGGGTTTATGAAAAAAATGGGAATAAAATAATTATAGTTATTTTTTTGATTTTGGCTTTGAAAATTTTTGATTCAGGGTTTTTTTTTTTTTTGATGTTGGTTGTAATAATTGCTTTTTAAATGGGCTGTAATAAAAATGTTTCGATTTGGCTCTGATATTTTTTTTTATTTCATTTGTAGAGTTAAATAAAAGGAGAAATAAAATCTGATCAGCTTTAAATTGCAAAAATAAAAAAGCTTTTTTTTGCTCAGCGTTTTACGCTATAGGGCTGAGTTGGGACAGAACGAACTGGGGGATTTCGGGATTGAAATAAGGTCAGAAAGGATTAAAATTTTGAGAAAAAATTTCAAAATATAAAAGGGTATTGAAAAAAAATGGATACTATTTTTTTGGATTTAATAAATTGTTGATTTTGGTCGTTCAAAATTTTAAGAATTGGGTTTTTGTAATTTTTTTTAGAGCTAAAAGAATGGCGAATAAGAGTATTTAAAGCATTAAATCGTGAAAAATATAATTTTGTTTTTTTGCTCAGCTTTTTACACTGCAAGACTTTTTTCGGACGGAATAAACTTAGAATTTTGAACCGAAATTTTTTTAAAATGTATTTTGGAAATCTGAAAGTAAAAGACATTTTTTTTTAGCAAAAAAAGTAAAAGCCTTTTTTTGCTCAGAGATTTGCACTACAAGAGATTTTCGGGACGGAATAAATTAAAAAAAAGATAATAAGCTTTAAAGCAGTGAAAATAAAAAAAAATACTTTAATAAGAAGTTAAAAAAATATGCTATAAAAGAAGGAAAAATACAAAACTCTTTTTTGCCCTGAATTTTACACTATTAGAAAATTTCGCGACGGAACAATGCAATAAAACATTGGGTTTTAAATTAAAAAAATGTGATAAAAATTTATCGGTTATATAAAAAAACAAAAGCAATTATAAAAAACAAATTAATATTGCTAAATACAAAATTTTTAAATGAGAAGTTAAAAGAAATCAGAAATAGTCTTGAAAAAACTTTTAAAATAAAAAAAACAAATTTTTACGTCATTAGTTACAGGGTATCATTAGCTACAAGGTATAGTTTTAAAATTTATTAAGTAATTTATCTAAATCTAAGAATTGCTTAGTCAAAATAAAGATTCTAACAGATTAAACTAAAAAATGCTTTAATCATAATTAAAAATATACATCTTTGCTATGCAGAGGAATATTTAAAATAATATTTAGCTAATAAAATCATCAAAATTAAATCAAATTCTTTCAAATAAAATGCGAAACACAAAACTTTATTCTACCTAATTTTTTTTATTCTCGATATGATATTCCTGCAAAACTTCATTTTTAAAAGAATTTAGCAAAGCAAAAACTTTGTGTAGTCATTAAGGTTAGTTACCTAATTTAAAGTTCGCTAAGATTTATTTAACTAAATAATTAGTTAAATTTTAAAAGGTTTATATAGAAAATGTTTAAAATTAAAATCAGCATAATCTCTTATTTAAGAAGTTTCTTATTTTCGTTGTTAAGCAAAAATGATAAATTGAGAATTTCAAAGAAAAAGAAGATGATTTTTGCTTTAAATTTATACCATATTCTTAATGTTTGTATCTATTAAGTTTCAAATTATGTGGAATAAATTAAAGTAAATTTAAAAAGTTTTTAGCATATTCCATTATAATAAATCAAATATAAAAACTAAAAAAGCTTTATCTTAAATACATTTTATAATTATAAAGATAGAAAAGCTAAGCAAATTAAATTATCTTTATTTAAAGATTAAGATGAATAACAAAAAATATTCTCTTTTTTATATCATTTAATTAAAATAGGGTGGACCTTACCTCTAAAGGTTAAGAGAAGAGTTTCCAAAAATGAACTGACTAAGAAACAAACTTTCTAAATGTTGGACCAGATTAATCTTCTCATCATGGATTGGAAATTTACCTGTAATCTCCTATTGGCTTCCTGTGCTTTGGAGAACTGGAACCGCAACCTTGCCCGCAATTAGAAGAGAAAATGCTATGAAAATATTTAGATTTAAAGAGACTTAAAAATTGACTTTTTAAAGAGTGCACCTAATTGAAGGGCTACACACTCTATAATAACATTTTTTTATAAAATAAAAATAAAACAATTAGAAAGAGTAAACTTATTAGCATTATACTATAACAAAAAATTCAATAACTAGCACTAATAGGCTTAAAAAGCGAAGAAATATATTTTACTTGCTTATAATAAGAAACCGATCAAATTTTATTATAATTAATTTCAACTTAAAGAGTTTTGGATTCAACTTCTTGCAGTTTAACGACCCCAACACTCCCTTCATGGGATAACGGGGATATCCTGTTGCTTTCGAAAAGCAGCTGCCAGGGAGCTCCATCGCTATGGGCAGCCAAGCTTCAAGCCCCTACCAGGAGTGGATAATCAAAAGGAAGACGTTCCCTTGCTAAGGTTGACTTTGACCAGGGACTTTCTCAGCGGAAAGGAACTTGTTCCTAGCCATAAAACCAGAAAGTATGATTCAGAAGGTCAATCTCAGCTCCCACCATCTTTTTAATTATTTTTATATTTTATATTATTCCTTTTTAATAAACTCTGTAATTCAAATATAAATAAATATTTGGCTAATAAAAATTAAAAGATCATAGTTGAAAATAATAGATGGTAATATTTTATTACCAAAAGCATTTGAAATATCTCAAGATATAAGGATATTTAAGGAAAATTGATTTATTAAAGAGCATAATTGCTTAAATTTTAAAAAATAAATATAATTTAAATAAATAAAATCTAAATATATAAAAATAATAATTAGTTTAATAGAATATAATTGATTATCTTTTTAGTAATAATAGATGTAATTAGACCAATTATAATTCTTAATAGTTTAAATTTTAACATTTTTATAAATTTATTTTAATAATAGTTAAATTAATTTTCATTAGAATAAATATAAATGCAAGTCGATAAATAATTATTATTGTAAAAAATATTGATAAAATTTAAAGAAAATCATTTGCATTTATAATTACAACTTACTCTAAGAAATAAACTAAATTTAAAACTTAAAAAAATTTAATATCTTTCATAATAAAAATATATTAATAATTAACAAATTCAATTATTTCAAATAATAAAGCATCTCCAGTTTATAAATAAGAAATTATTATTTAAAATTAAATTACTTGTTTTTTTATTTAATTTTTAAGGAAAGTCTTAAGCATTTTATTAATTTTTTTATAAAAAAGAACAAAAAAGTAGAATAAAAATAAATTTTTTAAGTTTTTAATTTTTTCAATTTATCAAAAAATTAAATTTTATCTTTTAAATAGTGTTTTGTAATAGAGATTAATAATTCTAAATAAAATAAGTGATATGATAAAAATCAAGTTATAAAATTAAGAAAAAAGCTTATTGATATTAAAGCATGCTAACAATATAGATTTTGAAAACTTAATTATATAATTCCTTATTTATAATTATACCTTTACTCTTAACTAGGTTATTCTTCTGAAATAAATTAAATATCTATTTCATTTAATTGTATAAAATTGCAATAAATTTGAAATAAGTACTTTAGATCGAATTTAATTATAATTTTTATAGATAGAACTTCTTTATTACATTAACTTATTTTATTTATAATTTTTCTCTTGTAGTGACTAGATAAAAAATTGATAAGGGTATTAAGTTAATTTTAATGATGTTTTTAATTAGGTAAGTCTCTTTATTTTTTATGCAAGTCTTACAGCTATTGATATTTATTTATGAAAAAAGCTTCGATTGCCTTTAACTAAAATTTATTTACTATCTTTTAGGAACTTCTCATTATATAAATATTTCTTAGCACTATGTATTTATTTGAAGCTTTAGATTGAAGCCTTTTATTTCAATTAAATTAAAAAAATTTTAAATAATTTTACTTATTTAATGTGACTAGATATAATGCTCTAGAAATTTAACTTGTAAAAGCAGCAAGATTTGATAAATAAAAATTAAAAGAATGAATATAATAGTTAAAAAGACTAACTAAATAAGCATTAAAATATTAAAATTAATATAAAATAATAATTAAATTTCTTTAATTATAAATTAATAAATTCCAAATACATTTCTATGATATATTTATTATTTCTAGTTAATTAGATCTTTTTTGCTTAATTTCTTATTTCCTTTGCTTCTTTAGTAAATATGTATGCTATAATTAAATTTAACATATAAGGATCTCCTGCAATTTTTGCTGTTTTATTAACTAGATATCCTAAGATCAAAATTTAGTTGTCAAATCAAATTATATTAAATTAAAAATACTTTATCTAACCTTTAATTAGAAAGATGCTATTTTAACCTAATTTTCAATTATATCTTTTTTAATTATTTTTTAGTTAAGGTAGAATTATTTAAGCTTTAATCTATGAAATTTTGTAAATTTAGATAGTAGAATTTTATATCTTTTACACTTTATCAAGAAAGATACAAAAATGAAATTTAAAATCTTAAAGAAAATTTTTAAAATTAAAAATTGTATTTGAAATGCAAACTAACTAATTAAAGATTGCTTCTTAGGATTTTCTAAGAAATATCAATTAATTTTGATTAGAGAGATATATAAATCTTTTTAGAATAATTGAATATTAATAAAAAAGAAAATGTAATAAAGAATTTAGCTCATAATATTCTATCTTTAAAGATATGATAAAAGTTTATAGGCATATTTAAAATTGTTCTTTTTGGATAGAAATTCTAAATTAATTATTTAAAAAAAATCGATAATGATAAAAGGGAAATTAATTTCTTTGTCTACTAAAATTATTTTTAGTTATACAAACAAAATTTAAAAGATTTAACTCTCTCAAATAACTTAAATTTCTTAACCACTTTTTCTTTTTTTCCTTTTATAACTTTATATACTTTAAAAGCATTCTATTTTATAAATCTATTTGATTACTAATAACTTTAATTTAGATTTATTGTTTCAAATTCATATAAACTTAGAAATTATTTAAATTATAAAATTCTTAAAAGCTATTTACTAATTAATAGTAATAAGGCAAGATACAACCTTACACTATTTTTATTTTTATCTCTATTAAACATTTATTTGTTTATTTACTTTTGCAAAATTGTTATTCAAACCTATCTTTCAATCATTAAAAATATTTATATTAGTTTATCAATCTACCTATAAAATATAATTCATACTAAGCTTATTTTTTACATAATAAAAATTTTAGAGTATTTTAAAAGTTATTTAGCTTAACTAGATTTAAGAGAAAAATATTCTAAATTAAATTCTAAGTTATTTAAATATATTTAAAGCATTAGAGCTTCTATTACAAACTGGTTTAAGCAAAGTTCTCATTATATTTTTTAAAATTATTTAAAGAAATAAGATATTAACTAGCATTTTATTATTTAAGTACACTCTTATTTTATAATTAATTATGATCTCATAAAACTAAAGACTGACTTAAAGTTCGATTTTTATTTGTATAATAAATAACTTTAAAATTTATTCAAATTTTAAGTATATAAGCATTGACTATAAAAATGAAGATAATTAAATTCTTTATTGCCTTCCTTTAAAAATAATTAAGTTTTTCTTAAGAAATAAAAATGTTTATTAATTATACAAAAATATTTAAATTTGATAACCTACACTAAGTTTTATTTCTTACATATATCACTTACTCTAATGTAATTAATTCCTTTAAATTATTTTTTCTTTAAGAGTTAATTATTATTTAATGGGCTAAATTGGCTTTCTTCATAATAAATTTTAATTATAGTTGCCTCTTTATTTTATTAAACAAATATTATTTATATTGATAACCTTTCTCATTTATAAATTTGAAGAAGAATGAATCTTAAATGAAATAAGCTATTTACTATATTTGCATATAAATTTTACAAGATGTAATAAGCCTGCTATTATTATTTTTTTACCTTTCTTGTTGCTTTAAATTTTTGTTAATAAAAATTTTAATTTAATCCACTCATATCATATACTTAGAATTTATTTTAAAAGGTTTAAAAACACCATGAAGGTGTTATATACCAATTTCAAATGCTTTTTAATTAATATGCTACTTATATAAGAAAATAATTTTTTAAATAAAAGCTATAGCACCAAGTATATTAATTAATAAATAGATACATTTTAGTTTTAATTTAAGTTAGTACTAGAGATTATTATATTTCAAACTTACATTCTTACATTTACTCATAAATTTTATTCTAGGAAATCAAACATTAAGTTAATAATTTATTTAAATCTATATTTGCTAGATTATTAATTCTACCAATATCCTCTAAAAGCTATTTCTATTTTAATATAGAACTACTTTATTATTTTTCTTTTTTCTATCTTTTATTTTTTAGAATGAAATAAACTATATAGTAAAGAGAGATTTATCTTAATTAATTAATTAATTTATAAAGATTTAATTATTATTGTTTTAGATAACTCTAATACAATCTTTTAGGAGTTAGATTTATAATAAATTCTTAGGAATTTATCCTTTATTTTCATAATCTTTCGTCATTCTTAATGTTAACAAATAAATAATTTGTATGATAGATAATTTTTTCTACAATAGTTATATTTATTTATATATCTTAATACCTTAGTTTATCTTATACCTTAAGCTTAACTTTTGAATATATAGCAACTTTAAATTAAATTAGATTAGATAAAGTTTACTTGAAGCAAATAGTCATATTTTTTTAAATTTTCTTTAAGATTATTATAAACTTAAGAGAGAAATTAAGAGCTATCATTTTCTTAATTAGGATACCTGACAACTTAAAAATTCTATCTATTAATAATACCTTTAGATTCCCTTATATTTAAAGATAAAGTTTTTTCTTTTTTATACAATTCTTAGCTTAAATTAATATTTAATAAATTAAAAGGGGATTGATAGTGCAGATAAACATTTATATACCTTAAGTTATTTTCATTCATGTTGCTTTATCTCAGCATAGCATCTTTATTTATTTTCATCTAACTAAAATCTATTAAAACTAAATTTTATTCTCTTTTATTCGAAGTACATTTAGATCTTCTGCTCAATTTAAAATTAATTGTTAACTTAAGCTTTTTATCAAGTTTTATCTTAACTTAAATCATAACTATATCTAGATATAGATAGAAATGAAAGCTAAAACTAAAAGAAAATATTAAAAAAGTTAATTTTCAAGCTTTATTTACATCTCTCTTCTTTATCTTTAACTAAGTCTTCTTTCTTTTTCCAGAATTTTTCTACTTATTTTTTTTGCTTCTCTCTTGATTTTTGGCTTATAACTTTGGGAAATCTTGAAATTTCATATGTTCGACTACATTTTCTTCTATGAAGTTTTGAATTTTCTAGATATATGAAATACTTACAACTTAGATATTTTCATCTTATAGCTGCTTACTGTTATTTAATAGAATAGATTCTCTTAAAGTTTACGAATCTTCTTTCATGTTCTAATTAGCAAAGCTTTCTTAAATAGTGAAAGCTTAGCTCTTGTTTGAGATTTCTAGGGGTTTAACTTTTTATTTTTATTAGTCTTGTTCTTTTTTCTTGGCTTTGGCTTATTCTATTACATCTTTAATTAAGCAATAAAGGCAGACAATTATTCCAATGAAAGTAACAGCATTAGACATGGATACGACTATAAACCCAATAAGTTTAGATTATTCTGAATATATTGATTCCAAGCTTCTTAGTTAATCTTAATCATCTAAAGTATAGAAATAAAAATTAAATGCATTCAGAGTGATAAACCAAACTTCTAATATGATATGAGTAATGTTCATTGCTCTTTTAATAAAAGGCTTACACCTTACTAAGTAAACTATTTGCTTTATATTTATCAGAATTATCAGAATTAACTAAACTATAGGATGCTTTCTTAAGCATATTAATACCAATGCTAAGAGAAATCTTCTTATCAAGAATAAAGGATAGAACATTAGGGCACTCAGTTGATTAATCTTCAGTTCATCAAACAGAGGAAAGTACTTTTATTTAAGTTTTTCTATTTCTTTTTAATCTTCTGCTGCTTGATTCTAATTATCTTATATGCTATTTTATAACTTTACAAAATTTTGCATCACTTTAAAGAAATGAAACACCATTAAACCTTGCAGAATCTATATTAGTAAAAATTACCAATCCAATTAATGATAATACTCAATTTACTACACTGTAAACTGTTTTAAAACAGTAGTTGAAAACTTAAAGTGAGATTGAGTAATTCAGTTAAAGTGAGAAAGCTAAATAAATAGATACCAAAAACCTATAATGCAGATATTCGCTTCTTAACTTTTATATTTTATCAATTTTCTTTCCTATTTTGCCTACTACTAAATCTATTACTAGGTATAAAGATATTACTAATATATGGAATAAACCATTCGCTAGAAATGTATAGCTGTAATATCCTATTATCAGTAAATTATTCTCCTTTACAAGCATTTCTTCAGCATCTAAATTAAATATCAAAAATTTATTATCATTTCCTGAACCTACCATTTTGCTTTCACTTTGTTAGAAATAATAAGCTGCTAAATTTAAAGGTTTTGGAACATTTACAAAGGCATTCATCAGAATAAGTTATGAAGCTAAGAGGAGAGTGAATCATCCTGCAAATGATGCACCAGAAGATCCTAAAATAACTGTCAAAACAGAAGAACATGCAACTCCAACTACCAAAGCTGTATCTTATACTGTTGATGTTGCTTTATACAGCGTTTTTTATGTTTTAGTAAGTTAAAAATCTGCGAGACTTGGGGAATCTTTTTCATATTCGTAAATTTCTTCTTACTCTTCTTTCTCTTATTCTTGCTCTTACTCTTGCTACTGTTCTTCTTCTTAATTTTTATCTTACTCTATACACATTTAATCTAATAAATTAAATCCATCCTTGCATTTCTAGCAAACTTCATAGTCTTTTTAGCAGCTTGATACACATTTATTTGTTTGATTTATATTTTTTTTACATTAAATACAATTTTCTATCTTACTACAATTTTAACATTGCTCTTCTAGTAAAAATTCTTATTTACAATGTGTGCATCTAAATTAATCACATTTCTCACAATTTTCGTAAACTAAATCACACTTTTTACAATCATTGCTCTATTATACGTAACTTTCAAGAGGACAGCTTTACACACATTTTCCTTCTTAAAGCAATAAATTTTAACTACATTAAATGCATTAACTACTATTACAAGTAGTACAATTTTTTATTTCTTCGCTGCATTTAGCACATTCACTTATCATATTAATGAAACTATCCTAGCATTTTAAGCATTTTTCTCCTTTCTCATCACATTCTTCACAAAAAGCAATTTTATTTGTACAATTTTCACATATGAAGTCTTAGTTAGAATCTTATTATTGACTTGAGCAATTTATTAAGCATTTGTTTTCTGATAGTTTATATGGAAAATTACACTGCTAGCATACATTTTAATCTTAACATTTCTTACAATTATTATCTATTTATTAGCAAGATTAACATTATTTACTTTAACTTATGAAGAATCCTTCTTCACATTAAAAGCATTAATATCCTGTATTATCACATTGCAAACAGTTAGTTAAACTACATTTGTTACATTAGTTATTTGATAAAAAGTATTACTATTAGCAAGAGTTACAAGTAACTATACTATTGATTAAAGAACAGTTACTACAATTTTATATTAGATCTTAGCAAGCTTTGCAAATATATTATTATTAGTCTAATAAGAATCCTTAGCTGCATTCGATACATTTTGCCACACTATTCTATTAACTGCAATTCTAACAATTTTATATTTTTTCTGAGCATAGTTTACATGCATTTATATTACCAACATATCAATATCCATCAAAGCAACTGGTACATTAATTTATATCGTCAGCTAAGCAGTCTTTACAAGTTATATTACATGGAGTACAACTATTTATATTAGGACTCTTACAAGTACTTCACTTACAGCTTTAATAGCATAAATTATTATTAAAAATGGATTAAGAATCTGAATTTGTTAGGAAAGTATTGAAAATATAAAACTTTAAATCTTAAATGTTTCCTATAAAGTTATCTTATTTATCATATGCTCCTATAATTATCTTACTTCACTTATCAAATTAAATAAAGGTAGATTATAAAGGGATACATTAGATGATAGCGTTATACTAATACTTTTATAAGCAAATTATTATATCTTAGGCATTATTTAAGCTAATAGAAATAAAATATCATTTCTAATTTTCTATTTACTTAATGTATTAGAAATTAGGGTCTTTAGGTATTAAGGTAACTTAAATCTCAGAGAACTAGTTATCTAATTGGTTAATTGTGATTTAAATAGATTAGGAATATAGCTATACTATTTAGCAAATTATCCTTTATTTAGTTTATTGTAAGCTTCTTTATCTCCTATTATTTTAATACTATTAAAGATTTTAGAATCAAAACGTTATGCTGTAACTTTGAGAGGAATATTTAAGAGGATCATAACCCAAATTTAAAAAAGTGTACTGAGAAGCATTGTTTTAGTCATTTACACTAATTTCTAACTAATCTTGAGATACATTTAAGAAATGGAAATGCTAATCATCTTATAAATCAGGAGATGTACATTTGAATCAGCTAAATAAGACGCAAGGATTATCTTTAGTAATAATTTAGTTTCAGTCAGTTTAAGTTATTTATTAATCGTAAGTATAAAACCTTGGCTACATCAATAATCCACTAAACCGAGAATTATTATCTCATTTTATTTCTAATGTGTAGTTTAATTAAATATTAATAGAATTAAAATTAGAGCAAAATTAAGTAGTTATATCTAATTGTTTAACAAAGCAAGCTTAAATACCTTGGTTAATATCATAATTAAATCACAAAAAGTATCATATATTTTTATCAATCTAAATTGTAAATTCTAGTATTAATGCACTATTATCATAAAATTTGATTATCTAATTTTAGGTTTAACTATATTAAACTGTTATTATATATTAATTAAATATTTTAACTAAACTCTCTTCTAACAATGTTGCTACTTAATTCTTGAGTCATAAGCTAAATGATCAGGCATTTAATGAATAAATGGTTGGGTTATATCCATAATAGTCAAATGTATGAGTTTAAAGTTATTAAAGTGCTTAAGTTACTAAGGGAGTATCTGATAATTCTATAAATAATAAGTTAGTTTAGCAACTTTAAACTTCAGGTGTTCTACAATTAGTGCAAGTTGCTTCAAGTAGGCAGGGAGTTCTTAAGCTAGCTATATTTATAAAATCTTGTTTACTTAACAGGGAATCGAAAAGATAAAATCGAGGTTATAAAATTTATCCTAAAAACAGTTATATATTTTAGCCTCCTAGTTTTTAAAATGAATTTTGATTTATTGTAAGACTTACTCCTTATAATTAATAATAGAATGGAAGGCTATCAACTTTAGGAACAATAATAGTGAATTAAACTATTTAACTTTAAGCATCAAAAGAAAACCCTATAAATATTCATTTAGAGCAATCCACTAAATTTGTTTCTAAGTAAATTAAACTATCAAAGTTTCAATAAATTTTGAAAGTATGTTAATTTTAAGTAATTAAAATAGGAATATAGCATAAACAAAAATCTTAATCTAGTTATCAAATTATTTAAGTTGTGATATTTTTACAGTCACTTTTTATTCAAGCGGAGAAACTAAAATTATTATTAGAAGTGTATTTTAGTAGATTATTATTGTCGTTATCAATTAATTTAATATCCTAATTAACTTTAGAAATAACTGATAAATAAGGATTATTTTATTCAATCATATTATAATACTAAAAATCCTAGCAATTATTTACTTCAGGTCCAATGCAATAACTTCCGCAATATTGTGAGCAAGGAGTTCGCTATAGAGCTTATGTGAATTTTTCATCTATATAAGATGAGTCGCTAGTTCAGAATAAAACTTATAATAGTTTCATCTTTTATGCACTACTACCATCATTATCAGCATAATTTAAAATATCAAATTTTGCTTAATTAGTGAATTATTTAAACAAGTATTAACTATGAGAATATAAATCATTACAAATTAAGTTAAACCCTTAGAATTAAAATTGAGTTCTGCATATTTTTATTTTACTTGATGAATCTTACAATTCTCATTACTTTATTCCCACAAAAATTCACATGTTACAAGAATTTCCCAAACTAAATAATATTTCAGATTAAGGAGGAAAACTTTAGAAGTCTACAATAAATTTTAAAGTTAGATTTTAATTTGCAGATTGTTCTACATTCACAAATATGTTATATGACTAAGCATTCTGAATTTCATTAATTTTAATAAAATTAATTTCATCATCCTATTGAGATAAGCAATAATGATATAATCAAAATGTTAAAGAATAAGCTTATTAACTATTAGATGGATCTATTCCTAACTAACTCATGATATATTAAGAAATATAGCTTTAAATCAAATAGTAGTCTGAAAGTTAGACAAATCCTAATCCTTAACTATTTACTTAATTTTAGAGGAGTTGAAAGACCAAAAGCAGATAAAATTTACTTGTTAAGTCCATTCTAGACAATAAATTATAAAATTTATTTAAAGAGCACTTAAATAATAGCAAATGTAACTTATAATTGAGAAAGTTTTAGAAAAAATTAGTTTTAAACTAAGCAATTTAATTTTAATATTAATAGAAGTCTTAGATTATAATTATTCTTGCTTGGCAACTTTAAGTAAATCTACATTTAATCTGATTTTATTTCTTGAGTTAAAAACAAATTTATGAGTAAATTCTAAATTAAAAGGAAGCTTGCTTTATTAGAGAGAGTATTTGTATCCAATAAATTATTATAATATGATTGATTGCTTAATTCTTCTATTTATATCATCTTAACTATTAATCCTTTTTTTAAATTAAGGAAATAAATTTTGAATAAATTAAATAAATTTTTAGAAAAGTATTTTAGGTTTATTTATTTATTAATAGCTTAATAAAAAACTTAAGCAATACTTGTGATAGCTAGACTTAAAAGCAAATAATTAATTAAAACTTTTCTATTATTAGTATAATAAGCTTAATAAGTTAAAAGGAGAAATTGTAAATCTCTCTACAAAATTAAATTTTAATACTTTACTATCTTTAATTTAAGAAGAACAACTTTTATTTTCTCATACTATGTATAAATCTAGTAAATGACTGCTAGTTAAATTTATTATTTTCATCATTTAGTTATTAAATTTATAAGTCATAATTCATTTAAAACTATGCATTCTTGTTTTTCGAAATTTATGCCTTATTTAATTCAAGTATTTTCCAGAGTAAATCTGAAATTATCTAGCAAGAATTAAATAAATAACAATTTCGATTATTTTTATAAATTAATATTAGAGAAATCGAATGACTTAGTGAAAAGGCTATTTCATAAAATTTATGATTTAGGTAAAATAAATAAATAGCTTTAGTAATTTGAATTAAAAAATTTTATTCATTTATAACTTTAAAATTTAATGTTTACTAGCACTTCATAAAATATCTATGTTAAAAAATAGATCTTTAGAAATAATAAATTTAAATAATTGAGTAAAATATAAAATTAATTTAAACTTTAGATTAGCTTCCTAGTTTTTGAAGAAATTATAAATTTAATTTTATAAAAGAAATAATTTAAAACAAATCTTAATAATTTTTAAATTATAACCATTAAAAATTAAATCTATTACATAATAATCTAACTGAAATTATTCAATTGTATTATATAATAAATATTAACTAGGAAATTAATTTTATAAATGTAAATAAAATTTTATTTCTAAATAAAGGTAGTTAGATAAACTAATATATCAAATATTATTTTTAATTTTTTTATTATAAACATCTTAATTTCTAAATGTAATATTTTATTATTTTAATCTACATAACTATATTAAATAGATAGTTCCTTTTAATTTATTATATATTTGATAAATTTATTTGTTATATTTTTATGATTCTTTAGTTATTTTTAAATTTAATTTTAAGTTATATAATTTTTAATTTTTGCTATCATTATTCAACTTACAATTTATTTTCTTAAAATAAACCTAAATGAAAGGAATACTTATTAGTAAATTATTTAAAAAACTTAATTATAAAATACGATCTTCAACTTAATGTACTTTATTAATTAAATTTTTAAAGTTTTAGTTTTATTTATTTACCAATATATGCATATATCTTTATTATAGAATAAAAATTATAAAAGTAATTATATTTTCGTAATGAAATCAAAATATACCAGAACATATTAAATTTTGTATTCAAGTTATATAAACTTTAAGCTTATATATTTTGGAATATTTTTACAGTTATTTAATACTTAAATATAAGCTTTACTTTATATTTTTTTAATTATGATTAATAATTTTACATTAAACTTAAAATAAAAAAATATTATTATATAAATTTAAAATTTATTAAAACATAAGAAAATTTAAATGAAATAGGTTAAATTAATACTAAAAGTATTATAGAATTGGAATAATATAAATATAAAAGTCACTCTTAATTTTAAATAAATAATCTATCTTAAAAACAATAAATTCTTATAAATATTAAAAATTAAATTATACCCATGTTTTAATATTCTACTAGCAAGTCACATTCTTTACTATTATGATAATTATTCTTAAATAGAACCAAAATTAAGTTTATTAATCAACTAATAGTTAAATTTTGATAATTCACTAGATAATTATAAGATGTAGCTTTTTTTTATTTTAATTTAAGTTCTAAGAAATATAAAATGTATAATTTAATTTAAGATACATTTTTAAGTTTGATTTATTATTTAAAATTTTTCTAATTTAAATTAAAATTAATTAATTATATATATATAAATAATAGTTTATTTTACATTTTCTATTTTCTTTTAAATTTGCATGCTTCACTTATAATTTTATTTAATATTTATCTTTTATTTATATAATAATTATCTTTGTAAATATTAACTAGTGGTTAGCTTAAAGACTCTAAAAATTATTCTTATACTAATTAACTTTCTAAATATCTTAAATTAGCATCTATTTATTTAAAAATTATTTGCTAAATATCTTTTTTATATAGCTTTAAATAAATAAAATTATAATTTCTTATATTATATTACTAACTTTACTTTTCTTACATTCCAAAATCTTAAAATTATATCACTTAAGCTTTAGCTTTTTACCTTGGATAAAGAAATAAATTAATATTTGCTATAAAAACTTAAATTTTAGAAAATAATAATACTAATACTAATTTTAAAGTAAACAAACATAAATAATTAATTTAAATTATATTTGGCTTACTAATTAAGATTTAATATATTACAAAATATAAATTCTTATTTTATTTGTTTATCTTTATTTAATAGAGACTATAAAAAATAATTAAGTATTCATTTAAATCTATTTAAATCGTATATCTTTCAATTTTAGTAAATAAAACCATATTCAAAAAATGTTTAAAATTAATCTTCAAATATAATTTAATTTAATTCTAATATTAAGTATTAAATTTTTATTTGCAAAATAAATAAATTATTAGTTAGAATTTTTAATTTTTAATTTTCTAAACTTTAACTAAATAAAATTTTATTTTCTCATCAATTTATAAGCCTTATTTCTGTTTTTTTCTTTTTTTATTCATTTTTTATTTCAAAATAAAATTTTAAAGAGCAATAAAAATTTCATTTTTTAATATCTTAAAATTGAAGGAATCATTAAAAGCTTATAATTTATTAATATAAAGATAAGAAACATTAAGTATTTTTCGTGTTCTTCTTTAAATATAATAATTTGATTACTATTATAAAATTTAAACTTAAAGATAATAATTTTAAATTGTAATTTAAGTAAAACAGCGTCAAATTTCATAAGATTGTTTTACTTAATGATTGCCTTTTATTAATCTATAAAATCTGATTTAGTTGTGATTTTATGAAAATATTTATTGTTATTAGTATAAATTTAATAAATTTTAGTATTTTACATTTAATTATTTTAAAATTAAACTAAAATTTGTATAAAATATTTTTTCCTTTTTTCTCAACATTTCATTGGAATAAATCAATAAAAGGCTCTAAAAATTTTAATTTTAATGTTTTAATTTTTATAGATTCATTGCTTTTTAATTTTATCACAAAGAAAATTATAAAAAATTAATTTTAGATATGTTTACTATTAAACGACACAATTAGATAGTAAGTATTCCCTCTTATTTAAATAAAACTTAGAAAAGAATGGCTTTAAAATAGTTTACTATAAATATATTAATAATAATAAGTTTTTGATATGTTTCTATGTTAATTAATATTAATAATACATTTTATTATATTTAATTTATCAAATAAGTCTTATTAACTCATAATTATAAGTTATTTATTTTATATATTTATCTTATTATAAGCTGCAAATTAGTTTAACTAAATATTCATTTTAATGTGTTTAAATCATAAATCTATTTCATAATTCTATAAAATTAAATTTTGTTCAAAATCTGGTGAAATTTCGTAAATGAATAACTTAAGACAGAAATTAATTTTAGTTATCCATTTTTAAGGTTTAGCTCTCTTTTTCATTTTTGATGATTAATTAGTTATATTGAATAAAATAATGTTTATAGTAAGAAAAGGTTGAATATCTATAGGGATAAAAATAGCAAATAATTTATTAATATAAAGCTAAGAAATATATTTCTAAGTATTTTTATTACTCTTATTTTTAATGTAATACTTTGATTGTTGATATTAAACTAAAATTGAAGATAATTAATTTTAATTTCCAAAGAAATTTCTAAAATATCTAGTAGAATTGTCTTGCTAAATATTTAGTAGATAATATAAATATTTATTTTTAGCTGTAATTTTAATTTAATTTTTTATTAGTAAAATATAAAATAAATAAATCTTAATAATTGAAAGCTTAATAGTGTAAAAGCAAACTTAAAAGGTATTTAAAATTTTAATTTATTTAGTTAATATTTTATTAGACTAAATTAGTATAAAATACTACAATAAAACTTTAAATTTTTTAACTTTCTATAATAATTGTTTATTTACATTGCTTAGAAAATTATGAAAAATAGTTGCGTAAGTAATTATTAAAATATTAAACAACTAGATAATAAACCTTTCTTCTTATTTATAATAAATTTAAAAATAAAGAATGTCTTTAAAATAATTCTAACAGTAATCTACTTATAAGCTTAATATGCTAATAATCTTTAAATTAATATAAAATAAATTTTAAATTTAATTATAAATAAATAAAGTTAATAAGTTGTAAATTATATAGATATAATCATTTAATTTTTAATATTTATCATAGATTAAATTATATCTATTTAAATAAAATAGCATACATGGTATAAATTGTACTTAATTTAAATTAAAATAATAGTAAACTATCATTGCTTATTATAAAATAATTAATATTTAGTTTAATATCTTATCTATTTAATTCAAATCATTAAATTTAACTTATATAATCTAAATTATTTCAAATCCTTAATATTTTATTTTAGGCTTAAACCTCATTTATATTATAAGCAATTATAATATTTTTATAACCTAGTGTTTAAAGGGAGATATCAAATTATATTATTATATTTTTTAGAAATGTTTCCTTATACTTTTTACTAAGCTACTTTAATTTTTAGTTTATAATAAATTCATATTGCTTAATTAATTAAAAAATATTAATAATTAAAATTTTTACTTTTGTAAATAGAGAATAATTAATATTAGTATAATTTATATAATTAAATATAGTATAATAAATATAGTTTAATTATAATATTATTTCTTTATTATCATTATTACATTCTTATAACACTCATTAACCTAACTAATTTCAATTATTTATTTTATATGCTTTATATAAGTATTTTCTTCTTTTTTATTTAATTTTAGGATATATATCATACTCCTTTATTTAAAAATTATAATTTAAAGCTAAATAAGATTATGATACTAAATAAGCTATAATATTAATATATTAAAATTATAACTAGATATAAGTTAAAATAAAACTATTTAGTTTCTTTATATTTTATATTATTTATATTTTATTTATACTCTACAGGTAAATTAAAGAGTTCTATAAAATACTTATAATAGATATAATGATTAGCAATCTAAATTATTTAAATTAAAGATAAAATCTTAATTCTATTATGTATTTTAATTATTTTTGCTTATAATTAACTATAATTATTAATATTAATTGTATGTGCTAAATTTAACTTTGAGATTTAATAGCTTTTATTATTAACTAACTATTATTATATAAACATTAATTTAATACTAACTTTTATTTATTTTTAGGATTTATCAAACTCGTGAATATATTTATAATTATTAAAGTTAATTTAAAGCATTTACTTATGAATTACTTATGATTTATTTTTTATTTTTTTATTGTAGTATTAATGTTAATTTAGCTATATACTTAGAATCAACTAAAATTCCTAAGATTTTTTACCTAATTTATCTATCATTTTTGCTTTAAGTTAAAATTTATAAATAATTTAATTTTAGTTATGATTTTCTACTAAATTATAATAGTTTTTACTAATTCATTTTAGTAGGCTTAGAATCCTCATTAATTGTGATGAAACTTTTAATTTATGTCTTTTATTTTTAAAATTATTATTTAGAACTTAAAATTAAAATTTTGATTTAAGATTTAAGATTTAAATTATTAAAAGCATGCTTATGTTTTAATGAGATTTCTTTATTTTTCTCTATTTTCTGCTCTATCTTTTGGTTCTTCTTTTTCTGACTTCACTAATTGTTGTTATTTGTTTTAATCTTTTTATATTTTATTTTTCTCCGCCTTTCAACGCTTACTTTAAGGATTTTAGTTACTTAAATTTCGTATTTATTTCTAATCTTAAAACTTACCGTGGGAAACTGCTCAATTTAGTCTTCTTTCTTATTATCAAATAAAGGAACATCTCTTAAAGTTGAATTTTGATCCCTTAAATTCTAATTCCTAAAGCTATCTTACACTATAGAAAACTAACTTTTGTTTATTTCTTCTAAGGGTAATATTTGTGCGTCTGTTGTATTACTGTTTATTCTGTTTTGTTCTTATTTCTTAGCTTTTGTTTTGTTTATTATATCCTTGATTAAATAATAAAGACAAATTATTATTCCTAGGAGAGTCACAGCGTTTGAAAGAAATACTATTACTGAACCAATTAGCTTTGATCTCTCCGAATTAATAGAATCCAATCTTCTTATCAATTTTTCATCGTTTAACGTATAGAAGTAGAAGTTGAAAGTATTAAGAGTTGTAAACCAAACTTCTAGAACTATATGAGTAATGTTGATAGCTTTTCTCTAGAAAGGCTTATAGTTTATTAGATAAGTTACTTATTAAATATTTAGGATTATGCATATAATTGTCTAAGCTATAGGGTATTTTCATAGTCCTATTAACGCTATTGCAAGTAGAAATCTTCTTATCAGAAATAAAGGATAAAATAGTAAAGCACTCAAGTGATTAGTTTTCAACTCATCAAATAGAGTAAAATATTTTTATTTTAATAGTTTAATTTAGCTTTAGTTCTATATCTAGTCATTACTCTCTTTGCTTTATAATTTATTTACTTTTAAAGTTATTTTTAAGGAATGGAAAATTATTCAAATTTATAGAATCTATAATGTTAAAACTTACCAATCCAATCCATGCCAAAGTAGAATTTAATCCTGTATAAAATGTCTTGAAGCTTCAGTTAAAAACTTAAAGCATGATGGAGTAATTTAGTTAAAGAGAGAAAGCTAGATAAATAGATATCAAATATCTATAATGCAGATATTCATTTCTAAGCTTTATTATTTTATCTTTTTTAAGTCTCTTTCCTATTAAGCCTACTATAAAATCTAAGGTTAGATATATTATTATTATTAAAATATGGAATAAAGCATTTGCTAGGAAAGTATAACTATAGTACCCTATTATGTTTAAAAATTCGCTATGGATAAGCATTTCTTAAGAATCTAAATCGAAAGTTATAAATTTATTATCATTTCCTTAAGTAATCATTTTACTTTCACTTTTTTAAAAGTAGTAAGCTGCTAAATTTGAAGGCTTTAGGGTGTTGATGAAAGCGTTTATAAGTATGAGCTGAGAGGCTAATAGAAGAGTGAAAAAACTAGCAGAAGCTCCACCAGATGAGCCTTAGAGAACTGTCATAACTGTAGTACTTCCAACTCCAACATAAAGTGAGGCATCTTATATGGCCTATATTACTTTATATGCTACTTATTCTGTTTAAGTTAGATTAAAATCTTCGAGGCTTACAGAATCTTTATTATAGCCTTTTACTTATAAGTTATTATCTTCTTCATTACTTTTTTATTTTATGCAGATTTCATTCTCTACTTCGTATCCTTCTTCACATTCTTCACAGACACTTTTACATATTTGTATACAAACTTCATTGGAATTTTATCTTTATTTACATTTTTTGCAATGCTCTTGATTACTACAAACTGCACAGTCTTTCGCAAGTTTAAAGCCTGCTTTACATTTTTAGCATTCCTATTCATCACAGTTCTCACAGTTATCGAAAATTTAATCACATCTTATGCATTCTCGATCTATTTGAAGAAAGCCATCAACAGAACAGTTTTAAATACAACTTCCTTCTTAAAGCAATAAATTCTAACTACACTCAATACATTTACTACTATTACAAGCTGAACAGTTTTTTATTTCTTCGCTGCATTAAACACATTCACTTGTCTTATTAATGAAACTATCCTAGCATTTTAAGCATTTTTCTCCTTTCTCATCACATTCTTCACAAAAAGCAATTTTATTTGTACAATTTTCACATATGAAGTCTTAGTTAGAATCTTATTAGTGACTTAAGCAATTTATTAAGCATTTGTTTTCTGATAGTTTATATGGAAAATTACACTGCTAACATATGTTTTAATCTTAGCATTTCTTACAATTATTATCTATTTATTAGCAAGATTAACATTATTTACTTTAACTTATGAAGAATCCTTCTTCACATTAAAAGCATTAAGATTCTGTATTATCACATTGCAAACAGTTAGTTAAACTACATTTGTTACATTAGTTATTTGATAAAAAGTATTACTATTAACAAGAGTTACAAGTAACTATACTATTGATTAAAGAACAGTTACTACAATTTTATATTAGATCTTAGCAAGTTTTGCAAATATATTATTATTAGTCTAATAAGAATCCTTAGCTGCATTCGTTACATTTTACCTCACTATTCTATTAACTGCAATTCTAACAATTTTATATTGTTTCTGAGCATAGTTTGCATGCATTTATATTACCACCATATCAATATCCATCAAAGCAACTTGTACATTTATTAATATCGTCAGCTAAGCAGTCTTTACAAGTTATATTACATGGAGTACAACTATTTATATTAGGACTCTTACAAGTACTTCACTTACAGCTTTAATAGCATAAATTATTATTAAAAATGGATTAAGAATCTGAATTTGTTAGGAAAGTATTGAAAATATAAAACTTTAAATCTTAAATGTTTCCTATAAAGTTATCTTATTTATCATATGCTCCTATAATTATCTTACTTCACTTATCAAATTAAATAAAGGTAGATTATAAAGGGATACATTAGATGATAGCGTTATACTAATACTTTTATAAGCAAATTATTATATCTTAGGCATTATTTAAGCTAATAGAAATAAAATATCATTTCTAATTTTCTATTTACTTAATGTATTAGAAATTAGGGTCTTTAGGTATTAAGGTAACTTAAATCTCAGAGAACTAGTTATCTAATTGGTTAATTGTGATTTAAATAGATTAGGAATATAGCTATACTATTTAGCAAATTATCCTTTATTTAGTTTATTGTAAGCTTCTTTATCTCCTATTATTTTAATACTATTAAAGATTTTAGAATCAAAACGTTATGCTGTAACTTTGAGAGGAATATTTAAGAGGATCATAACCCAAATTTTAAAAAGTGTACTGAGAAGCATTGTTTTAGTCATTTACACTAATTTCTAACTAATCTTGAGATACATTTAAGAAATGGAAATGCTAATCATCTTATAAATCAGGAGATGTACATTTGAATCAGCTAAATAAGACGCAAGGATTATCTTTAGTAATAATTTAGTTTCAGTCAGTTTAAGTTATTTATTAATCGTAAGTATAAAACCTTGGCTACATCACTAATCCACTAAACCGAGAATTCTTATCTCATTTTATTTTTAATGTGTAGTTTAATTAAATATTAATAGAATTAAAATTAGAGCAAAATTAAGTAGTTATATCTAATTGTTTAACAAAGCAAGCTTAAATACCTTGGCTAATATCATAATTAAATCACAAAAAGTATCATATATTTTTATCAATCTAAGCTGTAACTTCTAGTATTAATGCACTATTATCATAAAATTTGATTATCTAATCTTAGGTTTAACTATATTAAACTGTTATTATATACTATGAAGATATTTTAACTAAAATCTCTTCTAACAATGTTGCTGCTTAATTCTTGAGTCATAAGCTAAATGATCAGGCATTAAATGAATAAATGGTTGGGTTATATCCATAATAGTCAAATGTATGAGTTTAAAGTTATTAAAGTGCTTAAGTTACTAAGGGAGTATCTGATAATTCTATAAATAATAAGTTAGTTTAGCAACTTTAAACTTCAGGTGTTCTACAATTAGTGCAAGTTGTTTCAAGTAGGCAGGGAGTTATTGAGTTAGCTATATTTATAAAATCTTGTTTACTTAACAGGGAATCGAAAAGATAAAATCGAGGTTATAAAATTTATCCTAAAAACAGTTATATATTTTAGCCTCCTAGTTTTTAAAATGAATTTTGATTTATTGTAAGACTTACTCCTTATAATTAATAATAGAATGGAAGGCTATCAACTTTAGGAGCAATAATAGTGAAATAAACTATTCCGCTTTAAGCATCAAAAGAAAACCCTATAAATATTCATTTAGAGCAATCCACTAAATTTGTTTCTGAGTAAATTAAATTATAAAAGTTTCATCTAATTTAGAAAGTATGCTAATTTTAAGTAATTAAAATAGGATTATAGCATAAATAAAAATCTTAATCTAGTTATCAAATTATTTAAATTTCGCTATTTTAGCAATCACTTTTTATTCAAGTGGAGAAACTAAATTTCTTAGAAGTGTATTTTAGTAGATTATTATTGTTGCTATCAATTAGATTAATATCCTAATTATCTTTAGAATCAATTGATAAATAAGGATTATTTTATTCAATCATATTATAATACTAAAAATCCTAGCAATTATTTACTTCAGGTCCTACGCAATAACTTCCACAATACTGTAAGCAAGGAGTTCGCTATAGAGCTTCTGTGAATTTTTCATCTATATAAGATGAGTCGCTAGTTCAGAATAAAACTTATAATAGTTTCATCTTTTATGCACTACTAACATAATTACCAGGATAATTTAAAATATAAAATATTGCTTAATTAGTGAATTATTTAAACAAGTATTAACTATGAGAATATGAATCATTACAAATTAAGTTAAATCCTTAAAATTAAAATTGAGTTCTGCATATTTTTATTTTACTTGATGAATCTTACAATTCTCATTACTTTATTCCCACAAAAATTCACATGTTACAAGAATTTCCCAAACTAAATAATATTTCAGATTAAGGAGGAAAACTTTAGAAGTCTACAATAAATTTTAAAGTTAGATTGTAATTTGCAGATTGTTCTACATTCACAATTATGTTATTTGGATAATTATTTTGAATTTCATAAATATAAATAAAATTAATATCATCATCCTATTGAGATAAGCAATAATGATATAATCAAAATGTTAAAGAATAAGCTTATTAACTATTAGATGGATCTACTCCTAACTAACTCATGCTTAATTATGCATTAACACTTTTATTCAAATAGTAATCTGAAAATTAGGCAAATCCTAATCCTTAACTATTTACTTCGTTTCAGAGGATTTGAAAGACCAAAAGCAGATAAAATTTGGTTTCACAGGCCATTACAAACAATAAATTATAAAATTTATTAAAAGGGCGCTTAAATAATAGCAAATGTAACTTATATCTGAGAAAAGTTTTAGAAACAATTAGTTTTAAATTAAACAATTTAATTTTAATATTAATAGAAGTCTTAGAAGAGAGAGATTCTTACTTGCCAATTTTAAATTATTCTAAATTTAATTTGATTCTAATTTTTAGTTAAAAATAATTAATAGATGAATTCTTAAGATTGAAATGAATGCTTAAATTAAAAGAAAATAGTTTTATAAACTTGCTAGTTATATAATATTTATAAATTTATTTCTACTCATTTTATTTATTAATATTTTCTAATGAAGCTTAAGATGATTTTTTAAATAAATCGAGATAAGCTTTAGAAAAGTATTTTAGGTTTATTTATGTATAGTAGCCTTTTAAAAAAGTTTAAGTTATATAATTTCTAGTGATAGTTAGATTTAATAGTAAATAATTAATTTATAACTAAATAATTCATATTGTAAGCTAATTAAGTTATAAGATAAAATACTATGTATATCAGCACAAAATTAGATTAGAAAACTTCCAACTTTAATTTAACGACCAGAAACTTTTAATTTTTCATTCTATGTTTTATCTTAGTAAATAACCACAAGTTAATTACATACTTTCATGAATTATAAGGTAAGTTCATCGGACATAATTAAATTAAAAGTTATGCTTGATTTATAAATTTTATGATTTATTAAATTTAAGAAAAAGCTAGAACAAATTAAAATTGAAAGTCATTTATCTAGAGATGAATACACTAAAGAAACAATTTATACTATACTTATAAATAAAAATTAGCAAAATTAAATAATTAAGTGATAGAGTATGTATTCAAAATATTTTGACTTAATAGTAATAATTGAACAGCTTTAAGCATTTAATTATAATTTATTTATTTATTCAGAACAATAAACATTTTTGCTTACTAGCATTTTGAAAGATAAGATAGTAAAGTTAAAAATTAAGTTTCTAAAATAATAAAAATTAATTGATTAAGAAAATAACTAAATTAAATTTTACATGAAGAATTCTAGTTTTATAAGGATCAATGAAATTAGATCATAATAGAAATAATTTTAAATATATCTTTATGTTTGTTAATTTAAAATAATTAAAAATATTTTAGAAATAAAATAAATATTAAAAATATTAAGTCAAATATATAAAATTAAAATTAAAATTATATTACTATATTAATAAATAAATACAAACTTAGAAATTTAATTTTATGGTTTAATAAATTTTATTTAAAATAGATTTCTAGAATAAATCTAACTAGATAAATAAAGATATTAAATATAATGGTTTTAAATAATTTATTATTAACAAATTTAATTTCTAAAATTGATTCTCTTATTTATTTATTAAATTTAATAACTAAATTAAAAATTATATACTTTTTAATACTTTTTATATTTTAGAAATGTATATATTATATTTCTATTTATTATTTAGCTATTTTTTAATTTTATTTTAAGTTAGATCATTTTTTCATTTTGCTTGCATGGTTCAACTTACCAAGATATTTTCTTAAAATAAGCTTTCATTTAAACTAAATATTTATTTTATTACAAGAATGAAGGACTAGCGAAATCCTACACAATCCTTTAGTTTAGGAATTACAATTTAAAGAATAGTGGATAGTAAAATCTCTCTTAAGCAATAAATATAATTTTAGTTATTTAGTAAATTATTTAAATAGTTGACTTAGGAAGACTTAAAGTATGATATATAATGAATTGAATAGTTTGATTGATAATATTTAGTTTAATGTAAATATCAATATAATGTAAGGACAATATAATAAAATATATTAATAATTTATAAACTCTTAATAGCATAAAAAATAAAATTAGACTATTTTAATTTTATATTTAAGTTGCATATAATTTAAACTTTTATTTTACATAAGTTTAAATTATCTCATACTTAAAATGAAACTTTATTTTATTTTTTATAATTATGCTTTATAAACTTACTTTAAATTTAAAATTGGCAGTATTATATTAGTTAGAGCATTTAAGAAATTTAATTAAGAGGTTAGTTAATAAATAATTAGGATTATAGAATTAAAATAATCTGGAAATAAAAATAGCCCTTATTAAATTTATAATACATAATCTAGCAAAAAAGCTACAAAATTCTATAATTATTTATTATTCTACACTTTCCTTCTTCACCTTCCTTTATAATAGCAAATCAATATTTTTCAATCATTAAAGAGATATAAATAAGCCTTTTTATTAAGACATATATAAAAAAATAAAAAGTTAATTTTTAGTTAAATATTTCTTTTATTATTTAGATATAAATTAAATTAAATTAAATTAAAATAAACTAAAAGAGTATATTCACACTAAATAAAGATAATAAGATTATATTTAAAAAATTAAAGATTATACATAGCAATGCTCAATTGAATTTTTATTTATTTATTTATATATTTATTTATTTATTATATTATAAATTAAATTATTATTAATTTACCAGCACGTCCATCCTTTATTAATAAGATAATTGCTTTCAGTTAAACTAAATTAAAGTTAATTAATAAATTATGCTGAAGGCTTAATTATTTAGAAATTTATTATATGATTAAGTTTTTAAATTTGCTTTATTAAAGTTCTAAGAAATATAAATTCTGTAATTAATTTAATATTAAGCTTCTATTTTGGTTCATCCTTTAAAATTTCTACATTTATTAATTTAAATTTTATTCGAGGCTAAATAACTTGCTATTTAACATTCTTCTTTAAAATAAACATGAAATCACTTATAGCATCATTTAGTTAATTTATTAGTTTATATAACTATTTACTTTTAGAAAGATTAATTAGTTAGAGATTTAATAATTATTCATAAACTATTTCCTTTTCAGTTATTTTAAATTAGTGTCTATTTGTTTAAAAGGTATTTATTAAGAATCTTTCTTATATATCTTTATATAAATAATTTAATAGTTTCTTATCAATTTCCATAAATTAAGCTTTCTTACATTAAAATTTTAAAAGAATATCATTTAAGTTCTTCATTGTGGGTAGATATATAAAAAAAATAGCTAAAAAACTTAAATTTTGGGAGAAAATAATTGGACTAATTTCCAAATAATTAAAGCGAAATTTATTTAAACTTTCCTATGCTTCATTTAAGAACAAGTCTTAATAAGCTCATAATTATAAGCTACTTATTTTATATATTTATCTTAATTTATTAGAAGCTGCAAATTAGTTAAAACAAATAATAATTTAAATTTGTTTAAATTATAAATATATTTCATAATTCTATAAAATTTAATTTTAGTTCAAAATCAGTTTAAAATTCGTACAAATATAACTTAAATAAATAAGAAATTTATTTTATTTATCATTTATTAGTATTTCTTTCACTTTCTTTGTTATAATTAATTTTTTACTTTTAATAAATTATTTTTATACCAAGATAAGTTTGAATATCTTCACATTTAAGAGATCATAATCAGTTTTTAATTTATTAAAATAAACCTTAGAATTATATTACAAGTATTTTTAAATGTTCTTATTTTTAATGTAATACTTTGATTGCTAATTTAAAATTTAAAGATAATTAAGTTTTATTTTAGAAAAAATTAATAAAATATCTCATAAATTATTTTACTAGATGTTTTCCTTTTTTAATATGATTTTGTTTAATTATTTATTAGTAAAATAAAAATAAATAAATCTTAATAAATGAAAGCTTAATAGAGTAAAAATTAACTTAAAACATGTTTAAAATCTTCCTTTATTTTCTTTTAGGTTTTATTGGACTAAATAAGTATAAAGTTTTACAGTTTAAAACTTTATTATTTTAACTTTATAAAGTTATTGTTTATTTACTTAAACTGCTAATAAAATTATAAAAAATTAGATTTATAAATTATAATATAATATTAAACAACTAGATAGCAAATTTATCTTCTTATTTTATATAAATTTTAAAAGTAAAGAGATACTAAAAATAATTATACAATTAATCTATTTATTTATATAAGTCTTTCATCTGCTATTAATCTTTACATTAATATATAAAATAAATTTTTAATTAAATTATCTATATAAATAAATAAAGTTAATAAGTAGTTAATTATATAAATATCATCATTTAATTTTTAATATTTTTGATAACTACAATTATATCTATTTAAATTAAAAAGCTAATAAGGTATTAATTATTAATCAATTAAAATAATAATAAACTATCATTGCTTATTATAAAATAATAAATATATTGTTTAATATCTTAACTATTAAAAAAATTATTAAATTTAACTTTTCTAATCTGCATATTTAACTATTCTCTATAAATTATGTATAAACTTAATTGTGCAATTATTTTTAAGCAATAATAATATTTTTATAAGGTAGTAGTTTATTGTAGATATAAATTAATTTTATATAATTATATTTAATTTATTTTTCCTTATATTTTTTACTAAGCTACTTTAATTTGTAGTTTATAATAAATTCATATTGTTTAATTAATTAAAAAATGTTTATTTATAATATAATTTTTACTTTTGAATGATTAATATTAGTATAATTTATATAATTAAATATAGTATAATAAATATAGTTAAATTATAATATTATTTCTTTATTATCATTATTACATTCTTATAACACTCATTAACCTAACTAATTTAAATTATTTATTTCATATGCTTTATATAAGTATTTTCTTCTTTTTTATTTAATTTTAGGATATATATTGTACTCCTTTATTTAAAAATTATAATTTAAAGCTAAATAAGATTATGATACTAAATAAACTATAATATTAATAAATGTAGATTATAACTAGATATAAGTTAAAATAAAATTATTTAGTTTATTTATATTTTATATTATTTATATTTTATTTATACTCTTACAAGTAAATTAAAGAAATTATATAAAATACTTATAATAGATATAATGTTTCAGCAATACAAACTATTTAAATTAAAGATAAAATCTTAATTCTATTATGTATTTTAATTATTTTTGCTTATAATTAACTATAATTATTAATATTAATTGATGTGCTAAATTTAACTTTGAGATTTAATATCTTTTATTATTAACTAGCTATTATTATATAAACATTAATTTAGCACTAACTTTTAATTATTATTTTAGGATTTATCAAATTTGTTATTATATATATAATTATTAAAGCTAATTTAAAGCATTTACTATGATTTATTCTATTATTTTATTATTTGGAGTATTAAAGTTAATTTAGCTATATACTTAGAATTAACTAAAACTCCTAAGATTTTTTATCTGATTTAAGTATCATTTTGCTTTAAGTTAAAATAAATAAATAATTTAATTTTAGTTATAATTATTAAAAAAATTATAATAGTTTTTACTTATTCATTTTAGTACGCTTAGAATCCTCATTAATTGTGATGAAACTTTTAATTTATGTCTTTTATTTTTAAAATTATTATTTAGAACTTAAAATTAAAATTTTGATTTAAGATTTAAGATTTAAATTCTTAAAAGCATGCTTATGTTTTAATGAGATTTCTCTATTTTTCTCTATTTTCTGTTCTATCTTTTGGTTCTTCTTTTTCTGACTTCACTAATTGTTGTTATTTGTTTTAATCTTTTTCTATTTTATTTTTCTCCGCCTTTCAACGCTTACTTTAAGGATTTTAGTTACTTAAATTTTAAATTTATTTCTAATCTTAAAACTTACCAATCCAATCTATGCCAAAGTAGAATTTAATCCTGTATAAAATGTCTTGAAGCTTCAGTTAAAAACTTAAAGTATGATGGAGTAATTTAGTTAAAGAGAGAAAGTTAGATAAATAGATATCAAATATCTATAATGCAGATATTCATTTCTAAGCTTTAATATTTTATCTTTTTTAAGTCTCTTTCCTATTAAGCCTACTATAAAATCTAAGGTTAGATATATTATTATTATTAAAATATGTAGCCTGCTATATATATTTTATATATTATCCTTTTCATATAATAAAGAAATTATGAAAGCTAAAAATTAAAATAAATAAAGGACGTTGAAGAGAAATTAATTTCAAATAATCAACGAATTACTTATCTTTAAAGCTATTTATTTATTATCTTATCAGCTAATTATTTTTACAACTCTGAAATTATCAAATGCATAGAGATTTTAATTTTATCATTTTTATAAATTTAAATGAAATAATATTTTATTCTTCTCTATTTTTTTGATTTATCATAAAGGGTTTTATTTTAAATAACCTTTGAAACATAAATTTCTTCTTACCTTTATAATAAAATTTTATTTCTTTATATCTCCTTGATTAAGTAAAATCAATAGTAATTAGCTAAAAATTATATAAATAGGTGGAGTTTTAGACTTGATGATATGAAATTATTACTAGAATATTTATTATAAGAGCAAGTTCTTCATCTAAAATCATTATTAAATATAAATTTAAAGAAAAGTTCTATTTTAATTAATCATATTTGGCTGATCTTTATTAATAATTGAGAGTATGATATTAACTATAAATATAATTACTTTATAAAATCACATTCTTTTAACAGTGCATACAACTTTAATTTTGAGTTATTAAAATATCAATAAAAACTTTAAAAAATTTAAAATTTCATAAAAATGAAGCTACAACATGACTTAGATGAATAATTTGAACTAAGATCTATAATTTATATAATCTATTTAGATATAAGCTTAATAGATTATTATTAAATTGTATCTAAAGGCTATTTAGGTATAGTAATCAAATAATTAAAATTTTTGTTTTTCTTATAAAAATGGTCACAGTGAGTCTCGAACTCACGACCTCTGCGTTATTAGCACAGCGCTCTAACCAGCTGAGCTATGCGACCTTTTATTTATATTAATCCAATAATATTATAAATTGCTGATTACTCAAATAATAATTGCTTTAATTTAATTCTCTTTTAGTTTTTGCGTTTTTATTATAAATATAATCTTTCTCTTAAAAATTTTGGCTTAATTAAAAAATAGTATAATTATACTTTTAAAAAAATCAAGATTATGATATAAAATTTGGATTGCTTAAGAGCTTAAGAATTTGGATTACAGAAATCAGTAAATAAAAGCCACAATATCCTCACAGAAACTAAGCTTAAGGATTGATCTTCATCGCCTAATCTATTGGCAATACTAAACCACTTCTAACTCTGCAATCCATTGCAGAATTGGGAAAGATTAGTCTCCAGTAATCCTTATCAGAAGCTTCATCTTTCCAGAATAATTAAATAGTTATATCATCTAGCGAAACAATTAAAAGGACACAATTAAACAAAATAATAGGTTGAATTTAATCTAAATATTTAATTATAATTATACTTTTTATCTTTATTATTAATGTACTAATTTTTAATTTATCAATTTATTAATAAGCAAAATCTATATTTATATGAGATATTTTAAGATTAAGCTTTTATATTAATATCGAAATATAAATCATAATGTTTATATAAAGAATATTAAATTCACAAATATAAATAAAAATTAGTGTAAATAATTGTTTTTAATATGATTTAATCAAAATCTTTATTAATTTAAAATTCAGAATAGCAAAGCATCAAAGACTTATCAAAGAAAGGAAAAAAGATAAGAAATAATAAATTAAAAAATCTAGAATCTTTGTCATCATATCAGTGAAAAAACAACAAAAAAGAAAATAAGAAAGCACTTCAGAAATTTAACAGAAAAATGAATTTGTAAAAAATATTTTATCAAAATGAAGAATCTTTTAAACAAGAAATATGAGGTAATTTACTAGAGAATAAGAGAGCTCATATCTAGAATTGAGCGATTTAATTTAAAATTAAATAATCACTAAAGTTAACTTTTCAAAATAAAGTCTTATCACAAAATTGCTGTGGCATTAGTTCTAATCAAATTATTATAGGTAATTTCCAAATATTATTGAAATAACTAATACTGATATCATAAAAAATCCAGAAAAAAATTAATAGAAATTTAAAAGCATGAGATGACTGAGGGTAGAAGATAATTGAGGATTTTTTTCCTTCAAAATCAAAGTATAAATAAAAATGAAAGAGATAATGATAATGCAATTTTTTCTAGTATCTAGTAAAATGTTGATTTGACATAAAAAAATTAAAAAATAAGAGGATTAAAGGATTTGAAGAGATTTAATAAGACTGAAAATAAAAACCATAAATAAAAAAATGGAAAATAAAATGTAAATAACTTAATTTCCCCAGATTTTTTATAAATATATACAAAAAGGAATTTATTTTTATTTTAATCAATAATAAACTAAATTTTTTCTAAAATAATAATATTTAAATAGAAAATTGAAATCATAAAAGGGGAAATGATATATCAAAATTAAATAATCAAACTATAATAAATTTTTAAAATCAAATTTTTGCTATATTAATTAATATTAATTAGAGTAAAATTTTAAAGCATAGAGTCTATTAAATTTATTTATTTAATTAAAATTATTTGATCTATTCTGATCGCAAGCTCAGTACCTTGCTCAACCACAACTCCTAATATACAGTCTTTAAGTATTAACGATTACCGTAGCATGTGCGGGGATAGGCAGTTGTATATTTGGATATCTGTAGTCAAGGAGCTCCATAGCTATGGATTGTCTGTCGTCAAATCCCTACGGATGGTAAACCAGATAATTCAATTTGACTTTGAATCAGAATACTGCATTCATGCTAGTGAGCTACATTAAGTTTATTCGATGTACTATTCCTAAAACCGCCAAATTTAAATTATAGAGTCATATAAATTATATCTGAAAATCTCATAGTAATAAAATAAATATATACTATTATAAATAATCTATATTTTAATAACATTTCATAAATTAATCAATAATCTTAATAACTTTTAATTAGATTTTAATATTTTGTTAAATGGATAATTAAAATCAACAAATTATAAATTTTTAATCTTAATTTTAACATGAAACTACATAAATAAATAAATAATAAATAAATTGGATTATAGAGCGTGTAGCACTCTCGTTGGTGCGCAGCTCTTTAAAAAAAATGTTTCATACTGACAAGAATGCTTCTTACTGATAAAATTATCAGATACTGATAAACCTTGTTCAATAATGGTATAATTATTCAGTACTGATAAAAATGTTCAATACTGATATAATTTAAGAATACTCGTAATCTTTAATACTTGCTGGAGGTCCAAGGACATTGCAGGATTGTGTCTCTTTGCATCACCAAAGCAGAGGACGACATGTGTCAATTATGGGTACTTAAATTCCCCACCTCTGATGAAGCTCGCAATATTATTTCTTTTTAGTTCCAGAATTAAATTAAATTTAAATTATGCCAGTGCCGAAGGTCTAAGAATCTTATGTCTCGAGGCCAAACCAAAGCAGAGGAAGACATAAAGTCGATTATGGGTACTTAACTTCCCCAACCTCTGATGAAGATGACCTTGTTGTTCATCTTCAAACAACTATGGCGGTTTTAAAAATTATATAGTAAAAATATAATGACAAAATAGGAAATTGCAAGTAAGCAGTGCTTTATAAGGAAATAATTTGAATTAAAAACTTAAATTTATTTTCTTTTATTCATTTAACATTAAAAAAATTTTTCTTTATAAATTTAATTTAAAGAATAAATCATAATTTATAGAATATTTTCATGTAATGTTAAGATACAAAAATAAAAATTCTTTATTATATTGAAATATTTATTTACTTTATAACCAAACCAAACCAAATTAAATTAAATTTTAGTTAAATAGTATTTTAATAATATAAATAGCTTACAAAGGATAATTAATACATAGATTTTTTACTTATTTTAATCCTTTTATAATGTGTTTAGTATCTTAAATTGAGAATTAAAATTTTAATTTTTCAATAAAAAAGTTACAAAAACTATCCAATATATAAAAATAAAAAGCGAACTTAATAAATAAAAAAATCAAACAAATAATTATATGTTAAATTTATCTGGAAAGTGAGAGTATAAATAAATAAACTAGATTATAGAGCTCGTAGCACTCTCGATGGTGCGCAGCTCTTTAAATTAATTCTATTTAATGCTAATAAAATTTCTCCATGGAAGTTTCCTCCAGTGCTTCACTCTTTTTGAAATTTTGTCTTCTTAGCGCATGTTCGGAGTGATTCCCCAAGAAACCTAATCATCTGGCATCTTTCAACACCCGTTATTCAATACCTCAAGTTCTTTCCTCCTGGCTACTGCCAAGATTCTTACTCATTTTTTAGCTCCTGAAGTACTTCCTGGTACTAAGCGTTAAGTTAATTTCAATTGGAGGATTGCTTCTCCCTATTTAAAAATAAATATATACCAAATAGCACTAAATTAAAATATTTACCATACAAATAAAGTTTTTTATTAATTATTTAAATAAAAGAGATATTAATTAATAATAAAAAATTATTAGATTTATTTGCTTTTATACATAAATATTTCTTATTTAATTAAAAAAATTTATATTTAAATTAATATAACAAACAAAATTAAAATTATATTAGTATTCAGCTTTTTTATATAAACTTATAATTTTTTAAAATTTTTTATTGAAAGTGGATGCAAATTAGTGATTATGTACCTTTAATTTTCATTAAAAGTGTAAAATTTTAGAAGGTATTATAAGAATAAAATTATATTTAAATTATTGTTAAGGTAGAGTCTTATTAAATTAGATAAAGTTTATAGATTATTCAAAATTAATTTAATCTTAAGTAATAAAATAAGATATTATAATCAAATAAATAAAATTATCCTTTATAAGTTAAAGCCTTTATTTTTAAAAAGTTGTGAATATAAATTCAATAATAATTCTGATTAAATTATTTATTTTATTTTGTTGCAAATTTATATAAAAATTTGCTTGGTCACAGTGAGAATTGAACATCACGACCTCTGCGTTATTAGCACAGCGCTCTAACCATCTGAGCTATATGACCTTTAATTTTAATCACAAATAAACTTTAAAAATCTTACTTAAATATCTGAGTCTAATTTTACATTAAATCTGCCATCTATTACTTATTCTAACTTTTCAATCTATTTTGTTTTTAATTCCTTTCTTTAAATTATTTTTTATTTCATCTTCTAACTTAGAATATTTCTTTAGGTAAAATAATAAGCCTTTTAAAAAAGAATTATCTAATTCCTACTTTCATTAATGGATATATCTCGTTACTTAAAGTTATTATAAAATTTAATAAAAATATCTTAAAATGTGAAAAGTTAAAAATTTCTTCAACTAATTAAAAAAAAAAAGTTAAAAAGCTTTGTTAAAGCCTTAGTAGTCAGCCATCTGACCTATTCTATCAGCTTGTCTCTATTAGTTTGTCTTGAATTTCTACTAGGCTTAGTTAGGCGGTGTAGCACTTCATTAGCGCACCATCCTTTTATATTCTGAATAGTCTTCATCTTGCATGTAGCGTTCCTAATTATTTCTCCAAGGATTAAGATTTGAATTAAAGAATTTTTTTCTATAAATTTTTTCGCTTTATGTTGGATATATCCTAAATAGTTTTCTAAAAATATCTTATTTATTCTTTCTTTAAATTTCACTTAGTTAGTAGCAGTATTTTCATTGGTGTTATTTATTGCACACGTAGCATTTTATTCTTGTTTTAAACTATTATTCCTGTAACACTTATTTAATTTAAATTTACTACTTATTTTAAATAAACGTTTACTGTTTATTTTAATTTGAGGCTTCATTTTCTATTTCCATAGGATCTGATTAATTCTGTTAAATCGAAAATGGCGTAACCTGAATTTATTATTAAATTTAAAGAATTCTTTGTTCCAGTTTGTCTTCTATTTCTTATGATTATTAATATTGTTTCTCAATAAAGACGTTATTAGTTTTTCTAATTTTTCTACTTTATCAGTGAGGTATCTATTTTTAAACATAAACTCTTTTAATGACTTAGATAATATTTCTATTTGAGTTTGTGTCGGAAGTTTTTTTAATTCTGGATTTCCAAGTGGTTAATGTTCGTCATATCAATCATATTCCTCACTTTCACTCATTGTAATTATTTCGCTTTTTTATTTTTTAGAGAATTTTCCTGTTTAAATGTTTAGTTCAAAGTTTTGTTATTTCTTAGAAGCCATTTTATATTTAACAATTAGTAAAAAATATTAAAATGCATAATTAGATTTATTAAACCATTTTATTTTAATACTCTAGTGTTGGATAATTGAAATTTATAAGACATAAGCAACGTCACTAAACAAAATAATTTAATTAGCAAAGGAAATTAAATTAAAGATAAAAATTTGATGGGTGAAATTAAGAATAGGTATATTAATGCTGAAAAATTAACTTAATTTCTAAATTAGTTATTTATGTATCTATCTATTTTTTTAAAATTATTATATTTTTCATCTTCTAAAGGTTTTTATTTGTTTTTAATGTTTTTTCTCTATTTTTTGTTATCTTTACAACAATTTTAATTTTTTAGACATTTAAATTTTTTTTATTTCGAAAGTTTTTAACCTCTAAAAATTTTATCAATTTTCAAATTTTAATTTATTTCGTTTTTTTTTCAAAATTTATATAAAAAATTCGATGTGCAAACTCGTTTTAAGCTTTATTATTTCTTTTGATGCTGGTAAAAATTGACTTTTATTAATAATTAAATTTTTCATAAAATATTACGTACTCTTATTTATATTTTAATTTAGTTTTTATATTTTTATATTTTGCTATTCGTCTTTAGTTTTTCACATAGTTGCAAATTTCTTTTTGTCTTCCTCGTTCATCTCAACTTTATTCATACTACTATTAATTAAAGGCCATATTTAGAATAAATATTATTTCAATCCACCAACTTTAATTATAGATTTTGTTTAATTTAAGCTTACCTATTAATTTTTTATATTCAAATATAATAGCCTTTATACATTTCATCTTCTTATCTCTCTATATCCTGTATATCCACCTCTGATTATCCATTTGTTATCATGTGAGTTTTTCAAGCTTTCCGCTCCTCATTTATGATTTTTTAAAGTGAATATTCATTAGTCTATCTTGAAATCTCAAATTTTCATTACTCTATCTGAAATTTTTGATACTATTTATTTATTGTCACTTGATATAAAACAATTGTAGCATTATTAATATGTCCTTACAATTTAAATTTGAACTAAATATTTCTAAATCTCATATTTTAATATTTTAATCCGAACTTCCTAATATTATTCATCTATTGTCATTAGATATAGCTACAGAACTTACATAACCCGTATGTCAAAATATGCTCATATTCCGAAATAATATTGGATAAATTTGCGATTTTTTATTATTCTTAAGCGTAAATTGCCAAATTCCATTCATAAATTTTTTACTAGGTGAAATATTATTTGATTAGAATTTTTATTTGCAGTATATAAACATCAGTCCTTTATAATTACTTACCATCTCTTGAACAGTATTTAAGATATGAACTTTCAAATTTTATAAAACTTTATTATTATTCCCTTAAGTAATTTTTTTAACTTTATTTGTTCTATATCTGTCTGTTATGCAGAAAAACTTTATGAAATATCATTTAAATGATTAATTTTTTTTCCACTTTATCCTATTGTTTTTTATTTTAATAAAAATGTCATTAATTTTATTTATTTTTTAACATACAAAATTAAACTGTTCAACAGTCCCAATCTGTATACCATTTAAAATAAGTTGTTTTGTCGGCAACATTTCTAATCGATCTTGACTTTCTAATGAATTTATCTTCACTAAGGTCTTCTCAGTTTCTTTGATTTCTTATTCTCATTATTTCAACAGGTACTTAACATCATTTTCTTTTGTAAATATCTCTATGCTAATTTCAATAGAGTCTTTAGAATTATTCTTACTCTTTATGCCAACATTTTTTATAGAAATTCTAAAATTTTTAGCAATTCTTGTAAAATATCACATAATCTAATAGTAGTAACATCTCTTCCTTACTTATATGTTTGGTTTCCGATTATTAAACCCTTTTTATTCTATTCCCACCTAATTTTTCAAATTATTTATGTTTGTGCTAATATTCTTTTGCTTAATAAACTCAAACTCTTGGTTTTATTTGATATCTCCAAACCATGTTGTTTCTTATCTATGTTCAGCTAATATGTTCCAATATTTTTATAGTTCTCTTTTCTAATTAATAATTCTAACATCTAAGTTATTTTATTCAATATGTAATAAGTTTCTTATTTCTTAATTTTCCTACTTTAGCATTTTAATCTCTTCCTGAAAATTGGATATTTCAAATACTAACTGTTAAATTTTGATTTAATTTTTGTTTATCTTTATGGAAGTTCTTTTCCTGCTATTATACTATACTCCTATCCTTTTATTACTATTATTTCTATAAATATATTTAAAAAATCAATGAAACTTTATATAATTTTTTGATAATTAACCTTCAATCTTTTATTCTATTATTTCAGATCCTAAATCAGATTATCTAGATTTGATTTTTATTTTAGTTTTATATTCTCCATTTTAAATGCTCAAAATGTTAAAATTTCTAAGATTTTAAGAAAAATATTAATTTTTTAGTTATGTCTCTTAATTTTATGATATCAGTAATGTAAGAAATCATATTAATGCATGTTTAGTTTGAAATACACCCACAATTAAACACTTCAGATTCTATTAATCTTGAATTGAAATCAATTTAGCAACTTTAACAGATGTTAAATTCCATATTTTAATTAATGAAAATAAAAAATTTTATTTGTTACATTGATAAAAATAAATGAATGATAGATAAATTTTTTAACATAATAGCCATAAAATTTGAATATAAATATATACATAAATCAAATTATTTTTTATGCAATAGATTTATTAATAAATTTATAAGTTAAATATATGTTAAAAATATGTTTCAATAATATTAAAAAGCTTTAATTATTAAATAAATAAAATTAAGAAAATTAAAATTAAATTTTCAAATATATAAAAGAAAATACTAAATATAGTAAATGAAAAAAATTATATAAACGAAACTAAAATTACTAATTTATATAAAAATAATTAATTTTTGAAATATAAATATGATTTAGTAATTAAATTTAATAGTATTTGTAAAATTTGTTTAGTAGAAATAATATTTTTTAAATATGTTTAAAGAATTATTTTAATTTACGAAAATAGTAAGAATTCTAAAGATATCAGGATTTGGACTTCCAGAGTCAGTAAATACAAAACACAAATCCTTACGAGAAGCTAAGTTATGAGGATTGATATTCTTCGGCTAAATTTAAGGCAGATCAAGTTATTATCTACTTTCGGTACATTGCTGATATTGGAAAGATTAGTCTCCAGAAACCCTTATCAGTATCTCATTTTCCAGAATAACTAAATAGGCATATCACCTCACAAAGATTTAAAAGAGCGCAATTAACAAAAATGATAAATTGAATTTAATATACTTTTACCATTCCTCTTCGATAGCATATTTAATTATTAAAAGCAAAATTATAAATAATTAAAAAATTTTTGCAATATATATTAAAATAGAAAAAAAACTGAAAAAATTAAAATGATAAAATAATTAAAAAAGTAAATAATTAAAAATTATGATATTCAAATAATTTTTTAAAAAATAATGTTTAGTAATATAAATTGCAAAAAATCAATAAATAATTAACAAAATTAAGTTATATAATAATGTAAAATTTCAAAATTTATTTTGTCATTTTTCTAAATTCTCAATATCTCTAGCGTTTTTTGCTTTGTGGATAGATATAACATCATTTATGGGCTGCTGCTAAAGAAAACGGAATTAAAATTATAAAACTTTTCTTCTGAAATAGAATTTTGACTTTTCATTTAGTTTTTCATTTAATTTTTATATTATTAAATTTTATTGATTTTAAAATTTCTTCAATCTTTTATCAAATCTGTTTATTTTCTTATTTTCATAACTAATTTGAAATTTGCATTTATTGAATAATAGTTATATTGATTTGCAACACATATAATCTTTAGTTTTTAATCTAAATTCTTACTGCTTTACTAATTTCTCTATCCTTTCAAGACTAAATATAAATTTGAGATGTTAAAATCATTTATTGTGCTCTAATTTGAATTTATTCACTATTTTTAGTTCAAATTAGATTGATTTTACAATTTTATTTATTCTCAGCCGCAACTTTATTTTAAAAAGTTAGGCTTTCATACAAAATGCTTTTTATACAAAATTTTAATATTAGCACTTAGTTCTCTTACTTTATTGAAGAGGCTAGAAATTCATTCTTCTTAGTGGTAGATTTTTTGCTTGTATTTATTATTTATTATTTACTAATTATTTTTATAAATTTTTAATAGTTATAAGCTCTTTTTTATTAAATATGTGACTTTTATATTACTTTATAAAATAATTCTATGGAATTTATTTTTCTTACTATTTTATTATATAATTTTTAAAACCGTCATAATTGTTTGAAGGTGAACAACAAGGTCATCTTCATCAGAGGTTGGGGAAGTTAAGTACCCATAATCGAATTTATGTCTTCCTCTGCTTTGGTTTGGCCTCAAGACATAAGATTCTTAGACCTTCGGCACTAGCTTCGTTTATTTATAACTCTGGAACTAAAAAGAAATAATATTGCGAGCTTCATCAGAGGTGGGGAATTTAAGTACCCATAATTGACACATGTCGTCCTCTGCTTTGGTGATGCAATGAGACGCAAACCTGCCATGTCCTTGGACCTCCAGCAAGTATTAAAGATTACGAGTATTCTTAAATTATACCAGTATTGAACAAGGTTTATCAGTATCTGATAATTTTATCAGTAAGAAGCATTCTTGTCAGTATGAAACATTTTTTTAAAGAGCTGCGCACCAACGAGAGTGCTACGCGTTCTATAATCAAATTTATTTATTATTTATATAATATAAAATGGATGTCGGCCACGTCAAAAAAATTAGTAGGTAATCTGGTGTAATGTACATTGCATTGCGAGTAATCTTGCACTAGATGCCACCACTGGAAAGGGTGGATAAGCTCTGTTGAGACATACCTAACTTACCCCGAGGGTTCTCTCTAGCAGTATGAAAGTTTGACTGGCGGGGCTTCTAATTACCGACTTAATAACTAATTCTTATTTGGACCTTATTCAAGAAGACTGAAGCATTTGACTCAAGATTTAAGAATAATTTTTAATAAAAGATTCCCCATTTGGAGAAGCTGACATGACTCATTGGACTACTAGAAATTTAACAAGAAACATGAGAACATTTTTCTTAATATTAAATATTAATATTGAAAGAGTGAGGTGCTACGCGCTTTATAATCATTTTTATTTATTTATATTCTTAATTTTTTTTAATTTAAAAACAAATAAGTTTTTATTATTTTTTAATCCTCAAAGTTAAGTTAAAAAAATTAAAATAAGTATAAGATGATAAATAATATGAAATTATTATGTCTATAGAACTAAAAATAAATAAAAAGTAATTAAAATAAATATTTCTATGAAAAACATTTAGCTTTTTAAAATATTATAGTAATATATATAAAATGGAATGTAAACTTAATAGATTTTACTTAAAATAAAACTTTTGCTTTTTTAACACAACATTAAGAATAAAAATAAATATATATTATCAATAAAATTGAAGTTATTTATTTTATGGTAATTTTAAATATCTAAAGATAAAGAAAATAAAACAACATTTTTTGAAAAATTAAAATTTGTAATTTGTTTTATTGAAGTTATATAATAAAATTATTCAAAATTATTTTTAATGAGTTTCCTAAAATATTCATAATTATTCTTCTTTTAAGTTATGATTTGCTTTGAGCTCTTAACTTATAAAGAAAAAAAAATTAGTTAAGATTCTTGATTTTGAACAAGTTATATTATTTTCAATCTTAGATTTTTTCATGAAAATTTATTTTTAAGATAATTTTAATTTTTATATTGAACTAAAATTTTATTTTTTAACGATAATTTGAAAGAAAATAAAAAAATTATAATTATAAGAATAAATTTATAACTAAAAGGAATTAATTCCATTTAACAATTTAGCAAATTTATTATAGTATTTTTAATAATTAATTTAGATATAAATTCTTATTTTGCTATTTATCCTATCAAACGTTTTCTTTAAATCTTATCTTTTAAATAAATTTTATTTTTTAATTTAAAATATTAAGTATGTATTAAAGTAGATACTTATAATATGATAATTGAATATTATCTTCATTATGATTTTATTTTAAGTTTAAACTTTTATACTATGATGACATATAAATTTTTTGTTAAAGGTAAAAGAAATTAAAATAACTTAAAAATTAAAAAATTTTTAAGTTTAATTATCTTGTAATTAAATCTTATGAAGAAAATAAATAGTAATTATATTAAACCTAAACTAATTTATTAAAATTAACAATTATATTTATATGCTTAATTTTATATTAAAAGAAATATATTTAAAATCTCATTAAAATTAATATTATATTTTTTTATTGTTTTACCTATTATTTTTATAGTATATTAACTGTTTATTCCAATAAAAATTGAAATTGAAATGGTATTTATAGTAGTTGCTTTTATGACTTCTTCAGTTTTATTATCGAATATAAAATGACTTATTTAATGAATTTTCATGAAAAGTATGTTTTAAAGCAATATAGAAATTTTTAGTTAATTCATTTAAGAAAATCTATTAGAGTGTTATGTTTTTCCTTTAAGTAATCATGTTTCAATTTTAAAATTAAAATAAAAAGGAAATTTAAAACTCATAATTAAATATTAAACCCTAATTAAATCTTTTAATTTCACTTAATTATAACAAAAATATTCATCGAAAATTATCTTTTTTGATTCTTTCTTTTATGATTTACAATCATTTTGATTTAAATTTTAAATTATCTAAATTTATTTAAAGAAGAAAAAAGTTAAACATATTTAGGTAAGATATAATATATAAAATGAAAAATTGAAAAGATGGTGGGAGCTGGGAATGGCCTTCGTGACAACACTTTCTGGTTTTATGGCTAGGAACAAGTTCGTGTCCTGTCGCTGAGAAAGTCCCTGGTCAGAGTCATTTTCTGAAGGGAACACTGTCTTTGAGATTATACGCTCTTGGTAGGGGCTTGAAGCCTGGCTGCTCATAGCGATGGAGCTCCCTAGTAGCTGTGCCTGGAGCACAACAGGATATCCCCGTTATTCCATAAAAAGAGAGCGTCGGGTCGTGCAATCGGAAAGGAATTTCTGGTCCAAAAAATTTTTTAGTTGAAATTAATTAATTAATTAAATAAAATGAAATTAAAGAACTTATTTAGAAAAGAATTATTTGAATTTTAAAATATATTAAAATCTTATAATTTATCTTTTATATTTGTTAAGTTTTATACTCTAAAAAATTTTATAACTAAAGAATTAATATAAATTTTCAGACAATAGTTAATAATATTTTTAATTAAATTTATATTTATAGTGAAATAAATCGGTCACAGTGAGATTCGAACATCACGATCTCTGTGTTATAAGCGCAGCGCTCTAACCAACTGAGCTATATGACCTTTTATTTTAAACTTAATCAAGAACTAAATAATTATTTAGATTTTAAAGTTTAAACTAGGAAAATATCTGCATTCAATAATCTTACTTTTTCATTTGCATTGTTTCTTTTTAATTAATTCAAATCATTTAACTTTTCTTAATTATCAAAGAAGTATTAAAATTCAAATAATGATAAATGAGAAAACAAAATAAAAATCTAATTGTTTCTATATCTATTTTTTTTATATATTTTTATAATTAAATTCAAGTTTTTCAAGGTCAACTTATAACAAATTAAGTTATGTCTCGATTTATAAAATTATTTTTGTGATCAGTTATAAATTTTTAAACTTAAGAAAATTAATTTTAGTTGTTTCGGGAATTCTATTTTTCTATATAAATAAATAAATTTGATTATAGAGCGCATAACACTCTCGTTGGTGCGCATCTCTTTAAAAAAATGTTTCATACTGACAAGAATGCTTCTTACTGATAAAATTATCAGATACTGATAACCTTGTTCAATACTGGTATAATTTAAGAATACTCGTAATCTTTAATACTTGCTGGAGGTCCAAGGACATGGCAGGATTGTGTCTCTTTGCATCACCAAAGCAGAGGACGACATATGTCAATTATGGGTACTTAAATTCCCCAACCTCTGATGAAGATGACCTTGTTGTTCACCTTCAAACAATTATGACGGTTTTAAAATATATAATATAATATATTAATCAATATTCTGCTAATTATATTATTTGTTAAATTTATTTTTTGTCAAAGCTATTTATTCCTAAAATATTCTTATTATTTTCACTCTTAATCCATGTTCTAAATTTTTAACCATTTTTATTTTTTCCTTTCGCCTGAAAAATGCATACATAAAAATCTCTCTTAATACCATTGTTATTCCTCTATTTTTAAAATCCGGATTAAATCACTGAGTGTTAAATAAAATGTTAACTTTAATATTTATCATGAATAGATATGACTCTTAAATATATTCTTAAAGATAATTATTTTAAACTTAAATTAGAAATAAATTTACCTTTTTAATTTAAATTTCTTAAATATTAATTAGTAACTTTTATTATTATATTCAATTTAAAAAATAAATCTAAGATATTTTCAAATTTCTAGTCTTAGTAGAATAACTCATATTTATTATTTTATAAGTCTGCTGAATCAATAAGCATTCGAATTTTTTGCTTTTTTGAAGTAAAATTAGATTTTATTAAATATAAAATGGAATCTGTAAAAATATCACAGACAAAAGATAACTCTCTCTTAGGTATTAATATACAAGTCGTTAATAAACTCAAAATTTGTAAAATTGAAATGATAAACTTTAGCGCCAATAAAGGAACTTTCAAAAAAATCTTATTTCAAGCACCTTTGTATTAAAAATTGAAAATCCACAAGCAGCCTATTTCAGAATAGAGCAGATAAAAATTCAACCAATTAGTTGAGTTGACTGAAAGTTTATTAAAAATATATCGTTGAACGATCCTATGGATTTAAAAACTCAGCAAAATTTTCTCTATTAAAAAGAAGAAAATAATGCTGATATTGTATTGACATATTTAAGATATCGCTGAAGATTCTAACAAAATAAGAGTTAGAAAGTCTTACGATATGACAGTCGATAAGTTATCAATATTGTACTTCAAAGGATTATTATATAGAAAAAAGATACATAAAGAGAATGAAATCTTGATGGACATTGCCTTTGCTCAATAAAAAAGAAGCCAACAAATGTTTGTAATGAAATTCGACTGAAGCAAGATATCGATAATTAAAAAGGGTTAATGCATTACGGTTAAATATGTACTTAAATAAGATAATGCAGACAAATATTAGAAATGAATATTTAATACAACTAATAAACTTTTAAGCAATGAGGAATCTAATGAAGGTGAATAACTATAATTAATTAATATTATTATATAAATAAATGGGGAGAAGCGATTCTCTAACTGAGATTAACTTAACACAAGTACCAGGAAGTACCCCATAGGTGAAGAACCAGCTAAGACAAGAGAAGACAAGATCGAAGAGGCATCAAGTAGCATTAATGATTAAAGACGCCAGATACTAAGGTCTCTTAGGATAGCATTCCGATCACGGCCCTATAGAAGACAAATTCACAAATAAATGCTAGCACTGTGGAAGATTTCAACAAGAAATTTTTAACTTTAAAAATCTTTATTAAAGAGCTGCGCACCAATGAGATGCTACGCGCTCTATAATCATTTTTATTTATACATTATTATTATTATTTTAACTAAATGTAAAATTAAAGTTTGCATATCCTGGGTTTTCAACCAGGTTTCTGCTGACAAGTTTTTTTCCGTGGTTGTTCTCCACGACTTTTTTTTAAAGTGGACGGCTACCACGAAGGATTCTCTTAGTTTCTTGTTCATAGTTTCTATTTATATATGCCTTACTCAGTTATCCAAAGTTTGTTTAAGTTTCTTCAGGTCCTTTATTCTTCATTTTACTTGAGTTATCTTCATTTCTTACAATGTCTTAGTAAATGATACCAAGATTAACAGTACCAACAATTTTTATATCTTTTTTCTAATTTCTATTTTTAAAAAGTTTTTTCTCCAGCACTCAATTTTTTTGTTTATGTTTGTATCATTTTTTTCTTAATTTTACTTTTCTTAATGTTGTATTTTGTGCTAATCTTCTTCTATGATCATTCTTTGTGATTAATTGAAGTTAGTTTAGGACATTTCATAAAGTTAATTTTCTGTTACTACTGAGTTTTTAATCAGTTAACTTTTGAGAATTAGCAGTTCGTTATTTTAGTCTTCTATGTAATTCATTAACTCCCGGATTTTTTCTCCTTGATTAAAAAATATTTCTTCATATTTTGCAATTTTTGCTTTCATTTTTTCGATTTCGCTTTGGAGTAAATTGTTATTTTTGATTTCAGGGTTTTATTGTTCATTCGGACCAACCATTACTTTTACCTCTGAAGACGAGCCAGATTCTCTATCCTGTCTTTGCCTTTTTAGCTCCTCGTTCGTCACTTGTTTTCTTGTTTTTCTTTGCTATTTCTTAGAAAGACGAATGCTCTTCTCTATTTTTTTAATATTTTTGCTTTTATTTATATATTTATTTATTATTATAAATTATGAAATATTAATTAATTTAATTTTAATCATATATCTAGCAAATATAAATGAATCCATTCTTGTTTGTAAATGTTTGATTTTAGATAGATAAAATAATCATCGATTATTTTAAAGCTATCTAATAGCTATCTTAATAATTCCCCTCATTAAATTTTTTCTCTTATTTAGTAGTAATAAAATCATTTTATTTTAGTTAAAGTTTGCTATTACCTTTTATTACATTCTTTACATGGTACCTGTTTGCTGAAACTAATCGTTAAATATTTCTGCTAATTTCATTAAGAAAAAATTAGGAGTAAACAGACGGCTATAGTTTATTTTTCAAGCATTTCAAATTAATCATCAATTATATTTAAATTAATTTATGTACTTTTAGAATGGCTAGATTCAGAAATGTGAAGTTAATTTTTAAACAATTAATTATTCATCACTTAGCATAATTTATTTTATTTCTTTATTATTAATAAGGGTAATAATTAGTTCAATCTATTATTTATAATTCTAATCAAATTAATGTTTTTCTTATGCACTATCTAATAAGAATAATGTATATGTATTATTAATATATTAAATAAAAGTGAATGTGATATAAGATTGAAAATATTCAGGTAGTTATATAACTAAGTATTTCTATTAATTTGTATCCATTAGAAAACACAATAAATCACTTTTATTCCTGAAATCTAACTTTATCTCATTATTTTCGTTTATCATGCTAAACAATTTCAAATTATCTTTCCCTTTCCTCTGATTTTAATAATTTCGTTAAAAAAATCTAATAAATTTTATCTAGAAAGCTAAAAAAATGATGCAAACATTTTTCATTTTAGTTTTATACTAAATGCTTCATTCTAAGTTTATTGGTTATAGAATATTTATAAAATAACTTTTTTATATTATGAAATGAATCTTATAACATAATTATCTAAAATTATGTTATAGCTTTTATTAAGATACTTTACAATAGATTCATAAATTTAATCTAATTGCTATTAAGATAATTATTAAAAAGATGTAGTCTGGAGTATGTGATTTATGTGATGAAACTTTCAATGATAAGAAAAAATTACCTAGATAGTTAGATTGCGGATGTATAAAATGTCAAAGTTGTCTTTATTTATAATTGAAGATATAAAAAGTATTAGAATGCTAAACTCATAAGATAATAACGAATAAGAATATATAAGATTTAAAAATAATAGAAGAGAGCATCATTAAAAAAGATCCTACAAATTCAAGCTAATTAGGAAATTGTATTAGTACATCAACTTTGAAAGAAGTCAACAATGAAGAAAGTATATAGCAGCAGGATTAAAATTTATAGAATAAAACGAATTAAGTTACTGAATCTATATAAACATTGGTTTAGTAAATTAACTTAATGCTATGTACATTTAAAAAAGACTTGGATAAATTAAAAAAATTGAAAAATTAAAATATCAAAGATATTTCGACAGTTTAAAGAGAAATTATTTGCTAGGTAAATGCAATTTGCCAGAAAAAGTTGAATAAAAGTAGCGTTACAATTAAAGAATAATAAACTAATATTATTGATTTATAACAGAAGGCGATGAACATATAAAAGGAGCTTTAGCAATTATAAGGAATCCAGTAAGAGAATCTTTAATAAAGCAATTAGAAGAAAGAAAAATATAAGTAGTTATAAGAACTTGCTGATAAGATAAAAGAATAGAATTATCAAATTTAATAATAAAGTTTAAACACTAGCTAAATAGAAGAAAATTTAAAAGAGGTTATAATCTAAGAGTTAAGTTAATTTCAAGACTAAGACTAAATAAAATATAATACATTAGAAAAAGAAAATTTTGCCCAAGATCGAAATAACGAAATAAACTCAAAGGAGTAAACTGATAAAATTCTAGAATTGAAAGAAAATAAAACTTCTGGGCAATAGTTAGCAGTTTTTTATGAATAAGAAAATGATTTTTAGATAAATAACTACGAATGAATTAAAACAAGAAAAATAAATCCTCCATGTATCCATACTAAATACCTACGAATTAAATACAATTCCAATTCTATTTAGTGTTTAGATATATATAATAATATATTAGAAGAGTAAATTATTTCATAACTTGCTCCCATACACAACAATAATACTTTTTCTTATCAAGTTTCTAATATCTAAATGATTCTTGCAGGAGGCTGAACTCCAGAAAAATACATGAATAATCTAGTTGAAAAACTTAATAATTAAATTACGCCATTTAACTTGATCCATCCTAAAAAACGAACAATATTAGAATTCGATAATCTTGATACTATTTACATTATAGGCGGTTTAGTTACTTAAGCTAATTATTCAGAATAAATTTGTTCAAATAAATGCGAAATATTCAATATAAAATCTAAAAAATTTGCTTCAATATAAGATCATAAATATGCACTGAATTTGCAAGGAGTAAGTTATGCATATGATATGATAATTACCTTTGGAGGAGCGTTATCAGTTAATAATAAATTAGATAAAATATGTTGGTATGACATAAACTTAAATGAATGAAAAGAAGACAAAAATGGATTGAAATTACCAAGCTAAGCATAGAGTGTTGCAACTAAATTTCATTGAGAAACAAATGAAATTATTTTATTTGATAATTTTTAGTGTCTAGAAAAAACTCTCACATATGACTGAAAAAATTTCACAAAACATGGAGAAATTTTCAGTTACGAATATCCATTTTACTTTTGGTATAACGCATTAAGTTACAATAAAAAGATATTTATGTGAAGTGCAAAATAAGAAGAAAAATAAGAGTAAGTTTTATACATATATGATATAAGTGTAAGAAAGTGGACTGGATAGGGTAAAAATTGCATGATTTATTGAGAAATAGTTAAAAATAAACTCTTTTAATTTTATAATAATTATATGTTGTGACTTTAAATTTAATACCATTTCTGCCAATAAAATTAATTAAAAAAATTGATGAAACTAAAAATATTGAATATAATCAAAAGATCATACAGCATGAATATATATTAAAGAAAACTAGGAATAATGCAAAATTAAGTTAAAATTTATTAAATTGATTTAATATAAGACATATATCTTATATCATTTAATATTTCTTTTAATTTAATGTAGGATTAACTTTTTAAAAAATTTGAGGAGTAAAAAAGAAGAAATGATAATATTTATTGCTGTATTGAAAGCCATTTTCTCTTAAGTAAGTATAAAAAATCTTTGTATGTCAGGATTCAAATAAGGATTTTTCGCGGCTCCAAAAAAGCAGAAGTTAATGATATCTTTGAAAGCTAGGACCAGAAAAAGGGAACCAAAAAGATCATACATCCAAATAGAATCTCCCATTTCTGAAGAAAAGCTTAGGAAATAAGCTAAAAATATTCTGCGCTCGGAAGTCTCAAATCTAACAACAGTGCAGTAAAAAAGCTAAGATTAGCTGTTAAAAGTGGTGCTGGACCTCCAGGAAGAGGTAAAAAAGCTGAAGAAAGATAATAAATGACTGATAGAAAAACTTAAAATTGTAGATGAAATAGAATCGAAATTTATTACCTAAGAAGAGACCTTAACGCATTTTGAAATATTCCACAAGACCGGAACAACCAATCATAATACTAGCAATAGAAGCAGAAAGAATTGATAAAAAAATAGAAGAAAATAAACAAAAATTGCAGCGTTAAATAGACATACAAGAATAAAGAAATTACCAACGATAAAAGAAGGAGATAAAAAACTCAAGATTTAAACCAAAACAAGAAGAAAAAAGAATTTATTATTGTAAATCTTGAACAAATCTATGTAAAAGATGCTAGAAATTTCAAAACTTTAAATAAGAATATTGAAAATATTAGAAGAAGTTGGAGAATAAAAGAAGATACAACAAAAAATAAAACTAAAACTAAAAAGAGAAAGAGAAAGAGAAAGATTATATTGAAAAATTAGGAAAAATATACAAAAAAAAGATTTCAATTATTATTTAGGCGACAGGAGAAGAATGTAGAAACATTAAAAATTTTATGTTTAGCCTCTAGAGTTATTTTATAAAGAATTTTAAATCTTCATGTTATTATTTTATTCATATTTAGAGAATTCCTCTAATAAATAAAATTACAATTTTTTTATTTTAATCTCTATATAATTGGCTTCAAATAGAAAAAGAGTTTGCCAGAAATTTATACTTTGGATTGCATGGCACTTAAATATTTTGAGAAATTTTAAAAGAGTAGTATAAGATTAGCAAAAGTAAACTTAATGGGTTTTGCTATAGTCCTATTTGAAAATTAATATTTAATATTTATATTTTTAATAATTTTTTACCTTTTAAATTCATAAGATTTACTATTCTCTTATAAGATACTTATCATCCCTTTACGCAATTATATCTTCTATATTTTATCCTTTTTCTATGCTTGGAGTTCTTTAGTTGTTTTGTTTATAAAAAATATGTTAAATAAATAAATAATATTATAGAGTGCTTAACACATCGAATAGATGCCGTTCTTTCAATATTAATATTTAATATTAAAAAAAGTGTTCTCATACTTCTTGTTACCATTCTATTCGTCCAATGAGCCACGTCAACTTCTCCAAATGGGGAATCTGCTTTTAAAAATTATTCTAAAATCTTTAACCAAGTGTTCCATTCGTCTTGAATTAGATCCAAATAAGAATTAGCATTTAGGTCATTAGTAGACCTGTCAGCCAAACTTTTATCGACTAGCAAGAGCCCTTGGGCAAGTGAAGTTTGTCTCTTCCAAGCTTAAAACCCTTCCCCATAGTGTTATTATCTAAAGCGAGATTACTCGCAATGCAGTATAAAATACACCAGATTACCTACTAGTTCTTCTGACCGCAAACTTCTTATAAATTTTTTTTATAAATACACTATTTTCCAATTTGAAACAAATTTAAAACAAATTTATAAAAGCATACGTAAAGTATCCCTTTCAAATGAATTTAGATTCAAAAAATGAATAATTTATACTTAAAAATGAAAATATTATAGTTATTAAATTACTATTTTTCACCCTTTTCTGCTTATAAATTTAGTAAATTCAATCATTTATACTTAAGAAAAATCTTACTTTTTCTAATCAATCATTATTAAAATAAATAACTGTGATGTGAACTTTTAAATGTGTTAGTTAAATTTTAGATAACATTAAAATGTAAATTTGTTGCTAGATTAAATTTCATACAAAAATAAGCATAACTAGATTTTTAACTTTAATCATATTTATAAATTTTAATATTTTTAACTAAATGAGATATATATTTATTATGATAGAGGTATATAAATAAAATCACCTTAAATTTAAAAATAATAATTATATAAAAAGTATTTTATGCTTAATTTAAGAAAACTAAATTAAGTAATTGATTTTTTAGTTCTATGAAATTTTAATATATATTAAAGTAGAAAGAATTACTTTAATTGAAGAAATATTATTTTATAAGTAGCAAACAAGAAAAAAATTATACGGATTGTGACTTAAAAAATTAGTTTAGATTGAAAAAGAAGTAAATCAGGTTTTCAATATTCAATATCTAAATATTTTTTCAATTTAATTAGGTTTTAATTATTAATTTTTCCATATCCAAAGAAATTTAAATCATCAATAGTAATCAAATAGGTATAAAATTTTTAAAGATTTACGAAAAAACATATATTAAATCCCTAACTAAAAATGTTCAAAAAAAACCCATAGCTTATCAGATTTAAATAAAAAAACTTATTATCAAATTTAATGAAAAATATTTTATAAAGTAAAAGAAAAAAATTAAAATTCATAAAAGTTATGTTTTCTAAATTATTAAGATTTGCATCTTATTTAAAGGTATTTATCAATCAGATTATCAAATTTCTATTCTTGATTCAGCTTTATGATTCAATCTAAGATCAACAAATTATTAAAATGATCTTTAAAACTTGAAACCAAAAAGATGAAAAAGATGATAAAAGATAAATTTAATTAAATCCGAAAGTAGCGTTCTTCAATAATTCTGATTGATACCAATTACGAAATCGTGTCTAAAGCTTTAAAATCTGATCAATTTTAAAATTCAGCCTATCTCTATTGATGAAATTGATAATTAAAAAAAACTAGTTTCGTCATTAATTGATCTAATTAAAATAGTTAAAATATAATTCTAATAAAAGCAGGAAAAACTAATTGAATTTTAAAAACATGTATAAAATCTTGAATATATTTCAGTTGTCTATATCTATAAAATTATTTAAATAAAAGAAATCCGAAATTAATAAAAAAAGAAAATAAATTTCTTAAGATCAAAACAAAATCTATACATTAAAATGATTCTTATCTTAAAAAAAAGAAAAAATTAAAAAATTAAAAGTAAAATCGCTTGAATAAAAAATGCAAGAAAAAAAAATTAAAAATTAAAAAAACATAAAAACAAAAATAAATTAAAATTATAAACTTAAATAAATAAAAACTCAATAAAATGAAAAAAAAAAACAGTAAAAAGAAAAAAAAGATTAGAATTCTAAAAAGAAACCAAACAAAAGAATTGAAATATTATTATCTATATGTACGAATATACTAAGAATAATAACAAATTACATCCAATAAATAATTGAAAAGATGTCGAAATCTGAGAATGACCTTCTTGAAAAAGCGTTCAGGTTTTATGGAAGGAAAAAGTTTTTGTAATGTCGACGAGAAAGTCCAATATAAGAGTCATTTTTTGAAGGAATCACTGTCATTGAGATTATCCGCTCTCGATAAGGACTTGCAGCCTGGCTGTTCATAGCGATGAAGCTAAAATGCAGCAATAACTAGAGAACAAAAGGACACCCGATTTTCAATAAAAAAAGAGCGTCGGGTCTAACAAAAGGAAAGAAGTTGCCGGCCTAAACTTTTTAAATTGAAATTAACACATTACTTCCACTAAAATAATATTTCCATAACTTTCTTATTTTATCTTAACCTCCTAAATCCCAAAATGTTAATGATAAATTCTTATATTGTACCTACTCACAATTAAATCCCACAGTTGGTATCGTTGTTACACATTCATTTAACTTCAGTTTATATAATATAGTCGTCTTTCCAGCTGCATCTAATCCTAGTAACAATGCTCTTGTTGGTGACATAGTTGTAAATAAATTACGTACTGCTCTTATCAAGTTTCCCATTTTTTATTTTATTTGTTATTTCATTATTTAAACTAGATCTTTTTACCCTTTGGATTTATTTTATTCCTTTTCTAAACCTTTTTAACTCTATTTTTACTTGCTTTCTTTTTTCATCTTTAACTAAATCATACCTATCATAGATGACGTCACTTTTGTTATAATTTGATAAAATTGTTTATTTACATATTTTTATTCAATATCCATGATTTCATAGATACATATTTTCTACTATCTAGCATTTATATATACTAAATTTATTCAAACTTTTTTAATTAATACACAAAATCTTCAAATTTACAAATTTTATTAAAAACATTAAGTTCATTTACTCTCCACATTTCTACTGATCCATTCCAATCCTTCATATAAACCATCTCCATTTACTGCGCTCGATCCTTATATAGACCACTTTCTATTCCTTATCTTTTATAATCCTAATTTATCACCTACTTCACTTGCTGACATTGCTCCTTGTAAATCTTACTTATTTGCCCATACTAACAAACATGCATTCCTTAACTCTTCTTCTGTTAATAACCATTCCAACTCTTCTTTCACTATATTCAATCTTTCTCTATCTGTCGAATCTACTACAAATATTAACACATTACTTCCACTAAAATAATATTTCCATAACTTTCTTATTTTATCTTAACCTCCTAAATCCCAAAATGTTAATGATAAATTCTTATATTGTACCTACTCACAATTAAATCCCACAGTTGGTATCGTTGTTACACATTCATTTAACTTCAGTTTATATAATATAGTCGTCTTTCCAGCTGCATCTAATCCTAGTAACAATGCTCTTGTTGGTGACATAGTTGTAAATAAATTACGTACTGCTCTTATCAAGTTTCCCATTTTTTATTTTATTTGTTATTTCATTATTTAAACTAGATCTTTTTACCCTTTGGATTTATTTTATTCCTTTTCTAAACCTTTTTAACTCTATTTTTACTTGCTTTCTTTTTTCATCTTTAACTAAATCATACCTATCATAGATGACGTCACTTTTGTTATAATTTGATAAAATTGTTTATTTACATATTTTTATTCAATATCCATGATTTCATAGATACATATTTTCTACTATCTAGCATTTATATATACTAAATTTATTCAAACTTTTTTAATTAATACACAAAATCTTCAAATTTACAAATTTTATTAAAAACATTAAGTTCATTTACTCTCCACATTTCTACTGATCCATTCCAATCCTTCATATAAACCATCTCCATTTACTGCGCTCGATCCTTATATAGACCACTTTCTATTCCTTATCTTTTATAATCCTAATTTATCACCTACTTCACTTGCTGACATTGCTCCTTGTAAATCTTACTTATTTGCCCATACTAACAAACATGCATTCCTTAACTCTTCTTCTGTTAATAACCATTCCAACTCTTCTTTCACTATATTCAATCTTTCTCTATCTGTCGAATCTACTACAAATATTAACACATTACTTCCACTAAAATAATATTTCCATAACTTTCTTATTTTATCTTAACCTCCTAAATCCCAAAATGTTAATGATAAATTCTTATATTGTACCTACTCACAATTAAATCCCACAGTTGGTATCGTTGTTACACATTCATTTAACTTCAGTTTATATAATATAGTCGTCTTTCCAGCTGCATCTAATCCTAGTAACAATGCTCTTGTTGGTGACATAGTTGTAAATAAATTACGTACTGCTCTTATCAAGTTTCCCATTTTTTATTTTATTTGTTATTTCATTATTTAAACTAGATCTTTTTACCCTTTGGATTTATTTTATTCCTTTTCTAAACCTTTTTAACTCTATTTTTACTTGCTTTCTTTTTTCATCTTTAACTAAATCATACCTATCATAGATGACGTCACTTTTGTTATAATTTGATAAAATTGTTTATTTACATATTTTTATTCAATATCCATGATTTCATAGATACATATTTTCTACTATCTAGCATTTATATATACTAAATTTATTCAAACTTTTTTAATTAATACACAAAATCTTCAAATTTACAAATTTTATTAAAAACATTAAGTTCATTTACTCTCCACATTTCTACTGATCCATTCCAATCCTTCATATAAACCATCTCCATTTACTGCGCTCGATCCTTATATAGACCACTTTCTATTCCTTATCTTTTATAATCCTAATTTATCACCTACTTCACTTGCTGACATTGCTCCTTGTAAATCTTACTTATTTGCCCATACTAACAAACATGCATTCCTTAACTCTTCTTCTGTTAATAACCATTCCAACTCTTCTTTCACTATATTCAATCTTTCTCTATCTGTCGAATCTACTACAAATATTAACACATTACTTCCACTAAAATAATATTTCCATAACTTTCTTATTTTATCTTAACCTCCTAAATCCCAAAATGTTAATGATAAATTCTTATATTGTACCTACTCACAATTAAATCCCACAGTTGGTATCGTTGTTACACATTCATTTAACTTCAGTTTATATAATATAGTCGTCTTTCCAGCTGCATCTAATCCTAGTAACAATGCTCTTGTTGGTGACATAGTTGTAAATAAATTACGTACTGCTCTTATCAAGTTTCCCATTTTTTATTTTATTTGTTATTTCATTATTTAAACTAGATCTTTTTACCCTTTGGATTTATTTTATTCCTTTTCTAAACCTTTTTAACTCTATTTTTACTTGCTTTCTTTTTTCATCTTTAACTAAATCATACCTATCATAGATGACGTCACTTTTGTTATAATTTGATAAAATTGTTTATTTACATATTTTTATTCAATATCCATGATTTCATAGATACATATTTTCTACTATCTAGCATTTATATATACTAAATTTATTCAAACTTTTTTAATTAATACACAAAATCTTCAAATTTACAAATTTTATTAAAAACATTAAGTTCATTTACTCTCCACATTTCTACTGATCCATTCCAATCCTTCATATAAACCATCTCCATTTACTGCGCTCGATCCTTATATAGACCACTTTCTATTCCTTATCTTTTATAATCCTAATTTATCACCTACTTCACTTGCTGACATTGCTCCTTGTAAATCTTACTTATTTGCCCATACTAACAAACATGCATTCCTTAACTCTTCTTCTGTTAATAACCATTCCAACTCTTCTTTCACTATATTCAATCTTTCTCTATCTGTCGAATCTACTACAAATATTAACACATTACTTCCACTAAAATAATATTTCCATAACTTTCTTATTTTATCTTAACCTCCTAAATCCCAAAATGTTAATGATAAATTCTTATATTGTACCTACTCACAATTAAATCCCACAGTTGGTATCGTTGTTACACATTCATTTAACTTCAGTTTATATAATATAGTCGTCTTTCCAGCTGCATCTAATCCTAGTAACAATGCTCTTGTTGGTGACATAGTTGTAAATAAATTACGTACTGCTCTTATCAAGTTTCCCATTTTTTATTTTATTTGTTATTTCATTATTTAAACTAGATCTTTTTACCCTTTGGATTTATTTTATTCCTTTTCTAAACCTTTTTAACTCTATTTTTACTTGCTTTCTTTTTTCATCTTTAACTAAATCATACCTATCATAGATGACGTCACTTTTGTTATAATTTGATAAAATTGTTTATTTACATATTTTTATTCAATATCCATGATTTCATAGATACATATTTTCTACTATCTAGCATTTATATATACTAAATTTATTCAAACTTTTTTAATTAATACACAAAATCTTCAAATTTACAAATTTTATTAAAAACATTAAGTTCATTTACTCTCCACATTTCTACTGATCCATTCCAATCCTTCATATAAACCATCTCCATTTACTGCGCTCGATCCTTATATAGACCACTTTCTATTCCTTATCTTTTATAATCCTAATTTATCACCTACTTCACTTGCTGACATTGCTCCTTGTAAATCTTACTTATTTGCCCATACTAACAAACATGCATTCCTTAACTCTTCTTCTGTTAATAACCATTCCAACTCTTCTTTCACTATATTCAATCTTTCTCTATCTGTCGAATCTACTACAAATATTAACACATTACTTCCACTAAAATAATATTTCCATAACTTTCTTATTTTATCTTAACCTCCTAAATCCCAAAATGTTAATGATAAATTCTTATATTGTACCTACTCACAATTAAATCCCACAGTTGGTATCGTTGTTACACATTCATTTAACTTCAGTTTATATAATATAGTCGTCTTTCCAGCTGCATCTAATCCTAGTAACAATGCTCTTGTTGGTGACATAGTTGTAAATAAATTACGTACTGCTCTTATCAAGTTTCCCATTTTTTATTTTATTTGTTATTTCATTATTTAAACTAGATCTTTTTACCCTTTGGATTTATTTTATTCCTTTTCTAAACCTTTTTAACTCTATTTTTACTTGCTTTCTTTTTTCATCTTTAACTAAATCATACCTATCATAGATGACGTCACTTTTGTTATAATTTGATAAAATTGTTTATTTACATATTTTTATTCAATATCCATGATTTCATAGATACATATTTTCTACTATCTAGCATTTATATATACTAAATTTATTCAAACTTTTTTAATTAATACACAAAATCTTCAAATTTACAAATTTTATTAAAAACATTAAGTTCATTTACTCTCCACATTTCTACTGATCCATTCCAATCCTTCATATAAACCATCTCCATTTACTGCGCTCGATCCTTATATAGACCACTTTCTATTCCTTATCTTTTATAATCCTAATTTATCACCTACTTCACTTGCTGACATTGCTCCTTGTAAATCTTACTTATTTGCCCATACTAACAAACATGCATTCCTTAACTCTTCTTCTGTTAATAACCATTCCAACTCTTCTTTCACTATATTCAATCTTTCTCTATCTGTCGAATCTACTACAAATATTAACACATTACTTCCACTAAAATAATATTTCCATAACTTTCTTATTTTATCTTAACCTCCTAAATCCCAAAATGTTAATGATAAATTCTTATATTGTACCTACTCACAATTAAATCCCACAGTTGGTATCGTTGTTACACATTCATTTAACTTCAGTTTATATAATATAGTCGTCTTTCCAGCTGCATCTAATCCTAGTAACAATGCTCTTGTTGGTGACATAGTTGTAAATAAATTACGTACTGCTCTTATCAAGTTTCCCATTTTTTATTTTATTTGTTATTTCATTATTTAAACTAGATCTTTTTACCCTTTGGATTTATTTTATTCCTTTTCTAAACCTTTTTAACTCTATTTTTACTTGCTTTCTTTTTTCATCTTTAACTAAATCATACCTATCATAGATGACGTCACTTTTGTTATAATTTGATAAAATTGTTTATTTACATATTTTTATTCAATATCCATGATTTCATAGATACATATTTTCTACTATCTAGCATTTATATATACTAAATTTATTCAAACTTTTTTAATTAATACACAAAATCTTCAAATTTACAAATTTTATTAAAAACATTAAGTTCATTTACTCTCCACATTTCTACTGATCCATTCCAATCCTTCATATAAACCATCTCCATTTACTGCGCTCGATCCTTATATAGACCACTTTCTATTCCTTATCTTTTATAATCCTAATTTATCACCTACTTCACTTGCTGACATTGCTCCTTGTAAATCTTACTTATTTGCCCATACTAACAAACATGCATTCCTTAACTCTTCTTCTGTTAATAACCATTCCAACTCTTCTTTCACTATATTCAATCTTTCTCTATCTGTCGAATCTACTACAAATATTAACACATTACTTCCACTAAAATAATATTTCCATAACTTTCTTATTTTATCTTAACCTCCTAAATCCCAAAATGTTAATGATAAATTCTTATATTGTACCTACTCACAATTAAATCCCACAGTTGGTATCGTTGTTACACATTCATTTAACTTCAGTTTATATAATATAGTCGTCTTTCCAGCTGCATCTAATCCTAGTAACAATGCTCTTGTTGGTGACATAGTTGTAAATAAATTACGTACTGCTCTTATCAAGTTTCCCATTTTTTATTTTATTTGTTATTTCATTATTTAAACTAGATCTTTTTACCCTTTGGATTTATTTTATTCCTTTTCTAAACCTTTTTAACTCTATTTTTACTTGCTTTCTTTTTTCATCTTTAACTAAATCATACCTATCATAGATGACGTCACTTTTGTTATAATTTGATAAAATTGTTTATTTACATATTTTTATTCAATATCCATGATTTCATAGATACATATTTTCTACTATCTAGCATTTATATATACTAAATTTATTCAAACTTTTTTAATTAATACACAAAATCTTCAAATTTACAAATTTTATTAAAAACATTAAGTTCATTTACTCTCCACATTTCTACTGATCCATTCCAATCCTTCATATAAACCATCTCCATTTACTGCGCTCGATCCTTATATAGACCACTTTCTATTCCTTATCTTTTATAATCCTAATTTATCACCTACTTCACTTGCTGACATTGCTCCTTGTAAATCTTACTTATTTGCCCATACTAACAAACATGCATTCCTTAACTCTTCTTCTGTTAATAACCATTCCAACTCTTCTTTCACTATATTCAATCTTTCTCTATCTGTCGAATCTACTACAAATATTAACACATTACTTCCACTAAAATAATATTTCCATAACTTTCTTATTTTATCTTAACCTCCTAAATCCCAAAATGTTAATGATAAATTCTTATATTGTACCTACTCACAATTAAATCCCACAGTTGGTATCGTTGTTACACATTCATTTAACTTCAGTTTATATAATATAGTCGTCTTTCCAGCTGCATCTAATCCTAGTAACAATGCTCTTGTTGGTGACATAGTTGTAAATAAATTACGTACTGCTCTTATCAAGTTTCCCATTTTTTATTTTATTTGTTATTTCATTATTTAAACTAGATCTTTTTACCCTTTGGATTTATTTTATTCCTTTTCTAAACCTTTTTAACTCTATTTTTACTTGCTTTCTTTTTTCATCTTTAACTAAATCATACCTATCATAGATGACGTCACTTTTGTTATAATTTGATAAAATTGTTTATTTACATATTTTTATTCAATATCCATGATTTCATAGATACATATTTTCTACTATCTAGCATTTATATATACTAAATTTATTCAAACTTTTTTAATTAATACACAAAATCTTCAAATTTACAAATTTTATTAAAAACATTAAGTTCATTTACTCTCCACATTTCTACTGATCCATTCCAATCCTTCATATAAACCATCTCCATTTACTGCGCTCGATCCTTATATAGACCACTTTCTATTCCTTATCTTTTATAATCCTAATTTATCACCTACTTCACTTGCTGACATTGCTCCTTGTAAATCTTACTTATTTGCCCATACTAACAAACATGCATTCCTTAACTCTTCTTCTGTTAATAACCATTCCAACTCTTCTTTCACTATATTCAATCTTTCTCTATCTGTCGAATCTACTACAAATATTAACACATTACTTCCACTAAAATAATATTTCCATAACTTTCTTATTTTATCTTAACCTCCTAAATCCCAAAATGTTAATGATAAATTCTTATATTGTACCTACTCACAATTAAATCCCACAGTTGGTATCGTTGTTACACATTCATTTAACTTCAGTTTATATAATATAGTCGTCTTTCCAGCTGCATCTAATCCTAGTAACAATGCTCTTGTTGGTGACATAGTTGTAAATAAATTACGTACTGCTCTTATCAAGTTTCCCATTTTTTATTTTATTTGTTATTTCATTATTTAAACTAGATCTTTTTACCCTTTGGATTTATTTTATTCCTTTTCTAAACCTTTTTAACTCTATTTTTACTTGCTTTCTTTTTTCATCTTTAACTAAATCATACCTATCATAGATGACGTCACTTTTGTTATAATTTGATAAAATTGTTTATTTACATATTTTTATTCAATATCCATGATTTCATAGATACATATTTTCTACTATCTAGCATTTATATATACTAAATTTATTCAAACTTTTTTAATTAATACACAAAATCTTCAAATTTACAAATTTTATTAAAAACATTAAGTTCATTTACTCTCCACATTTCTACTGATCCATTCCAATCCTTCATATAAACCATCTCCATTTACTGCGCTCGATCCTTATATAGACCACTTTCTATTCCTTATCTTTTATAATCCTAATTTATCACCTACTTCACTTGCTGACATTGCTCCTTGTAAATCTTACTTATTTGCCCATACTAACAAACATGCATTCCTTAACTCTTCTTCTGTTAATAACCATTCCAACTCTTCTTTCACTATATTCAATCTTTCTCTATCTGTCGAATCTACTACAAATATTAACACATTACTTCCACTAAAATAATATTTCCATAACTTTCTTATTTTATCTTAACCTCCTAAATCCCAAAATGTTAATGATAAATTCTTATATTGTACCTACTCACAATTAAATCCCACAGTTGGTATCGTTGTTACACATTCATTTAACTTCAGTTTATATAATATAGTCGTCTTTCCAGCTGCATCTAATCCTAGTAACAATGCTCTTGTTGGTGACATAGTTGTAAATAAATTACGTACTGCTCTTATCAAGTTTCCCATTTTTTATTTTATTTTTATTTCATTATTTAAACTAGATCTTTTTACCCTTTGGATTTATTTTATTCCTTTTCTAAACCTTTTTAACTCTATTTTTACTTGCTTTCTTTTTTCATCTTTAACTAAATCATACCTATCATAGATGACGTCACTTTTGTTATTTTTTGATAAAATTGTTTATTTCATATTTTTATTCAATATCCATAGATTTCATAGATACATATTTTCTACTTTCTTTAGCACTTTTTTCACGATATTTATACTAAATTTTTTCAAACTTTTTTAATTAATACACAAAATCTTCAAATAAACAAATTTTATTAAAAACATTATGTTCATTTACTCTCCACATTTCTACTGATCCATTCCAATCCTTCATATAAACCATCTCCATTTACTGCGCTTGATCCTTATATAGACCACTTTCTATTCCTTATCTTTTATAATCCTAATTTATCACCTACTTCACTTGCTGACATTGCTCCTTGTAAATCTTACTTATTTGCCCATACTAACAAACATGCATTCCTTAACTCTTCTTCTGTTAATAACCATTCCAACTCTTCTTTGGCTATATTCAATCTTTCTCTATCCGTCGAATCTACTACAAATATTATCACATTACTTCCACTAAAATAATATTTCCATAACTTTCTTATTTTATCTTAACCTCCTAAATCCCAAAATGTTAATGATAAATTCTTATATTGTACCTACTCACAATTAAATCCTATTGTTGGTATCGTTGTTACACATTCATTTAATTTCAGTTTATATAATATAGTCGTCTTTCCTGCTGCATCTAATCCTAGTAACAATGCTCTCGTTGGTGGCATAGTTGTAAATAAATTACGTACTGCTTTTATCAAGTTTCCCATTTTTTATTTTATTTTTCCTTTCATTTTTAAACTATATCTTTTTACCCTTTGGATTTATTTTATTCATTTTTCTAAACCTTTTTAACTCTATTTTTACTTCCTTTCTTTTTTCATCCTTAACTAAATCATACCTATCGCAGATGACGTCACTTTTGTTTTTTTTGATAAAATTGTTTATTTACATATTTCATCTTTTCTATATCGATGAATATCCATAGATTTATTAAGATACTATATTTCATCTTCTTTCTTTATTTTTTCACTTTTTTCACGATATTTTTACTGATTTTTATTTTTTCAATCTTTTTTAATTAAGTACACAAAAACTTTAAATAAACTAATTTTATTAAAAACATTATGTTCATTTACTCTCCACATTTCTACTGATCCATTCCAATCCTTCATATAAACCATCTCCATTTACTGCACTTGATGATTATATAAACCACTTTCTATTCCTTATCTTTTATAATCCTAATTTATCACCTACTTCACTTGCTGACATTGCTCCTTGTAAATCTTACTTATTTGCCCATACTAACAAACATGCATTCCTTAACTCTTCTTCTGTTAATAACCATTCCAACTCTTCTTTGGCTATACTCATTCTTTCTCTATCCGTCGAATCTATTACAAATATTATCACATTACTTCCACTAAAATAATATTTCCATAACTTTCTTATTTTATCTTAACCTCCTACATCCCAAAATGTTAATGATAAATTCTTATATTGTACCTACTCACAATTAAATCCTATTGTTGGTATCGTCGTCACACATTCATTCAATTTCAGTTTATATAATATAGTCGTCTTTCCTGCTGCATCTAATCCTAGTAACAATGCTCTCGTTGGTGGCATAGTTGTAAATAAATTACGTACTGCTTTTATCAAGTTTCCCATTTTTTATTTTATTTTTCCTTTCATTATTTAAACTATATCTTTTTACCCTTTGGATTTATTTTATTCATTTTTCTAAACCTTTTTAACTCTATTTTTACTTGCTTTCTTTTTTCATCCTTAACTAAATCATACCTATCGCAGATGACGTCACACTTTTGTTTTTTTTGATAAAATTGTTTAAATAATTATTCATATTTTCTATATCGATGACTTTATATCCATGATTTCATAGATACATATTTCATCTTCTTTCTTTATTTTTTCACTTTTTTCACGATATTTATACTGATTTTTATTTATTCAATCTTTTTTAAAAAAGTACACAAAATCTTTAAATAAACAAATTTTATTAAAAACATTATGTTCATTTACTCTCCACATTTCTACTGATCCATTCTAATCCTTCATATAAACCATCTCCATTTACTGCACTTGATGATTATATAAACCACTTTCTATTCCTTATCTTATATAATCCCAATTTATCACCTACTTCACTTGCTGACATTGCTCCTTGTAAATCTTACTTATTTGCCCATACTAATAAACATGCATTCCTTAACTCTTCTTCTGTTAATAACCATTCCAACTCTTCTTTCACTATACTCAATCTTTCTCTATCCGTCGAATCTACTACAAATATTAACACATTACTTCCACTAAAATAATATTTCCATAACTTTCTTATTTTATCTTAACCTCCTAAATCCCAAAATGTTAATGATAAATTCTTATATTGTACCTACTCACAATTAAATCCCACAGTTGGTATCGTTGTTACACATTCATTTAACTTCAGTTTATATAATATAGTCGTCTTTCCAGCTGCATCTAATCCTAGTAACAATGCTCTCGTTGGTGGCATAGTTGTAAATAAATTACGTACTGCTTTTATCAAGTTTCCCATTTTTTATTTTATTTTTCCTTTCATTATTTAAACTAGATCTTTTTACCCTTTGGATTTATTTTATTCCTTTTCTAAACCTTTTTAACTCTATTTTTACTTGCTTTCTTTTTTCATCTTTAACTAAATCATACCTATCATAGATGACGTCACACTTTTGTTATTTTTTGATAAAATTGTTTATTTACATATTTTTATTCGATGAATATCCATGATTTCATAGATACATATTTTCTACTATCTATTTTTTCACTTTTTTCACGATATTTATACTAAATTTATTCAAACTTTTTTAATTAATACACAAAATCTTCAAATTTACAAATTTTATTAAAAACATTAAGTTCATTTACTCTCCACATTTCTACTGATCCATTCCAATCCTTCATATAAACCATCTCCATTTACTGCGCTCGATCCTTATATAAACCACTTTCTATTCCTTATCTTTTATAATCCTAATTTATCACCTACTTCACTTGCTGACATTGCTCCTTGTAAATCTTACTTATTTGCCCATACTAACAAACATGCATTCCTTAACTCTTCTTCTGTTAATAACCATTCCAACTCTTCTTTCACTATATTCAATCTTTCTCTATCTGTCGAATCTACTACAAATATTAACACATTACTTCCACTAAAATAATATTTCCATAACTTTCTTATTTTATCTTAACCTCCTAAATCCCAAAATGTTAATGATAAATTCTTATATTGTACCTACTCACAATTAAATCCCACAGTTGGTATCGTTGTTACACATTCATTTAACTTCAGTTTATATAATATAGTCGTCTTTCCAGCTGCATCTAATCCTAGTAACAATGCTCTTGTTGGTGGCATAGTTGTAAATAAATTACGTACTGCTTTTATCAAGTTTCCCATTTTTTATTTTATTTGTTATTTCATTATTTAAACTAGATCTTTTTACCCTTTGGATTTATTTTATTCCTTTTCTAAACCTTTTTAACTCTATTTTTACTTGCTTTCTTTTTTCATCTTTAACTAAATCATACCTATCATAGATGACGTCACTTTTGTTATAATTTGATAAAATTGTTTATTTACATATTTTTATTCAATATCCATGATTTCATAGATACATATTTTCTACTATCTAGCATTTATATATACTAAATTTATTCAATCTTTTTTTAATTAATACACAAAATCTTCAAATTTACAAATTTTATTAAAAACATTAAGTTCATTTACTCTCCACATTTCTACTGATCCATTCCAATCCTTCATATAAACCATCTCCATTTACTGCGCTCGATCCTTATATAGACCACTTTCTATTCCTTATCTTTTATAATCCTAATTTATCACCTACTTCACTTGCTGACATTGCTCCTTGTAAATCTTACTTATTTGCCCATACTAACAAACATGCATTCCTTAACTCTTCTTCTGTTAATAACCATTCCAACTCTTCTTTCACTATATTCAATCTTTCTCTATCTGTCGAATCTACTACAAATATTAACACATTACTTCCACTAAAATAATATTTCCATAACTTTCTTATTTTATCTTAACCTCCTAAATCCCAAAATGTTAATGATAAATTCTTATATTGTACCTACTCACAATTAAATCCCACAGTTGGTATCGTTGTTACACATTCATTTAACTTCAGTTTATATAATATAGTCGTCTTTCCAGCTGCATCTAATCCTAGTAACAATGCTCTTGTTGGTGACATAGTTGTAAATAAATTACGTACTGCTCTTATCAAGTTTCCCATTTTTTATTTTATTTGTTATTTCATTATTTAAACTAGATCTTTTTACCCTTTGGATTTATTTTATTCCTTTTCTAAACCTTTTTAACTCTATTTTTACTTGCTTTCTTTTTTCATCTTTAACTAAATCATACCTATCATAGATGACGTCACTTTTGTTATAATTTGATAAAATTGTTTATTTACATATTTTTATTCAATATCCATGATTTCATAGATACATATTTTCTACTATCTAGCATTTATATATACTAAATTTATTCAAACTTTTTTAATTAATACACAAAATCTTCAAATTTACAAATTTTATTAAAAACATTAAGTTCATTTACTCTCCACATTTCTACTGATCCATTCCAATCCTTCATATAAACCATCTCCATTTACTGCGCTCGATCCTTATATAGACCACTTTCTATTCCTTATCTTTTATAATCCTAATTTATCACCTACTTCACTTGCTGACATTGCTCCTTGTAAATCTTACTTATTTGCCCATACTAACAAACATGCATTCCTTAACTCTTCTTCTGTTAATAACCATTCCAACTCTTCTTTCACTATATTCAATCTTTCTCTATCTGTCGAATCTACTACAAATATTAACACATTACTTCCACTAAAATAATATTTCCATAACTTTCTTATTTTATCTTAACCTCCTAAATCCCAAAATGTTAATGATAAATTCTTATATTGTACCTACTCACAATTAAATCCCACAGTTGGTATCGTTGTTACACATTCATTTAACTTCAGTTTATATAATATAGTCGTCTTTCCAGCTGCATCTAATCCTAGTAACAATGCTCTTGTTGGTGACATAGTTGTAAATAAATTACGTACTGCTCTTATCAAGTTTCCCATTTTTTATTTTATTTGTTATTTCATTATTTAAACTAGATCTTTTTACCCTTTGGATTTATTTTATTCCTTTTCTAAACCTTTTTAACTCTATTTTTACTTGCTTTCTTTTTTCATCTTTAACTAAATCATACCTATCATAGATGACGTCACTTTTGTTATAATTTGATAAAATTGTTTATTTACATATTTTTATTCAATATCCATGATTTCATAGATACATATTTTCTACTATCTAGCATTTATATATACTAAATTTATTCAAACTTTTTTAATTAATACACAAAATCTTCAAATTTACAAATTTTATTAAAAACATTAAGTTCATTTACTCTCCACATTTCTACTGATCCATTCCAATCCTTCATATAAACCATCTCCATTTACTGCGCTCGATCCTTATATAGACCACTTTCTATTCCTTATCTTTTATAATCCTAATTTATCACCTACTTCACTTGCTGACATTGCTCCTTGTAAATCTTACTTATTTGCCCATACTAACAAACATGCATTCCTTAACTCTTCTTCTGTTAATAACCATTCCAACTCTTCTTTCACTATATTCAATCTTTCTCTATCTGTCGAATCTACTACAAATATTAACACATTACTTCCACTAAAATAATATTTCCATAACTTTCTTATTTTATCTTAACCTCCTAAATCCCAAAATGTTAATGATAAATTCTTATATTGTACCTACTCACAATTAAATCCCACAGTTGGTATCGTTGTTACACATTCATTTAACTTCAGTTTATATAATATAGTCGTCTTTCCAGCTGCATCTAATCCTAGTAACAATGCTCTTGTTGGTGACATAGTTGTAAATAAATTACGTACTGCTCTTATCAAGTTTCCCATTTTTTATTTTATTTGTTATTTCATTATTTAAACTAGATCTTTTTACCCTTTGGATTTATTTTATTCCTTTTCTAAACCTTTTTAACTCTATTTTTACTTGCTTTCTTTTTTCATCTTTAACTAAATCATACCTATCATAGATGACGTCACTTTTGTTATTTTTTGATAAAATTGTTTATTTACATATTTTTATTCAATATCCATGATTTCATAGATACATATTTTCTACTATCTAGCATTTATATATACTAAATTTATTCAAACTTTTTTAATTAATACACAAAATCTTCAAATTTACAAATTTTATTAAAAACATTAAGTTCATTTACTCTCCACATTTCTACTGATCCATTCCAATCCTTCATATAAACCATCTCCATTTACTGCGCTCGATCCTTATATAGACCACTTTCTATTCCTTATCTTTTATAATCCTAATTTATCACCTACTTCACTTGCTGACATTGCTCCTTGTAAATCTTACTTATTTGCCCATACTAACAAACATGCATTCCTTAACTCTTCTTCTGTTAATAACCATTCCAACTCTTCTTTCACTATATTCAATCTTTCTCTATCTGTCGAATCTACTACAAATATTAACACATTACTTCCACTAAAATAATATTTCCATAACTTTCTTATTTTATCTTAACCTCCTAAATCCCAAAATGTTAATGATAAATTCTTATATTGTACCTACTCACAATTAAATCCCACAGTTGGTATCGTTGTTACACATTCATTTAACTTCAGTTTATATAATATAGTCGTCTTTCCAGCTGCATCTAATCCTAGTAACAATGCTCTTGTTGGTGACATAGTTGTAAATAAATTACGTACTGCTCTTATCAAGTTTCCCATTTTTTATTTTATTTGTTATTTCATTATTTAAACTAGATCTTTTTACCCTTTGGATTTATTTTATTCCTTTTCTAAACCTTTTTAACTCTATTTTTACTTGCTTTCTTTTTTCATCTTTAACTAAATCATACCTATCATAGATGACGTCACTTTTGTTATAATTTGATAAAATTGTTTATTTACATATTTTTATTCAATATCCATGATTTCATAGATACATATTTTCTACTATCTAGCATTTATATATACTAAATTTATTCAAACTTTTTTAATTAATACACAAAATCTTCAAATTTACAAATTTTATTAAAAACATTAAGTTCATTTACTCTCCACATTTCTACTGATCCATTCCAATCCTTCATATAAACCATCTCCATTTACTGCGCTCGATCCTTATATAGACCACTTTCTATTCCTTATCTTTTATAATCCTAATTTATCACCTACTTCACTTGCTGACATTGCTCCTTGTAAATCTTACTTATTTGCCCATACTAACAAACATGCATTCCTTAACTCTTCTTCTGTTAATAACCATTCCAACTCTTCTTTCACTATATTCAATCTTTCTCTATCTGTCGAATCTACTACAAATATTAACACATTACTTCCACTAAAATAATATTTCCATAACTTTCTTATTTTATCTTAACCTCCTAAATCCCAAAATGTTAATGATAAATTCTTATATTGTACCTACTCACAATTAAATCCCACAGTTGGTATCGTTGTTACACATTCATTTAACTTCAGTTTATATAATATAGTCGTCTTTCCAGCTGCATCTAATCCTAGTAACAATGCTCTTGTTGGTGACATAGTTGTAAATAAATTACGTACTGCTCTTATCAAGTTTCCCATTTTTTATTTTATTTGTTATTTCATTATTTAAACTAGATCTTTTTACCCTTTGGATTTATTTTATTCCTTTTCTAAACCTTTTTAACTCTATTTTTACTTGCTTTCTTTTTTCATCTTTAACTAAATCATACCTATCATAGATGACGTCACTTTTGTTATAATTTGATAAAATTGTTTATTTACATATTTTTATTCAATATCCATGATTTCATAGATACATATTTTCTACTATCTAGCATTTATATATACTAAATTTATTCAAACTTTTTTAATTAATACACAAAATCTTCAAATTTACAAATTTTATTAAAAACATTAAGTTCATTTACTCTCCACATTTCTACTGATCCATTCCAATCCTTCATATAAACCATCTCCATTTACTGCGCTCGATCCTTATATAGACCACTTTCTATTCCTTATCTTTTATAATCCTAATTTATCACCTACTTCACTTGCTGACATTGCTCCTTGTAAATCTTACTTATTTGCCCATACTAACAAACATGCATTCCTTAACTCTTCTTCTGTTAATAACCATTCCAACTCTTCTTTCACTATATTCAATCTTTCTCTATCTGTCGAATCTACTACAAATATTAACACATTACTTCCACTAAAATAATATTTCCATAACTTTCTTATTTTATCTTAACCTCCTAAATCCCAAAATGTTAATGATAAATTCTTATATTGTACCTACTCACAATTAAATCCCACAGTTGGTATCGTTGTTACACATTCATTTAACTTCAGTTTATATAATATAGTCGTCTTTCCAGCTGCATCTAATCCTAGTAACAATGCTCTTGTTGGTGACATAGTTGTAAATAAATTACGTACTGCTCTTATCAAGTTTCCCATTTTTTATTTTATTTGTTATTTCATTATTTAAACTAGATCTTTTTACCCTTTGGATTTATTTTATTCCTTTTCTAAACCTTTTTAACTCTATTTTTACTTGCTTTCTTTTTTCATCTTTAACTAAATCATACCTATCATAGATGACGTCACTTTTGTTATAATTTGATAAAATTGTTTATTTACATATTTTTATTCAATATCCATGATTTCATAGATACATATTTTCTACTATCTAGCATTTATATATACTAAATTTATTCAAACTTTTTTAATTAATACACAAAATCTTCAAATTTACAAATTTTATTAAAAACATTAAGTTCATTTACTCTCCACATTTCTACTGATCCATTCCAATCCTTCATATAAACCATCTCCATTTACTGCGCTCGATCCTTATATAGACCACTTTCTATTCCTTATCTTTTATAATCCTAATTTATCACCTACTTCACTTGCTGACATTGCTCCTTGTAAATCTTACTTATTTGCCCATACTAACAAACATGCATTCCTTAACTCTTCTTCTGTTAATAACCATTCCAACTCTTCTTTCACTATATTCAATCTTTCTCTATCTGTCGAATCTACTACAAATATTAACACATTACTTCCACTAAAATAATATTTCCATAACTTTCTTATTTTATCTTAACCTCCTAAATCCCAAAATGTTAATGATAAATTCTTATATTGTACCTACTCACAATTAAATCCCACAGTTGGTATCGTTGTTACACATTCATTTAACTTCAGTTTATATAATATAGTCGTCTTTCCAGCTGCATCTAATCCTAGTAACAATGCTCTTGTTGGTGACATAGTTGTAAATAAATTACGTACTGCTCTTATCAAGTTTCCCATTTTTTATTTTATTTGTTATTTCATTATTTAAACTAGATCTTTTTACCCTTTGGATTTATTTTATTCCTTTTCTAAACCTTTTTAACTCTATTTTTACTTGCTTTCTTTTTTCATCTTTAACTAAATCATACCTATCATAGATGACGTCACTTTTGTTATAATTTGATAAAATTGTTTATTTACATATTTTTATTCAATATCCATGATTTCATAGATACATATTTTCTACTATCTAGCATTTATATATACTAAATTTATTCAAACTTTTTTAATTAATACACAAAATCTTCAAATTTACAAATTTTATTAAAAACATTAAGTTCATTTACTCTCCACATTTCTACTGATCCATTCCAATCCTTCATATAAACCATCTCCATTTACTGCGCTCGATCCTTATATAGACCACTTTCTATTCCTTATCTTTTATAATCCTAATTTATCACCTACTTCACTTGCTGACATTGCTCCTTGTAAATCTTACTTATTTGCCCATACTAACAAACATGCATTCCTTAACTCTTCTTCTGTTAATAACCATTCCAACTCTTCTTTCACTATATTCAATCTTTCTCTATCTGTCGAATCTACTACAAATATTAACACATTACTTCCACTAAAATAATATTTCCATAACTTTCTTATTTTATCTTAACCTCCTAAATCCCAAAATGTTAATGATAAATTCTTATATTGTACCTACTCACAATTAAATCCCACAGTTGGTATCGTTGTTACACATTCATTTAACTTCAGTTTATATAATATAGTCGTCTTTCCAGCTGCATCTAATCCTAGTAACAATGCTCTTGTTGGTGACATAGTTGTAAATAAATTACGTACTGCTCTTATCAAGTTTCCCATTTTTTATTTTATTTGTTATTTCATTATTTAAACTAGATCTTTTTACCCTTTGGATTTATTTTATTCCTTTTCTAAACCTTTTTAACTCTATTTTTACTTGCTTTCTTTTTTCATCTTTAACTAAATCATACCTATCATAGATGACGTCACTTTTGTTATAATTTGATAAAATTGTTTATTTACATATTTTTATTCAATATCCATGATTTCATAGATACATATTTTCTACTATCTAGCATTTATATATACTAAATTTATTCAAACTTTTTTAATTAATACACAAAATCTTCAAATTTACAAATTTTATTAAAAACATTAAGTTCATTTACTCTCCACATTTCTACTGATCCATTCCAATCCTTCATATAAACCATCTCCATTTACTGCGCTCGATCCTTATATAGACCACTTTCTATTCCTTATCTTTTATAATCCTAATTTATCACCTACTTCACTTGCTGACATTGCTCCTTGTAAATCTTACTTATTTGCCCATACTAACAAACATGCATTCCTTAACTCTTCTTCTGTTAATAACCATTCCAACTCTTCTTTCACTATATTCAATCTTTCTCTATCTGTCGAATCTACTACAAATATTAACACATTACTTCCACTAAAATAATATTTCCATAACTTTCTTATTTTATCTTAACCTCCTAAATCCCAAAATGTTAATGATAAATTCTTATATTGTACCTACTCACAATTAAATCCCACAGTTGGTATCGTTGTTACACATTCATTTAACTTCAGTTTATATAATATAGTCGTCTTTCCAGCTGCATCTAATCCTAGTAACAATGCTCTTGTTGGTGACATAGTTGTAAATAAATTACGTACTGCTCTTATCAAGTTTCCCATTTTTTATTTTATTTGTTATTTCATTATTTAAACTAGATCTTTTTACCCTTTGGATTTATTTTATTCCTTTTCTAAACCTTTTTAACTCTATTTTTACTTGCTTTCTTTTTTCATCTTTAACTAAATCATACCTATCATAGATGACGTCACTTTTGTTATAATTTGATAAAATTGTTTATTTACATATTTTTATTCAATATCCATGATTTCATAGATACATATTTTCTACTATCTAGCATTTATATATACTAAATTTATTCAAACTTTTTTAATTAATACACAAAATCTTCAAATTTACAAATTTTATTAAAAACATTAAGTTCATTTACTCTCCACATTTCTACTGATCCATTCCAATCCTTCATATAAACCATCTCCATTTACTGCGCTCGATCCTTATATAGACCACTTTCTATTCCTTATCTTTTATAATCCTAATTTATCACCTACTTCACTTGCTGACATTGCTCCTTGTAAATCTTACTTATTTGCCCATACTAACAAACATGCATTCCTTAACTCTTCTTCTGTTAATAACCATTCCAACTCTTCTTTCACTATATTCAATCTTTCTCTATCTGTCGAATCTACTACAAATATTAACACATTACTTCCACTAAAATAATATTTCCATAACTTTCTTATTTTATCTTAACCTCCTAAATCCCAAAATGTTAATGATAAATTCTTATATTGTACCTACTCACAATTAAATCCCACAGTTGGTATCGTTGTTACACATTCATTTAACTTCAGTTTATATAATATAGTCGTCTTTCCAGCTGCATCTAATCCTAGTAACAATGCTCTTGTTGGTGACATAGTTGTAAATAAATTACGTACTGCTCTTATCAAGTTTCCCATTTTTTATTTTATTTGTTATTTCATTATTTAAACTAGATCTTTTTACCCTTTGGATTTATTTTATTCCTTTTCTAAACCTTTTTAACTCTATTTTTACTTGCTTTCTTTTTTCATCTTTAACTAAATCATACCTATCATAGATGACGTCACTTTTGTTATAATTTGATAAAATTGTTTATTTACATATTTTTATTCAATATCCATGATTTCATAGATACATATTTTCTACTATCTAGCATTTTTTTTTACTAAATCGATTTCGTTTATATCTTTTTATAAAACTTTTTACATTTTTTTTTGCAATTTTTTTTTTTTTATCTTTTGGCTTATTACATTTCTTTTCTTTTATATTAATATTTGTTTTTCACAAAATTTCTTTAAGATTTCTCATTTTTGAAATCAAGAGTTATTTTTTCTGATTTATATTTTATTATTTTTTTACATTATTTTATTTTTAGATGTATTAGTTTTCTTATTATGTTTTTTTTATTTCATTTTTTATTCACCGTTTTCTTCTTATGGTTTTATTTTAAATATTTATTTTGATTTTTAAATGTTTATATCTGACGTTTTAATATTCTCTTTCGTATTATTAAAAATATCTAGATTTCATATTTTGTTTTATTTTTGATTTATTTTAAGATATTTATTCTTAATGAATTCTTTTTGATTTTAAAAATTTTTAATTAACTTACTTTCTTTCAATTTTTTATATGAATGTATAATTTATTTTAAAGATAGTAGTATCTAAGTAATTGAAGTAATCAAATAAGAAAAAATAATCTATTTTTATAAATATACAAATATAAGTGATGCAGGTTTGGCTGAATTTATTTCAAAGGTATTTTTTCTAATTAAAAAATATTCGTTATCTATTTTTTCTACATCTTAAAAAATGTAAATCTCGAATATCAATTTAACAGGTATGAACTCTTGTTTAGATTTATCATAAAACCAATTTAAAGTCACTAACTCAAAATCGCAATAGTAGCATCTAAGCTTTACTGAGCTATTTAAATAAACTTATTTTTAAATTTAAATTATATATGATTTATTAAGCAAATGTATTATTAAAAAAATATGTCAAAAAACTAAATCCTTTACATTTCCTTACTTATTAAAATATGCATTTTCATTTCAAGTATTTATCTTTCAGATTATTATGTATTTATTTTCTTTATTTACTTTAATCATTCAGATTAAGTACTGATAACCTTATTAAATATCTCTTTATTTTTAATTTAAAATCTGCAAGAGATTTAGACTGTAAAATTTTATAAATTAAAATAGGATAATCAAATATTCCTCTAAACTCCTTTGTGAAACCAACTATTAAAGAATGTATATCTTTCCTTTAAATATTTATCCATTTTCAAATTTCCTCTATCCTTTTTATTTCTTAATTATTAATAAAATTAATTTTTCTATTTATATAATTTCGCTAATATCAATTCATAGGAGATGCTAATACTTAGTTACCAAATCAGTTCATTTTTTGAAAAAATTATTTTTACTTTCGATTTTATCGAAATTTAAAATTAAACAAATGATTTCTTTATCCTATCTTACAATTAAAATAAATAAGAGTCTTTAAAAATCTAAAGGTAAAGCTATCTAAATTCTATTTGAATCTATTTTTTATATAATTAAAATAAAAACTATTAATTTAAATAACTTGCCAATGTTTCTTTTTCATTAAAGTATTAAACCTGAAACTTTTTATTAAATTATAAAAAATCTTCATTTATATAATATTTTATATAGCTTATTGATAAAACTTTACTATAGCGACTATAAATGTATTTTAAGTTTATGCATGCATAAAATTAAAATCTTAAATTAGGCAATAGCTTTAACTATTTAGATGCTTTAGAAATAAATTTAATTGACTATTGATTTAATACGAAATTTAAAATTTAAACATAATAGATAATTATAGGATAGAATATGCTAGATAATTGACAGAAAAAAAGGACTAGAAACAACAATATTCTAATTAGGTTTGTAATTTGTATTTTTGCTATTATGGTTACGAAATAAAAAATAAACATTAACCCAGTTTTATAGTGAAAATAAACTTTTTATTAGTTTTAGATAAAAATTGAAATGATGAAAAAATGATATATATCTAGGCTATAAAAAAGATAAAGTTAGATAATATAAATAATTTATTAATAGATAATTCTAATTTCTTTTAAATTTCAATTATCAATATTAAGCCCTATTGTACTAGCTTTACATTTAAAAAATAAAAAGTAATTAATTAACTTTTAATTAAATTATTTATTTTAGTTAGTTTACTCTTATAAACTTTCTAGTTTTAATGTAAATTTTAAATAAAATTCTGCTATTGCTTCTTTCTTTTTCTTAAGATTTTATAATTAAATTTTAGATTTAAGTATTTTAACTTATCTCATAATCTTTTAATTTTATAGTAGCTTCTTTAATCTTATTATTTATATTAGTTTCATTTCTAGCATTCTTTCAGAACTTAAATGAGATAATGCTTTTGATATAATTACTTTCTTTAATTTTTTGTTTTTTTCTGAATAAAAGCTATACTTTATTCAATTTCTCTCTAGTATTTGCTTTTGAGTACTATCTTTATTCTTTTATTTTTGTAATCTGAAATATTTTTTTAGATAAGATTGGATAATAAATTTCCTATCGAAGGCACAAACTTGAATTTTATTTTTTTCCATTTAATTTCTTTTTTAATCTAAGTTAATTTTCTCTGTTGGTTAAATAAAAAAACTAATAAAATCAAAGATTGAAATAAAAAGCCAATTTCATTAATTACCAAACAATTTTTTAATCCAAATCAATTATTTTATCTATAATAAAGAAATTGACTAGCATTCTCTTAAATTAGTGAAAGAGATAATTTGAATATTTTTCATGCTCCTTGGTTATATATCTATTTACATATTTCTAAAATAATACTTTTAGAAGCAAAAACAAAATTAGAAGAATTTTTATTGGATTTATTATAAATAAATTGTACTGTGAGCTAGAGAAAATTAAAGAGCTATATGTGTTATGTAGTTTAGTTTTTAATTTAATAATTAAATCACTAAAAGAAGAAATAAGCAATTTTAGAGAAATTGGATTTAATAGGATATATCATCAGTTATAACTATAAAGCAAAATACTTTTTATTAGTTATTTATAGCGAACTTGATCAAATTTGAATCAACTACGGTCTTAAAAAAGTAAATTTATTGTTCAAATGAAGGAAAAACTTAATTATGTAGAAAAAGAAATTGCTAGATATATCAATGTAAATATCTTGCTAAGTTTAACTTTACATCTATTTATTTTAATAGCAAGCATAATTATTAAAATAAATTGTAAAAATAGCTTTCCGAAGAAAAAGATTACTATACATTTATTCTTTTTATATATCTAAAGATTTTAAGATGATTTGTTGTAGCTACTAGTTAGAAATTATTTTATAATTTTTCTATCTTCGCTTCTCCTACTTATGACTTTAATAAGTTTTTTTGAAAGTTTTTTTAATTAATCTCAGTAGCAAAAATAACAATTAAGTCATTTTATGCTTCTTTCTTGTTTCTTTTAGTATACAAATAAAATAATTTTGATAGATGTATAATGCCTGATTTATAGTTGTTATAAAAGTATGAAATTGCAAATTTAAAGTTTCTATCTTAAAAGTTATCAACTGATATTTGCCATTAAGTTTGCTTATCATTTAGGCTTCTTGTTATTTTTAAAATTGAAGCTTTTGTAAACATTTTCCTTTTTTAATTTCTTAATAGCTTTATTAATTACTAGTTAAAAGTATGACTAAGTTCCTCTAATAGCAATATATTATGTGAAGCATCATTTTGGATTTTATAAAATCAGAAAATTACTTAAAATGACAATTTTCAATTTATCTGGAGTCTACTAATGAAATCCTTTATTTATAACCTTAGATTTCCCTCTTTATAAATAAATAAACTTTTTTTCCTTTTCCTTAACTAAAGCAATCAAAGCAATATTTAATTTATAGCATTTTAATTTAAAAATATAAAGAATCTACTAATTATATGAATGACTTTCTGAAACATTTTAAATGTATTAGAAAAAGAGTGCAGATAGATAAATTGGTTAAGGCAAATATTCACATTTATTTAAATTTAATCTTTAACAAATGAAATTATTATGCATATTTTAGAACTATTTCATTAATACATTCAAACCTAAAAATGAAAAAATAAATGTATGAATGTAATATCTAAGAAATCAAAATTTTAATAGCTAAAATTCTATTTTAACAACTTGACACTTATTAAGTACAAAAGTATCGATGGAGTATATCAGCATTTATTTAGTTTCATTTCTTATATCTTAATAAAAAAAATTTAAGTCGCTTGATTTAAGGATTATTTATCTGAATCTTAAAATTTTACTTATTTAAGAAAGCAAAATCTTCATATTATAAAAATCTTCGATACTTAAAATAAAAATAGAGCTCTGCTGTTTTAAATTTGTTTAAGTTTTTATACTATATCTTTTAATTATATTTCTTAAAATTAAAGCTTTATACATCTATTATTTGTGATGTCTTTTATAAAGTCTTTACTTGACTCTATAATTATTTAGTATGGCTATAACTTTTATAAAATTATGAAATAGTTTAGCTAGGTTCAATTTTTAAAGATATGTATCTTTAGTTTAAATTTTACTAAGAATTGAATTAAGTTCTTTCAAGTTTGCTGATACTACATATATATCTCTGGGAGATTATTCTGCTATTAAGTCATAATCTTAATAAGATGCAAACTTACCAAAAAGCTTTTTCTATATAAAATAGTGATTCATACCCTTGACTAAATACTTTTAAAATTATTTCCTGCTAGTTCCAAACTTAAAAAATCTCGAAAGTTTTTAACGGAAGCTTATCTTAAAAGCTTTGAAGAAATAAGATTTTATATTTATAAAAGATCTCACTTAATTAAATTAAATTTTAAGAATCTTTTGCTAGTTTTGTAAGAAATTTGTATTCAAACGAAAATGAAATTCTACAGTTCTCACTCTTACATTAAATTTAATTCTACTAGTCTATCAAATTTAAAATTAGAAACTTGACGAAAAGTTTAAGATCATTTTTATAACTTTCAGTCTAAGTTAGAAAAGAATTTTAACCTTTTTTAAGAGAGATAAGCCTTAAGATTATTTTTATCCAAATCAAAATTTTAAAGTACTTTGATTTAATGTTTACTATTATTATCCAACTGAAATTGGAGATATGACATTTATAAACTTAAGCTAAATAAAATATCTGCTATAAATAAGATTCTTCATATAATAGCTTTTTACTAAAATGAATTAGATAATTAAATAACTAACACTATTCTTATTTTAGTTATTAGGCTATAACTATCTAGAAATGCAGCTTATGTTAATTATAATTTTCATATTATAAGATAATTCAAATTTTTAGAAAACATTCCTAATTATTTACATCAACTAAGATATTTGAGAAATATCTGGTGACTAATCATTTTTGAAACACTCAACAAAAGTTTGAAAAAGTAAACTAAATGAAGTGATGATTCATTTTAGACAATTATTTTCTAGTTACCATAAAACTAAGAATCTTTCTTCGATTTCATGAAAAAAACTTTCCTTTATTTTATTTAAATTTTAAGAAAAATTTAAAAATTTCGAGTATTAGATAAAATAGTTAAGCTAATGAAAAGAAATATACTTAGGTTATAAACTTTTAATATCTTTCATATTATCATTGAATTTTATTTCCTTGATCACTTGAAGATTTTATCTGTTGGAATTAAAAGTACCTGAGGGTTTCTTTTTAGTTGTAATAATTCTAAATTTTATAAGAACACTTTTTTTAAGTGGCTAGATTTATACCTTGGAAGATTTGTTTATTACTCTTAGACAAAGCTATTTTATAATCCTTTTTATGTTCTAAATTAGCAATTTCTTAGTATAACAGAATGACTTATTTTATTTTAATTAAGTCATTTACATCCTGTATTAATAGCCTGAATAATCTACCTCAATTCTTATAATTTCTATAGCCAATAATCCTTTTATTTATGTATTATATGGAGATAAAGCTATTTAAAAGATATAATCTAATATCAAATTAAAATGCAAGGATAGCTAATAAATCAGCTTTTCTTTATAGATTATTCCATACCTAATAAATTAGATATTAACAGAGGAAAATTACACATAGTCAAGTAAGAAGAAATCCTCATTACTGGAAATAAAATAATAAAATTCCTCAAATTACATCCTTCATAAACCTCATAACAGCATAACTATCTATAAATATTAATAGATATATCAATTAATATAATGATATCTTTTAGTTAGGTATGAATTTTCCTTAATTACATAAAGATATAAGCTATTTTAAGTTAATCCTAGTAAAATTAACAAACTAAAGCATTTATTTGATAATGAACTATATTAATTAAAAATGATGCAACTATATGACAATTTTAATATCTAGAGTGAATATCCTAATAAAAACAAGTATATCATAGCAATAATTTGATAATACTGAAGTGAATGAATGGTTTTATTAAGAGCAACTAAAAAATAAACTATAGCAAACTAATAAGAAATATTTTATTAATGTATATTATGTTTAATTTAAAAGCTTATGTAATTGTATCTATTAGACACACCTCTATAAATACTCAAATTCTAGGAAGAAAACTATTTTATTTTACAGAAAAGAGAATTAAATTTTCGTAAAAAGGATATCACTTAAATGAAAGACATTAAATAAATTGAAATCATTTAAACTTTATTAAGATAGATTATCTTAAAAATGAATAAGAGACTTCATAAATGATAATAGTTTAAATTTATTCTTGGAAAAATATTTAAGAGTTGTTTATTCGAAAGTTTAAGATATCAGTTAAAAAAAATATTTTAATTAGCATGTAAAAAATTTAAAAGAAATGCTAGAATATAATCAAATATTAATAAATTAAGAAACAAAAAAGAATAAATAAATACTAGAAGATATTGATCTTAAGATTTAAAAAACATGGTCTAGCATAAAACAAAAAGATTAACAAATAACTTGATTTTAAGAATGATTGAGGGAAAAATAAATCCATTAGTAATATTTGAATAAAGAAGACTTAAAATAATTATTTTTAGAATGAACAAAGATACAAGAAGAAGAGAAACTTAACTAAAAAATATAAAATCAAAACAATAATGAAGACCTGAGAGTTTCAGAATGAGAGTGATAGCATAAAAATTATTTTATTAAGCTGAAAGGCGAAAATTATTTAGTTTAATTTAATTAGCATGTAAGAGCAAGTTCGTCTAGTTAAGCAGCATAATTTAGTCATTTTCAGAAGAAAAATTATAAACCTAGGAAGATTTTAAATCATTAAAGAAAAAATTGTTTAAGCTAAATAGAATCTCTTCGAGAACCTTTCACTTGAGAATTAAAATTTAAAGTTTATAAAATAAAATTTGAAGGTTTTCGTTTTACATTGTAATTTACCCTTAATTAATTCAATCATTATGTAAGTAAAAGCATAAAAATTAAAAAATAGGAAAAAAAACCAAAAAGTTCTATAATCTCTAAAGAAAATATAATTAAGCTTTAAGCCATAACTTTATTATCTAGGCAAAATAAAAAGGCTGAAATTTAGATTTAATACCTTTAAAAAGCATAAATAGACTAAGGTTCTTTTAAATTTAAAATTTATTTAACCATAAAAGAATCTTTTTAAAAGAGTTTAATGCTCAAGAATCTTCCTTTTCTCTTTTCTTTGATTTCCTCCCTTTGCCTTGAGACTTTTTATTTTTTTGCCCATTAGATGATTTTTTCTTTTTAACTACTTTATCACTTTTTATTCCTTTTTAAATATTCTTATTGCTAAAATCCTTGATAGCGATTACCTCCTCTTCTATATAAATTTAAGAAACCTAAGAATATAAAAATTACTTACCATTTTTGAATCTTCAATTTAGCTTTAATCTTTGTTTCCAACTAACTACAAATCTCTTAAAGTTGAGTTTTAATCTTTATAATTCTAATTTTAAAAGCTTTCCTAAACTGTTATTAAAAAGCTTTTGTTTATCTTTTCCATAGGGAAGGTTTTTGAATCTTATTCTTGTTTTTTCTAACTCTACTTTTATTTTTTTTCTTTTGCCTTTTTTATTACATCTTTAATAAGGCAGTATAGACAAATAACTATTCCCAGCAAAGTCACGATATTTGAAACTAGAACTACTATAAATCCCACTAATTTTGATTTATCCGAATTTACCTTATCTATTCTTTCAATTTCATTTTTGTCGTCTTAAGTATAGAAATAGAAGTTTAAAATATTTAGACAGACAAACCAGATTTCTAATACGATGTGAGTAGTATTCATTACTCTTTTCATGAAAGGTTTACAAACTATTACATAAACTACTTAGGCTATATTTACCAGCGTTACCAAGATTATTTGGACAAGGGAATTTTCTCTTACTCCAATTAGCACTAAAGCCAAGAGAAACCTTCTTACCAAGAATAAAGGATAAAATATGAGGGTATTCGCATGGCTTTTCTTAAGTTCATCAAAGAGAGGGAAATATTTGTTCTCTAGCAGTTATATTTATTACTGATCTTCTATTGCTTAATCCTTCATTTAGCTATCTTTAACTTATTTCTATAGCTTAACGAATTTAAGTACTATTTGGAAGAAATGCAATATTACCACTATTTAGAAAACCTACATTTAAAAAATTACCAATCCAATTATCGATAAAACTGAATTTAGTCCAGTATAGAATGTTTCAAAACTGAAGTTGAAAGCTTAAAGCAAGATTGAGTAGTTAAGTTAAATAGAGAATGATAAATAGATGGAGATAAGGAATCTATTGTGTAGATATTTATTCCTAAACTTTATTACTTTATTTGTTTTTACTTTTTTTCCTATTTAACCTACAATTAAATCTAAGGCTAGATATATAAAAATTATAAAGATGTGGACTAAGCTATTTGCTAAAAAGGTGTAACTATAGTATCCTATTATCAGTAAAATGTCGTCTTGAATTTTGAATTCATCAGCATCCAAATTAAACATCTGAAATTTATTATCATTTCCTTGAGTTATCATTTTACTTTCGCTTCGTTGAAAATAATAAGCTGCTAAGTTTGAAGGCTTTAAAACATTTATAAAAGCGTTTATTAAAATAAGCTATGAGGAGAGCAAAAGAGTTAATCATGCTGCAGATGATCCACCCTAAGATCCTGGTGTAACTGTCAAAATAGTAGAGCATCCAACTCCAACTATTATCACAACATCATAAATAGCCTAAATTAATTGATAATAGATTAATTCTCATTAATGAAGGTTGAAGTCCCCGAGACTGGTTGGTTTCATTATATAATTTTAATTCTCTTCATTTTGCTGGTTATCAAAATTAGAAAAATTTGGTGTACAATTCCAAGTTTTTAAATCGAATCCTTTTTCACAATAAGCGCAAATTTTTTAAGTTTAGTTACATGAATTTGCACATGTTTCATTTGAAACTAAGGTTTAATTGTATTCTTTATAATATTATTATTCTATACAATTTGGACATTACTCAATTAAAAAAAAATTTTGCTTACATTATGTACATTCTTCTATACCACACTTCTCACAATTATCAAAGAGCTGATCGCACTTTTTACATTCTGCATTTTACCTAATGTAGTTACCAGCTGGGCAACTTTCAACACACTTTCCTTCCAGCAAAAAAAACTATTGATTGCATTATTTGCATTCTTCTATACCACACTTCTCACAATTATCAAAGAGCTGATCGCACTTTTTACATTCTGCATTTTACCTAATGTAGTTACCAGCTGGGCAACTTTCAACACACTTTCCTTCCAGCAAAAAAAACTATTGATTGCATTATTTGCATTCTTCTATACCACACTTCTCACAATTATCAAAGAGCTGATCGCACTTTTTACATTCCGCATTTTACTTAATGTAGTTGTCAGCTGGGCAACTTTCAACACACTTTCCTTCCAGCAAAAAAAACTATTGATTGCATTATTTGCATTCTTCTATACCACACTTCTCACAATTATCAAAGAGCTGATCGCACTTTTTACATTCCGCATTTTACCTAATGTAGTTGTCAGCTGGGCAACTTTCAACACACTTTCCTTCCAGCAAAAAAAACTATTGATTGCATTAAATGCATTTACTATTATTGCAAGTGCTACAGTTTTTAATTTCTTCACTGCATTCGACACAATCGATACCTCTATTTATAAAATTTTCTTAACAATTCAGGCATTAATCTCCTTTTCCATTACATTCGTCACAAAAAGGAATACTCTAGTTACAGTTTTTACATATATAGTCTTAGTTAGAATAATACTAGTTATTCGAACAGTCTAATAAGCATTAATTTTAATCTAGTTTATATGGAAAAGTGCATTGCTAGCAAACAATTTAATCTTCGCATTTAGAACATTTTTAATTTATTAATTAGCAAGAATCACAATTTTTATTTTGGTTAATGAAAAAGCCATCTTCACATGAGAAGCATTAAGTTCCAGTTTAATTGCATAATGAGCAATTTAATAAACTACATTTAGGGCATTAGTTATTAGATAGTCAGTAGTTTATTTCACAGATGCTACAGGTTATTGTTCTATTATTTTACGTGCAGTTATTACAATTCTCAATAAAGCTTTGACAAGGTAAGCATTTATTCTATTCTTCATTTAAAAAGCTTCCTTCTTCACATTAATTGCAAGTTGGAATTCCTTACTAATAACTACAATTTTTGCAACTTTATATTAGATCTGAGCAAAGCTAGCATTTTTATAAGGTTTCTTCATGCAAATAACCCTCATGACAACTAATACAATTATTAATATCATCAGCTTAGCAATCTTTACAAGTTTAGTTACATTCAATGCAGCTATTTATACTTGGACCGTTACAAGTACTTCATTGGCAATTTAAGACGCAATAGTTTTCATTTAATATTTTATCCAAATAATTTAATTATCAATCTTAATTAAAAACGTAAAATCTAAAATCATATATGTTTCCTATAAAATTATCTTCTTTTTTATTAGCTCCTAAAATTATTTTACTTTACTTATTAAATTAAATATAATCAGAATAATAAACATAAATAACTTTATCTTGTGAATCTGAATATTATTTTATGCAAATTTAAAGTATTCCATTGGATTTTAAATTAATTAAAATTAAATATCACTTCATATTTTAAATATATTATTAATGATTTTATTATGTTTCAAGAACATTTACGAATACATGAACTTCTGATAATGTAGAGTTATTAGTTTGAATAGCTAATATAATAGATTCTTTATACAATGAAGTTATTTAGCAAATAATTCTTTATTTCTAGACTTATAAATTTCTGTTTCTTCTATCTTCTAAGCTTGGAAGTTATTCAGTATTTTAAAATCATAGTGATATAGTATATTTTTAATCCGAATATTATTAAGGATCATAGCCTAAACTAGAAAATGTAATCTAAGAGGATTCCTATTAATCATCTATAGAAGTTTATATTTAATCTTGGGTAAAGGTTATAAAATGTAACTTGTTATTATCTTATAATAGAGGAGAAATACACTCAGTAGAGCTTAAGATAGCACATGGGTTATCTTTGCTAATAATTTGGATTCAATCATCTTAAGTTATTTATTAATCGTAAGTATAGAACCTTGGCTAAATAATTTCTCCATTAAAAAAAGGACTTTACTTTAAAGATATTCTATAAGTATAATTAAACGATCTAAAGTTAAATCTAGAATCAAAATTTCGACAATCTAGCTCTTGAGGTTACATCTAATCAGTAAAGCAAGTAGTAACAATCGATTGATAAGCATTTAATGTAAGTTGGAAGAAGAATCATTTCTAGATAGGAATCTAAATAGTTTGATTTGAAATAAGTTAACTATCGTAATAAAATTTAATAGTTTGAGTATTTTTTATTTTATCATATTGTATTGTCAGTTTGTATAAGTTTTCTATTTAAACTAAATTTTCTTCTTAGAGTGTTGACCCTTTATTAAATAGCCAAAAGCTAATTGACCAAATATTTTAAGAATATAGTTAAGGATTATATCCATAAATGTCAAATGATTTTACTTAGAAATTGGATAGAGATTAATTTAATAGTGGTTAGTCAGATAATTCTAATAGTTTAAGATCAGTTTAACTATACTGAACTTCTGGTGAACTACAAGAGACATTAATATTATTCAGCAAGCAAGGTGTTTACTAGTTAGCAATTTAAGAAAATTATGTTTGGTTTAGGAAAGAATCAAATAGATAGAATCTAGGCTATAAAATTAATCCTTCGAATTGATTTGAACTTTCTCCTCCCAAAACTTAATAAGAATTTTTAGTTCATGCTATATTAATTTCAAATTGTTGGAAAATTTCTATTTCGTCGTTAGGAAAAATAATCGTAAAGTCAAAAAATCTTCCTTATTAATAACTTATGCCTATGAAAATTCAGTTAGAGCAACTAATAAGTTATTTTTGTTTAGCTATTTGAAATGCATTTGTAGTATCTTAAGATGAACTTCACAAAAGTTTAAAAGTATGCTAATTTGATTTTATTTAAGTTGCCTGATAACATAGAAATTAAGAGTCTATTTATCATATAAATTGAATGTCTAGATTAACGCAATCACTTTTAATCCAACTAGAGAAACTAAAGGATTTTAAGGAATAAGCCATAAGATTTTTGCTATTTTTATCATAAACTTTAATTTGTTGCTTTTATTTCCCTTTAGTAGATAAAAAAGGAGTGACTTAATCAGCTAAACTATAAAACTGATAATCTTAGCAATCCGTAACTTCAGGTCCAATACAATAACCTCCACATTTTTAAAAGCATGGAGGTTCTTAAAGAGCTTCGACGAAATGATTTCATTCATAAAATGATTAGCATTTCCAGAATAAAACTTATAAGAGTTTTATAGGAAAGAAACTTCTATCTGAGCCATCTAAATCTAAAATTGAAAGTTAAGCAGAATTATCAAATCCCTTAAAGAAATATTTACTAAAGGCTAAAGAATCCTTACAATTTTACACAAACCCTTAAAAATTAAATTTGCTACTACAAATCCTCAACTAGCCTGATAATTCTCAGGTTTCTTAATGCTATATGCCTATAAAAACCCATTAGTTGCAAGAATTTTCTAACTTAAAATTATCTTCCTCTTAGCTGCTATCAAATGCACTAAATTTAAGAATTAAATCCTTGTTTTATTATTAAGTTATGTTTATAGAAATCTTTATAAGATTGTCTCATTATTATTATTCAATGAGTATTAAGTTTAGGCTGTCATATACTAAGCACTCATGATACATCCAGAATGTTATTGAAAACTATTATTCATATTCATATTCTAGAGTATCAATTCCAAAATAACCCAACTATTAGCTGATTTTATTTGATTGAATTTAATAATAATCACTAAGTTCTTTAAAGGCAAACATTTGGCTTTGCGCATTCTTAAAAGAGAGTATCAAAGTAAAGAGGAGGTAAGGTACTAGCTTGGTATCCATTATGAATGAATTATTAAATAGTTAAATTAAAGCCTTAAATAGACAAGCTTTATTTAAATAAGCAATCATTTATTTTAAAATATCCCCAGATTTTCGTTAGTAACTTTATAACTGTATAAGCTTTATCCATATCAAATAGCTTATTTGTCTAAATATTCTAATTAACTGTTGTTTTTAGTTAAGCACTAACTTTATATTTATTGACTTCCTGTGACAGTGCTTGGAAAATAAATATTTGCATAAGTCTCTTACTAGACAGTATTGGATTTTTAAAAGAGGTAAATCTGAATAGATTCTGTAATTAAAAGCCAATTCCTAAGGTAAATGTATATATGATATAACTTATTATTAAATCATTTTATTTAGGATATTAATTAATAGATATTAATAGCCTCTCAGCTTATTTCTAGCTATTACAACCTTTAGCACAGCCAAAGCTAATAAAGTTTATATAACTAATAAATCTCTTAGTGAATGTATATTCTCTAGAGTTACTTTGATTTTCATGCTAGAGAACTTTTAGAATTTTATTTCATAAGCAACAGGAGGAAATTCAAGAAGGTTTTAAAAAGGTTAAAGCATTTATTTATAATTCATACCAATAGAATAAAAATACAGGAGGAAGCGTTGATAGCTATAGAGTTAAGATTAGAAGAAATTGCTTTACGCAGACTATTTTATTCTAAATGATTTAATCCAAAAACCTTAGCAATAAATAACTAAACAAAGGTGGAATTGTTTAGTTTGTATATCTATGTATTGATTGCTTTTAAAATATAGCAGAAAGGCAATAAATAAATAAGTAGCTTCATTAATTAAGCAAATAACTTTCCTTATTTCTTTACATCATAAATAAGAATCTGTTAAAGACTATACAATTAATCCAAAGCTATATGCATAAGCTATTTCATTTTAGTCTTTAACTAAAAATTATTTGAAGGCATTAGTTCTTTTAAAGTCATAATCTTTTTAAAAATTAGATTAATTACACTAACAGGTATTAGACCTAGCAATATTTATCTTTCAAAAACTTCGTTTTTCTCTAATAAATTTTAATTTTTGACTAACGAATAATTACATAAAATTAAATCTATAACAATAGACTTTAAAATTTAAATAAGAGCAGAATAATTTTAATTAAGGCTGCTAGTTATATTTAGCTTAATATCCTCTTAATTAAAAGCAGCGAATTTAAAATTTTAACTAACTATTAACTTTTTATCTAAATTAGTATTTTGGAAAATGGTTTTAGTTAAAGCATAATTAAATCAGCCTTCTTGATACTAATATAAATGGGAATTTTAAGACTATTTCATCTGGATATCCTTCTATCCTTGTATGGTAAAGAATTAGGATTAACTTTAAGAAAAGAATCAAAATAATTAGCAAAAATCATATATAATTTTATACTATACAAAGCTAAAGATTTTAGATATATATTTCTTAAATAAAGTTATAATATCAGAAGTTAGGAAGATATCATTAATGCAATACCTAAATAAGTAAATACAAAGTTATCTTGGATTTTTATTAATTTACTCTTTGACTTAGCAATAGAAGTTTAATATTTATCACTAAGAAATATAACTCAAAGAGCATTTGTGAATGACTCTCATTAACTGATATTTGAAAAAAATTGAATAAAAACTTTATTTCTAAAGTTATTAATTCTCTTGCTTTTAGTTTTCGTTTATATTTTTAAAACTTAATTAAGGATCTAACTGATTATTATAGTAGAAGCATCAGGGTTGCTTTATTTAATAGCTAGTTACTCATAAATATAAAAGCGTTAAATTGATTTATTTATCATTTCTATGATTAATTAACGAGTATATCAATTATCTATTTTCCTCTCTCAGTTTATTTAACTTAAGTTATTGCCTTAAAGTATTAATTGACTATCTCTAGACTTACTAGCTTTATTAAAAGAAAAACAAATCTGCTACTCATTAACTCTTTTTTAGCTTTAACATCTTCCTAATTTATTATGAAACTACTCTTTATATTCATAAAGAAGCTTCTGAAAATTATTATATTCGAAGCCTAATCTTTTAGTAACTTCTATATTAATAGCCTTTTAGATTATTAAAAGCTAAAATTAAGTTTCTTATATTATTAGCTATAGTATTTTATTCTACGATATATCGAATGACTAGTAACTATATTAGTTCTAAAGAACTTAGTCGATCTAGTACTCTCAATTAATACTTTTATTTAATTTAGATACTAAAACTGTTTTGTTCTGTCTCTTCACTTTTTTATAAAACCAATATAGCTATAAATTAAGTTTTTATTGCTATAATAAACTTCTCTAAAGCTTTAATTTTTATACTATCTAACTTTATTATATTTCTAGACTTTAAGGGGAATGAAAAGAATAATGCTCTATCAATAAAACATTAAATCTACACTTCTCCTTTAAAGTACTAAATAAGCTTAGCTTTAAATAGTTACTTTTAATAAGAAAAGAATAACTTATTTATAGATAGATCTTCAAGCTAATGCTAATAGTAGCAGGTATTAAGTTATCATCTTATGAAAATAGATAATTAGCACTGCTTTATTATTTATATTAGTGATATATTCAAAATCAAGAGATAATCACCTTTGCTAATTTTCCTCTTTATTCTTCACTGATTTTTGGAAAAAAACATTTGTAGTAGAAATTATTAAGTAAAGCTTAAGAATGCTAGGTTTGCTTTATCTATTTATATCTTTTTGGTAATTAAATGTATAGCATATCAGTATATTCTTCTATAGATAATAGTAAGATAGTTAGTTTTGATTAAGTGCTAATGCATATTCAGTATAATTGTTATCAAATTTATTTTAACTACCTTTATGCTTATTTATCTATCAAAAGTCTATTCTCTATCTCTTTTTTTAATTAACTATAATCCTTCTAATTTTTTAATAGATCAAGCTAGGAGAGCGCTAAGGAAAGTGGATAATCTTATCTTCTAAAATTTAAAATTAGTTTGACTTAATCTGATTTTAAAGGAAAGCTTAGGTATAAACTAAATGATAATAAAGCTGGAAAGGAATAACTAAGAATATAATAATTATTAAAGCATGCAAATACTAGTTAAACTATAATAAGCATAGTAGTTACTAGATCAAGCTAAAGAGTAAGTTACTCTTTAATAGTATATTTTAGCCTTCCTTTATTATTAGCTTAATTAATAACCTCACTCATTTTATTTCTTTTATGTATATTAAAGAATCATAAAGGAAATATAGTTTTCATACTTCTTATAGAGAAACTTAATTATTTCCTAGCTATTAATCAAGTTATAAATCTAAATTATTGGTAGTAGAAAGATAAAATCTATTACCTAATAAAGATAAACTAATAATATAAATAAAGGCTTAGTTAAACATAAGCCTATCTATTTTAAAGTTTCTTAAAGTCAGCTTGATAGTAATAGTTAATGATTCTTCTACTAAAAGCTTACTTTTAGTAGATAATTAATAATATCTTAAATGATAGTTAAATGAGTATAAGCTCTTATAACTACTAGCTAAATTAATAAATTATAGCAGTGCTTATAGTTTTAGAATTAGTAGAATATGTTTCATTAAGAAAGCTGATAATTCGAATTAATGCTTTAAAAATGCAATTATTAGACGAGTGAAGGTTCCACCGTTACTTACTGTGCTGCGTGCTACTAAAAATGTAAAAATTGTAGAGGGAGAGATGAAAATGATTGCTTGGATTGCTTTGATGGGTATTATTATGTTTCTGACAGTCGTAAGTGTGAACTATGCAAGGAGAAACTTGAAAACTGCTAGATATGCACATATCAAAATAGTTTAGTTTAATGCAGTGCTTGCGTAGATGGAAGTATTTTGATTTAAAATTCGAATTCGTGCTAAAAATGTTCTACATGAGTAGACAGATGCTTTAGCTGCAACTGAATAAATGATCATCAAATAGTTTGTAATGCTTGCGAGCAAAACTATTAATTATTTTAAAATAAGTGCGTCCTTTGCTTCGATTTTAACTGTGAAGCCTGCGATAATACTGGGTATAATTGTGCTAAATGTTTAGATGGCTATTTTTTAGCTAAGATCAAGCGAAATGTGAATCTTGCTTAATTATGGAAAATAACTGCATCAAACGCAACGAAAACAAATAATGTCTTGAGTGTTAATCTCCATTTAAATTATCAGAGGGTAAATGCATTTGTGCCTTGCTAAATTGTAAAGTTTGTGATGATCAAGGATTAAAATGCTTACAATGTGAAGAAAGCTACTTCATATCCTAGTAGAATAATCAGTGCATATCTTGCTAGGAAGTAGACAACTTCTGTTCAAAATGCAACGACTAGAAAATATGCTTAAGATGTAATTATCCATTTAAGTTAAGTTTAAACAAGTGTGTGGAAAATCGCTAAAAATACTAGCAGGATTTTGATTAAGACTAATTTGTGCAAATTGTTCAAATTAAATTCCTTTTTGCGAAGAATGCAACGAGAGAGGATAGGAAGACAATTAATGTAAAGAAGGATATATCATAAAAAATGCGAAATGTGTGCGATGCAAAGAATAAATAGAAAATTGTGTTACCTGCAGAGATAATTAATGCGTAGAATGCGGTTTTAATATCTTGCTTAAGGATGGAATATGTGTTAAAAACTGCTCTGACAGCAATTACATTTAAGTTAATTAAGAGTGCATTGGTTGCTATTAAGTATACAAAAACTGTGATAAATGTAATTAATATTAGTGCCAAGAGTGCAAAAAAGGATATTTTTTTGAAGACCTATGCAATAATTGTAGTCAAGAATACTGTAAAACGTGCTCTTATAATAGTAATTTAAATAGTAGCTGCATAAATTCTTGCTACCAAAAACAGACTTGTATCGAATGTGTGGCAGGATTTTAATTGATCAATGAAATCTGCTAGTGTGATAAAAACTTATGCAATGAGCAAGTGGATTAAGAGGAAGAGCAAAAAGATTAAGATGACTTAGAAATTAATGAAGAAGCTGAAACTGAAACTGAAACTGAAATTCAAGTTCCTACAAGTTTAGATGATTTTAATATATCTGAAACGACTAGAACTTTTTATTAATCATCACAAAAAATATCCGATACTACTTATTATGTTGGGGTTGGGTGCAGTTCTCTTTTAACAATTTTACTTGGTTCTTCTGGCTCATCTTTTTCCAGATGATTTACCCTTCTTTTAGCTTCCTAGCTTATTTTATCAAACACCTTTATTAACATTTATAAACCTTAAAATTTAGCAGTCTATTACTTCTAACAAAGCTAAAGTAAAGTAGTAGCTTAGGGAAACGATAATAAATTTCAATTTTGAAACTTAGACGCTTAACAAATGGCGATACACGATGAAATCCTTATTATTATCGGATACTAAAGCTATATATTTATTGCTAACAGCTTCATTCATATTTTTATAGTTTTTCTTTATCTAGTAATAGATTTTATCATAGGCTACATAGGAAAAAGACTAAAAACAGAAAAAGTAATAAAGTTTAGGTAAGAGAATTTACATTACCGCTATTTAATTTCCTTATACCTAGTCTTCACACTATAGCTGCACTACTCTGTCATGCTTTAAATTTCTAATTTCAAGTTCGAGACTTTCTATACAGGACTTAATTCAATTTTATCTCTTGTAGCTTTAGTAACTTTTTTATTATATAGATAATTCAAGTCACAATCATCCTCCATTTCTTTCAAGTTATCCACAAATTTAGAAACTACTTAAATAAAATCAGTCCTGAGGGATCAGAAGAAAAAGAGTAAATTGATTAAATAAAAGCTAAGTATTTTCCTCTTTTTGACGAACTAAAAGAAAGATAATTCAGCGCTCTATTATTTTATCCTTTGTTCCTGTTAAGAAGATTAATTCCTTCAATAGTCTTGATAACTATTAGAAAGTATCCACTTGCATAAATTATTGTGAATCTGGTGGTAAGCATTTCGCAAATAACCTTCTTAATCTTGTATAAACCTTTTATTAAAAGAATTATGAATGCTGCTCAGATATTGCTTGAAGTATGGTTCCTTTGCTTAATTTCCTTCAATCTTTATTTTTATAGCTTAGAAAATTAAGAGAGATATTTCAGCTTAGAATCAAAAGATGCAGATACATCGGAAAAAGTTGGCATTGTAGTGGTTTCTATGTCTAATGCTGTGACTTTTATAGGCATTCTTATCTGCGTATATTCTCTGATAGATGGTGTAATATAATAGCTAAAATTGAAAAAGCTACAGAAGTAATTAGAAAAAGAATAGCAAAACCTTAGAAATTAGCAGATGAAAGATTAAGTAAATAAACTTGATGAAGAAGAAGAAACATATAATAGTTAGATTATTAAAGATTAAAATTCTACTCTCAGACTCGATATTGTACAAGACTTAAATTGGTAATCCAATGAACAGTAATTTTAATTAGTAAGTTTTTTATTTTTAGGAAATCTAGAATTTAGAAGAAATTTAAAACTCCTAATTTAAGACTGATTTAGAAAGTTAAGGATGGAAAAAAATTAGTCATCAACTTTATAGAGAAAAAAATGTTGTATAAGCTTATCAAAAGGCGGAAAGGTAAATTTGTTAAGACAAAGAGAAAAAAAATTTAAAGCTTCTAATATATTGAGTTAAAATCTGTTTCACAACTAAAAATTTGTTTATGTTTTTATATAAAGCTTTACTCATTATAAAGATAAGCATAGTCAATTATGTTTAATCGTATAGAGTTATCCGTAGATTTTAACTTTTCTTTTATTTTCAATTTTTTACCCAAGCGTTTTTATAATATGCTTAAGGTTCGTATTTCTTAATTTAGTTTATGGAGCTAATTAATAAATTTAAATTTTGAGCTTCTTTTGATAGTTTTAAGAAAATTGTAATTAGAGATAGTTAATAAAAGGAAAATTTTTAGAGATGAGGTAAAAAATTAAAGCGAAAACACTAAATACCATATGATGTTATATTTAGAAATTTTAATTTAATATATCTAAGTATAAAAATAGAAGATAAAACCTAATTAAGCTTTAAGATTATTTAGTCATATCCTAAATTATTATTTATTTTTTTAAATAAAACAAGATTAGATTGCTTAATTCTTATAAGTTAAGGATAATTTTACACTTTCTTTATAATTATTTAGAGAAAAGACAGATAATTATTATTTGATTTCATAAATCTTAAGCACTTTAAGAGCAAACCATTATAAGTTAGCTATTTTTAGTTAAAAGACTTCATGAAGTGGAAAATAATAATAGTTTTTATTAGTAAATTATTGCTGCTCATTTTACATTTTTATCTTTTTAAATAAAAGACTTATTAAAGAAAAAGCTAAGATTAATACCTAAGATTATAACTTCTTTTCTAAGCTTCTTCATTAGCTATTATTTAGTTCTGATTTATTAATCAAAGCCTTATAATATCTTCATTATAATCTAAAATATTTAATAATCAAAACCTAAGATCTTAAGTTAAGTTCTTTTAAAATTTTAATTTGAAATAGGACTATAATTAAATTATCTTTTCTAAGGAATTAAAATATCATTAAGATTTAATTACAATCCTAGTAGAAATTAATTAGAGTATTTTCATTTGAAAAACCAAAATATTAATCTGCTTAAATTAATAAAGTCAAGTAAAGTTATTGGATTATAATTCTTGTGAAAAATGTTGATTCCTAACTTTATATATTTCTTTAAATTTTGAGATTTTAAAAAGAGTTCAGTTTCTCTCTTGACTATAATTTAATTTTTAATTTTATATAAAATACACTCACCAAACAAGGAAAATAAGCATTTTTGTTAGTTTTTAAAATTTTTTATTCTGAAGTAATAATTTATCAATAATTTCAATCCAAGAAAAAGTTCATTGTGATCTAATAAAAAGCGAGTCTCCATCTAGATGTTTCATAGGTTGATATAAAAATGCTTTAAATTTTATAAAATTAAGAAAAATTAAGAAAATTTCAAATTAAAATAAAAAAGTTTTGCAGTTTTACATCCAAATCTATTTATAAATTATAAAGGCTAGCAAAAAAAGCTGCATCTTTAACGAAGCAAATTACTAGAATCTTTATATAGAAAATTAATAAAATAAAAAATTGTTTAGTTAGTAAACAATATTTATTTAGTATGCTTAAATGATAGAAGGATTACTATTGATATAAGCTTTAACATTTGCAAATTTCATTTATTTTTTATATCAATTAACTTAAGTTTGCACATAGGAGATTAAGTTAAAAATTTAACTAAAAGCATAAAAATATAAAAATAATTTAATAGCAGAGTGTGAAATTTCAATAGCTAATACAAGCATAATCCTATTTTACAATCTAAACAGCTATGCACTCATAAAAAATACACAAAGCATAATAAATTTCTTATATATATAAAATTTAAGAAATACCTACGAAATAAAATAAATAAACATTTAAGGAAATTTTATTTTTTCTTAGAATTAATTTCAACAAAATTTGGCAAACTAAAATTTTATTTGAAGAAGTAATTAGAAGATTATAATTTAATATCTTTGACTATAAATATTTCCTTTTAGTTATATAAGTAAAGCTTCAAAGAGAATGATAGATCTATAATAATATTTATTTCAAATTAATTATTAAAAGCTGTGTAACTTTATAAAAATTACAAATAGAACTTATCTATAATTGAATAAAATTAAGGATAGAAAATTTTATTAATACCCCTTTTATAGTTTCTTTTATAGTGATTACTTTGAATTAAATAATTATATCACTATTATATTTTATCGAGATAACTATTCATTTATTTTAGTTAATAGTTATTATTTAAATTGATTCTAAAGCTGTATATTTAATAATTTAATATACATGTTTACTTAAAGGGAAAATAAAACAAAATTAATAATTTCAGCAATCAGTTTTCTTAATTATAGCTTTATCTCAGTGAAAAATTAAGCAGATAGTATGAAAAAATAATCTAAACTTTATGAATATTTTAGAGCATTTTTATATGGTTTAGATACTCTAATTAGATAGAATAATAAAAAAGCAAATGCAACTATTTAAGCACTAATTTGTTTTTAGTTTGGCATAAATGAATAAAATGATTTCATGACTAAATTTACTTATTACTAAAACAAATTTTTAATTTATATCAAATAAATATTAAGAATCTTCTAATGCAAAGAGTAATCATATAAGAATTTCAATGCCTTAGATTCTTCATTATTTATCAAAAGGTTTTTAATATTTTGCTTTTTCTACATTTTATATGATAATTAAAAAGTTAAATATAAATTTTTTACAGTTTCCTTCCTTATATTAAAGATAAGCTATACTATCACATAATAAATGTTCTATCTTTCTAGTTACTTCTAAGTCTATTAATTTTGTTATTATAATTAAAATTATATTTCTAGTTATTTACTCAAAGAAATCTATAATTCAAATCCTTTTGATATTATTATGCATGTTTAATTACTTTTATGCTTAAGATAATACTGAATAATAAAATGATTATATATAACTTAAGAACAAAATGAAACTAGTAAAATGCTAATAATTTAGATTGCTTGGAAGTAGTGATTTAGATTGCTTCTTATATATAATGTTTAGTTTTATAAGAATAGTTTTCATTGTATTACGAATTCTTTATAGAATAAATAATATAAATTTATTTAATATTAGCATTATTTAATTAAATAATTAAAGTATTGGAATTCTCTAATTTAATACAGAAAATACAGATATACATTCTATCTACTCTATATAATTAATGCATTAAGCATATGAAAGCTTATAATTTAATAGATATATTTAATATATTAATTAATTTCAACTTAAAGAGTTTTGGACTGCAACTTCTTGCAGTTTAACGACCCCAATACTCCCTTCATGGGATAACGGGGATATCTTGTTGCTTTCGAAAAGTATCTGCCAGGGAGCTCCATCGCTATGGGCAGCCAGATTTCAAGTCCCTACCAGGAGTGGAAAATCAAAAGGAAGGCGTTCCCTTGCAAAGGTTGACTTTGACCAGGGACTTTCTCAGCGACAGGAAAGGAAATTGTTCCTAGCCATAAAACCAGAAAGTATGATTCAGAAGGTCAATCTCAGCTCCCGCCATCTTTTTAATTATATATATATTTAATATATTTAATATATTTAATATATTTAATATATACAAAAAAGATGGAGCAGAACATTAGATTAAATAAAAATCAAATAAGAAATGCTCGGAAAAAGGCTGCTTAAGTTCTTCGATAAAAAGCAAAACAATAAGAAGAATCAAGTTCCGACTCATAAGGTAAAATAATGATCGGAACTTTGCAAGCTGAGGAATTTAAATCAGATATTTCAGAGGAACTACGACAAAAGATCGAACAAATGTAAAAAATTATATCCCGATACGAAGAAACAATATATAATTAAGACTTATTAATACGGGAACTTACAACAAACATTGACGTGCAAAATAATGAAATGGAAATCCTTAAGAATCAGCTAATAGAAAACAAGGTAATAACGGAAGAACAACTTTGAATGTAATCGCAATAAAAATCTTAACGTACATCAAAGATGGAAATTGAAAAAACTTTCACTCCATTATAAAGTGTTTAAGAACAGAAAGAAATTAGATATGATAATAACTTAATTAAAAGACTAGAAAATATTGAAAATAAGCGATTTAAAAAACATATTAGTCAAAAGAAGATTAAAAAATAATGTTGATATTGCCAATCCAATTACCACTTATTAAGAAGATGCTGAGAATGAAAAAAATTAAATGAAAAGGTATAATAAAGAACATGAAGAGCATTGAATTTTCTATGGATAACTCCAACAGGAATATACAAATAAAAACTGCCTATGCGCTCTTTTGAAAGCAATCAGTGGTAACCATCCACATAAAAAAAATGGTCGCGGTATCCATCCGAGTCAAAAAAATGGCGGCAGGAACTGGTTGAAAGTCCAGAATATGCCAAAACATTTTTTTAACATTTAGTTTACTATTATTATTATTATATATTTAATATATTTAATATATTTAATATATTTAATATATTTAATATATTTAATATATTTAATATATTTAATATATTTAATATATTTAATATATTTAATATATTTAATATATTTAATATATTTAATTCGTTAAAAATTTAAGTAAATAGTGTGAGAATTGATAATTTAGAAAATCAAATATATATCATAGTTACTAATTTTAATTTTTATCTTAAAATTAAATAAAGCATTCTTTTTAAATCTGCTTTCAGACTTTAATTATTTAGCTATTTCCAATTTAAATTACTAAAGGTGAAAAGTTAAAATTTGATACCTTGCTATTTTAAAATTTAAAAAACTGCGAGTTTTAAATTTAAGTCAAAATTTTATTTAAATTACTCTCATAAATAATAATTTTGATTTATCTTACATTTTAATGTTTAGCTCTTCCTTAGTTCTCCTATAAAATTGATTATTTCTCAACTCCAAAAATTGTAATCAAGAAGTATAATTTTAATTTAATTTATTTTGCAAGTTACTAAGAATAATATTTTAAAGAAATAAATTAAAACTTCTTAACAAAATAAAAAATAGTTAATAGAGAAAAAAATCAAATAATTTTTTTATAATTAATTAATATTCAAGTTATATTTAGCTATAGGAGCTTTTAATCTATGTAAAATCTATTTAATTTTAATTACATTCTACTTTTTATAACTAAAAATAAATTATTTTCTTTAATCTGAAGAGATAATTTTTTTTTAATAATAAAAGATAATAATGTTCTGATTTAAAAAATGAATTGCTTTTTTCTTTTTTTTTAATATTATATTTAACAAGACAAGAATGTTTGTTACTGATAAAATTATCAGATACTGATAAACCTTGTTCAATACTGGTATAATTATTCAGTACTGATAAAAATGTTCAATACTGATATAATTTTAGAATACTGGTAATCTTTAATACTTGCTGGAGGTCCAAGGACATGGCTGTATTGTGTCTCATTGCATCACCAAAGCAGAGGACGACATGTGTCAATTATGGGTACTTAACTTACCCAACCTCTGATGAAGATGACCATGTTGTTCACCTTCGAACAACTAAGGCGGTTTTAAAAAATAATAATTAGCAATAAAAATTTAATCTTTATGGATTTGCATATTTGATAAAAATTATAAAGTATATCATTTAAAAAAATAAAATTTTAACTTAAGAGTATAATAGTTTTTGTTTTTTATGCTCAAACAAATATAAAACTTTAAATTTTAGCTGATCCAAGCTTCATAAGTTTTTCAAATTTTATAAACAATATAAAACTAAAACATAAAAGGCAATTATAATTATACAAAAAAAATAGTAAAAAAATAAAATTATTTAAAAATAACTTAGAATGGAATATATTATATTTATTATTCTAATATCCTATCTATCTATAATTCAAATTTTAAAAAACTAGAATCTTAAAATAAGAATAAAAAATATAAAAAAATCTAATATAAAATTTGATTCACTCTTTTAAGGATTTTTTTAGAACCTAAATCGCCTAAAAAAAAAACTGCAATCCTATGATAAAACTGTAAAAGCAATAAAATAAATTTGTGTTTTGTTAAAATAAAAAATATTTTTTTTTTTTTTTAGATATATCATTTTTAGTAAATCAATATTTGATCTAAAAAAAAATGAACTTGAAAATTTCGAAATTAAAAAGCGAAGAACTGTAAAAATTTTACTGTTAAACACAATCAAAAAGTTTGTGAAGTATCTTAAAACAATACTGTAAAGCCTTAGTAAAAATTGACAAGAAAAAAATAAAAATTTTTAAAATCTAAATAAGTAAAAAAAACGATAAAACTACATAAACTATAATTCTTTCTTTATTTTTTCACTTTTTTCACGATATTTTTACTGATTTTTATCTTTTTTTATCTTTTTTTAAAAAAAGTAAATAAAAACTTTTAACATAAACTAATTTTATTAAAAAACATTATGTTCATTTACTCTCCACATTTCTACTGATCCATTCTAATCCTTCATATAAACCATCTCCATTTACTGCACTTGATGATTATATAAACCACTTTCTATTCTTTATCTTATATAATCCCAATTTATCACCTACTTCACTTGCTGACATTGCTCCTTGTAAATCTTACTTATTTGCCCATACCAATAAACATGCATTCCTTAACTCTTCTTCTGTTAATAACCATTCCAACTCTTCTTTGGCTATACTCATTCTTTCTCTATCCGTCGAATCTATTACAAATATTATCACATTACTTCCACTAAAATAATATTTCCATAACTTTCTTATTTTATCTTAACCTCCTACATCCCAAAATGTTAATGACAAATTCTTATATTGTACCTACTCACAATTAAATCCTATTGTTGGTATCGTCGTCACACATTCATTCAATTTCAGCTTATATAATATAGTCGTCTTTCCTGCTGCATCTAATCCTAGTAACAATGCTCTCGTTGGTGGCATAGTTGTAAATAAATTACGTACTGCTTTTATCAAGTTTCCCATTTTTTATTTTATTTTTCCTTTCATCTTTTAAACTATACTTTTTTACCCTTTGGATTTATTTTATTCATTTTTCTAAACCTTTTTAACTCTATTTTTACTTCCATTTCTTTTTTCATCCTTAACTACATCATACCTATCGCAGATGACGTCACACTTTTAATTTTTTTTGATAAAAATATTTAAATAATATATTCATCTTTTCTATATCGATGACTTTATATCCATAGATTTATTAATATAACCTATCTATTATCATCTTCTTTCTTTATTTTTTCACTTTTTTCACGATATTTTTACTGATTTTTATCTTTTTTTATCTTTTTTTAAAAAAAGTAAATAAAAACTTTTAACATAAACTAATTTTATTAAAAAACATTATGTTCATTTACTCTCCACATTTCTACTGATCCATTCTAATCCTTCATATAAACCATCTCCATTTACTGCACTTGATGATTATATAAACCACTTTCTATTCTTTATCTTATATAATCCCAATTTATCACCTACTTCACTTGCTGACATTGCTCCTTGTAAATCTTACTTATTTGCCCATACCAATAAACATGCATTCCTTAACTCTTCTTCTGTTAATAACCATTCCAACTCTTCTTTGGCTATACTCATTCTTTCTCTATCCGTCGAATCTATTACAAATATTATCACATTACTTCCACTAAAATAATATTTCCATAACTTTCTTATTTTATCTTAACCTCCTACATCCCAAAATGTTAATGACAAATTCTTATATTGTACCTACTCACAATTAAATCCTATTGTTGGTATCGTCGTCACACATTCATTCAATTTCAGCTTATATAATATAGTCGTCTTTCCTGCTGCATCTAATCCTAGTAACAATGCTCTCGTTGGTGGCATAGTTGTAAATAAATTACGTACTGCTTTTATCAAGTTTCCCATTTTTTATTTTATTTTTCCTTTCATCTTTTAAACTATACTTTTTTACCCTTTGGATTTATTTTATTCATTTTTCTAAACCTTTTTAACTCTATTTTTACTTCCATTTCTTTTTTCATCCTTAACTACATCATACCTATCGCAGATGACGTCACACTTTTAATTTTTTTTGATAAAAATATTTAAATAATATATTCATCTTTTCTATATCGATGACTTTATATCCATAGATTTATTAATATAACCTATCTATTATCATCTTCTTTCTTTATTTTTTCACTTTTTTCACGATATTTTTACTGATTTTTATCTTTTTTTATCTTTTTTTAAAAAAAGTAAATAAAAACTTTTAACATAAACTAATTTTATTAAAAAACATTATGTTCATTTACTCTCCACATTTCTACTGATCCATTCTAATCCTTCATATAAACCATCTCCATTTACTGCACTTGATGATTATATAAACCACTTTCTATTCTTTATCTTATATAATCCCAATTTATCACCTACTTCACTTGCTGACATTGCTCCTTGTAAATCTTACTTATTTGCCCATACCAATAAACATGCATTCCTTAACTCTTCTTCTGTTAATAACCATTCCAACTCTTCTTTGGCTATACTCATTCTTTCTCTATCCGTCGAATCTATTACAAATATTATCACATTACTTCCACTAAAATAATATTTCCATAACTTTCTTATTTTATCTTAACCTCCTACATCCCAAAATGTTAATGACAAATTCTTATATTGTACCTACTCACAATTAAATCCTATTGTTGGTATCGTCGTCACACATTCATTCAATTTCAGCTTATATAATATAGTCGTCTTTCCTGCTGCATCTAATCCTAGTAACAATGCTCTCGTTGGTGGCATAGTTGTAAATAAATTACGTACTGCTTTTATCAAGTTTCCCATTTTTTATTTTATTTTTCCTTTCATCTTTTAAACTATACTTTTTTACCCTTTGGATTTATTTTATTCATTTTTCTAAACCTTTTTAACTCTATTTTTACTTCCATTTCTTTTTTCATCCTTAACTACATCATACCTATCGCAGATGACGTCACACTTTTAATTTTTTTTGATAAAAATATTTAAATAATATATTCATCTTTTCTATATCGATGACTTTATATCCATAGATTTATTAATATAACCTATCTATTATCATCTTCTTTCTTTATTTTTTCACTTTTTTCACGATATTTTTACTGATTTTTATCTTTTTTTATCTTTTTTTAAAAAAAGTAAATAAAAACTTTTAACATAAACTAATTTTATTAAAAAACATTATGTTCATTTACTCTCCACATTTCTACTGATCCATTCTAATCCTTCATATAAACCATCTCCATTTACTGCACTTGATGATTATATAAACCACTTTCTATTCTTTATCTTATATAATCCCAATTTATCACCTACTTCACTTGCTGACATTGCTCCTTGTAAATCTTACTTATTTGCCCATACCAATAAACATGCATTCCTTAACTCTTCTTCTGTTAATAACCATTCCAACTCTTCTTTGGCTATACTCATTCTTTCTCTATCCGTCGAATCTATTACAAATATTATCACATTACTTCCACTAAAATAATATTTCCATAACTTTCTTATTTTATCTTAACCTCCTACATCCCAAAATGTTAATGACAAATTCTTATATTGTACCTACTCACAATTAAATCCTATTGTTGGTATCGTCGTCACACATTCATTCAATTTCAGCTTATATAATATAGTCGTCTTTCCTGCTGCATCTAATCCTAGTAACAATGCTCTCGTTGGTGGCATAGTTGTAAATAAATTACGTACTGCTTTTATCAAGTTTCCCATTTTTTATTTTATTTTTCCTTTCATCTTTTAAACTATACTTTTTTACCCTTTGGATTTATTTTATTCATTTTTCTAAACCTTTTTAACTCTATTTTTACTTCCATTTCTTTTTTCATCCTTAACTACATCATACCTATCGCAGATGACGTCACACTTTTAATTTTTTTTGATAAAAATATTTAAATAATATATTCATCTTTTCTATATCGATGACTTTATATCCATAGATTTATTAATATAACCTATCTATTATCATCTTCTTTCTTTATTTTTTCACTTTTTTCACGATATTTTTACTGATTTTTATCTTTTTTTATCTTTTTTTAAAAAAAGTAAATAAAAACTTTTAACATAAACTAATTTTATTAAAAAACATTATGTTCATTTACTCTCCACATTTCTACTGATCCATTCTAATCCTTCATATAAACCATCTCCATTTACTGCACTTGATGATTATATAAACCACTTTCTATTCTTTATCTTATATAATCCCAATTTATCACCTACTTCACTTGCTGACATTGCTCCTTGTAAATCTTACTTATTTGCCCATACCAATAAACATGCATTCCTTAACTCTTCTTCTGTTAATAACCATTCCAACTCTTCTTTGGCTATACTCATTCTTTCTCTATCCGTCGAATCTATTACAAATATTATCACATTACTTCCACTAAAATAATATTTCCATAACTTTCTTATTTTATCTTAACCTCCTACATCCCAAAATGTTAATGACAAATTCTTATATTGTACCTACTCACAATTAAATCCTATTGTTGGTATCGTCGTCACACATTCATTCAATTTCAGCTTATATAATATAGTCGTCTTTCCTGCTGCATCTAATCCTAGTAACAATGCTCTCGTTGGTGGCATAGTTGTAAATAAATTACGTACTGCTTTTATCAAGTTTCCCATTTTTTATTTTATTTTTCCTTTCATCTTTTAAACTATACTTTTTTACCCTTTGGATTTATTTTATTCATTTTTCTAAACCTTTTTAACTCTATTTTTACTTCCATTTCTTTTTTCATCCTTAACTGAAAAGTGCTATAATAATAATTTATAATTCTTTATATTGACTTGCAAAGAGATAATAATGACTATTTCTGATCTTACTTATCTACAAACTAATTAATTTTAAGAAGTTTATATCTTATATAAAACTATGTCTTGTAATGATCAATTAATTGAAATTTATTTAACATTAGATATTAATAAATTTATTTATCTAAAACTGGACGTTCTTTTCTATTATTAAATTGAGCATGGATAAAAGAAAATTATTTATCTATCCTTTTTTTAATTTCCTTTGCTTATTAAGTTTTAAATTATTCTGGATGTGAATTCATGAAATTAGATACTTTCAAGTATATATATTTGTTTTTTTATTTATTTTAAGCCTTCTATTTTTGCATTTTGATTATGTCCCTTTTCTTCTCAAATTTATTTCCAATGCTTTCCTTTTTAATAATTCTCAAAGAAAATGCAATGCTTGATCTTTCTTTAGTTCAAAATAATTTTTAAGGAAGGAATTATATCTGGTTATTACTTAAAGTTTCATCCTTTTTTATTAATAATCATTTAAGAATCTTAAATTTTTAAAAAAGTTTTAATTATATTCTGTCAAAGCAAAATATTCTATTCTCAGAAAAGTAAAATATTTGAAGTAATAACTTTAGCATTTTATTTATTAATTGCAAGTTTAAGGATAAAATAAAGGATAAATCTTTTTAATATAGCTTTATGTTCATTTACCAGCTTTTAGTGATTTAAAAGATATTTAGCTTTTTATCTTCACTTTAAAGTGAATTGTCTTTTATAAACTTAAATTAACAATATATATATAAGTTATTTTCTAAATCTAAAATACTAAATTTAAGAAAGAAACTGTTCTAATGAGGGAATATATCTCTATTAAGATATTTCTAAAGATTTTAATTAAAAGATAATTGAAAATTTATAAAGAGAAATATTTCTACTTATACTTTAAATAAAATTTAGAAGACTTTTATATCTCAATCTTTTAGCATGCTTGTAAGGTTTATATTTCTAATGGTTTTATGCAAAAATAATCAAATTTTAATTAAATTGGTTAGATAATCTGATGAAAATCAATGGATAAGCTGTATGCAAGAAAATCTATCTGCATAGTTTTTGGTAAAATAGGCGAAGAAAAATAAATTTGAATGTGTTAGGCATCATAAAAGATCAGAAGCTTACTATTTCAATTTACTTCAAATTATTCAATTTTTTAAATTATCTTTTCTTATTTATTTTATTTATCTTTATTAAAAACTTAAATATCCTACTCATCAAATTCGCATTCGTTATTTAATAGCTTAGAGTTTTGGCTAATACTGCTAAGAGTTGATTAATTATAAATGATATATATAATAGAAACTTTAAATATATGTTTCTATCTGTTTTATTTATAACTTTACTTGACTTTATAGTGAAGCAAGCTAAAAATACTTATAAGCAATGTGCTAGTTAAAGATCAGAGCTCTTGCGGTTTTTAAAATAAATAAAAGCTAAATAAGCTGCAATAGTGTAATTTATATGTTATATCGCTAGATTAAGACACGGATTTGATTTCTTCTCCTTAGATTTAATTATTAATCATTAGACTGCAAGGCTTTCTTTTTCTTTCTAATATACCAAGTAGTTATGCTAATGCAACTAATGAGGACAAGTTAATTTCAGTAGAATTTTTGCTAATGGATATTTTTATAGCTTTAATGATTATATTTATTAGTTTATTAAATATATTAATTCTAAGAAATTCAATGAATATCAAATTAAAAACTATCTAAACTGATAAAAAGGATACTTCTATCTAACTTTTCAACTTATAAATAACTATAAAATTGTAGAAACTTTGTATATCTTTTTGGATAGAAAGATAATGGGATGTAGTTTTAAGCTAGCTTAAAATCTAGCTTAATTCAATTGTTTCGACAACGTTAAAATTAACTTTGATTTATCTTTTTCATTTAACTAACTTAATAAATATTACTTTTAAGGTTGCTTATAAAATATATTTCATGCTGCTAGAACTAATTAGAATTAAATTTTCCTTAAAATTATATTAGAAATACAATTTCCTACTTTTTGCTTTATGGCGTGCTATATTATAAGCTTTAATAAAGGTTATATAATTAATAGATTATTCTTAAATCAATCTTAACTCCTTTCTTATTCCTTTAGAGTTGCTATTTAATGGATTAATTGATAAAATAAATTTCCTAGATAGCTTTATTTTGATGGTCAATATTACATTATCAACATTTTTTCATTCACCTTTTCTCAACTAATTCACTGAATCATGTTAATAAACTTCTTTGATTGATATTAGAAATCGAATACAGATAATCTTTCTATTTTCATCTGTTTTTATAAATATTATTGACTTATATAGTTCAAGGAAGTTAAATTTAAGCAATTAATTGATAAGATTTAAACAGTCCTTTGCTTTATTTGCACCTATTAAGCTCTAAAGTAATGATCATGATTTATCAATAAAATGCTTAAAAACTTATTTGTATTCTTTAATCTAAATACCTTTTCTCTTCTTAATCAAATTTTCCTTATCGAATAAATCTAATTTCTCTGTAATCATATTTATGTCCATTTAACTAAATCTTCCTTCCAAATAACACTAAATAGGTATCTGATCTATTAGAGCTCTTTTTAATCCTAGGAAAATATTTGCTCAGTTGTGTCAGATAAAATATCAAAGCTGCAAGCAAGATTTTGTTAATAAGATAATTAATGTAATTTTTTAGAAGCTATAAACTTGATTGGTATTAATTTGGTAGCTTTAATTTTAGTAAAATAATACTTATTTTTAATAACAAAGATAAAAGAAATAATCTTAGCAAGAACAGCGCATAAATTTGCCTAACTGTATATAATTGTAAATAATAATAAAAGAACCAAACTTTAGATTTATAACTGTCTTATCATGTAAGAGTGGTTAAATATATTTGAGTTTATAAATAATATCTAAGCTCTGTTTTAGAGTTTTTAAATACTTTAAAAAAGAAGATTTTCGTTATAAAGCCACTATTGAAGGTAAACTAGCTTTTTGATTTTTATTTCTCCTCCTTTGTGAGCTATTTTAATTCAATATCCAATATGATTTTATAATCAAATAGCATTTTTATCTGATTTGGATTATAAAAAAAAACTTGTTTTAATTTGCCAGTTTAAATAGAATTTTCAGATAATAAATATGAAAGCTGTGATTCTTTTCTTGGTAATTTCAGCTATTGTAGCTAAGTGAAATGCTTTCCCCTATACTCTCACTCCACCTGAGAGAAGAATGTATGCATCAGGCAGTATAAATAGTTAAGAAGGATATATAATAATTTCGATGGGTATTGGCGCGTAATCTTATTTAAATGATATCTGGAAGTTTAATATGAAGACAAATATTTGGTCCTTTATTGCTCCTATGACTAATGAAGCTCCAGAACCTAGATACTGAGCTACCTCTGTAATAATTGATTTCCTAGATACTTATATTTTATTTGGAGGATTTACTAATTTAGGTCCTTGTGATGATTTTTGAATGCTAGACCTGAGCTCATAAAATTGAATATAAATCATACTATTTTAAGAGACCCCAAGACCTAGCTATGGAGTATCTTCATGCAAACTTATAAATTCTAAAGGAATTCAGATTTATTTATTTGGTGGTTATAGTAATACAGGACTACTTAACGAAGTATGGGTATTTTAGATTCCATAAATAGAATGGTAAAAACTAAGTACAACAGGTAAAAGTCCTCCTCCTTAGATAAATAGTATAATGATATGTGATGAAGGAGAAATAATTATACAAAATGGATAGAATTTAGGTAATACACTAGATGACAAAGATCTATATGTATTGAACTTAACGAGTATGGAATGAAGACAGTACAAAGTTAATCCATCTCCTGGAGCTATAGGAATTTCTTCTCAAGCTACTGATCAAACTAATAAAAGACTCTATATGACAGAAGGTTTGAATTAAGAAATTGAAAGTTATATGGATTAGGTTTGAATGCTTGATTATAAAAATCATAATAATATGAAATGAACGTAGTTAAATGCAAAAAATTAGGAAAAACTCTAAAGATGAGCCCATTATTCTTGGTTCTACGAAGATAAGTTATGAATTTTTGGTGGAGGAGATATAGATGGAGGCCTGTTTAATGACTTATGATATCTTGATTTAAAAAAATAGGATCTGGAATGAATAATGCTATAAGATAGTATTGATATGCCAAGTCCTAGAGCTTTTCATTCCATGAATATAGTTTCTGCTAATGCATACATTTTTGGTGGTACTAATCAAAAGCATGAATTTTTAAATGATATTTGGTAGCTTGACTTAGAATCCTGAAAATGAAAAAATATAAGAGCTAGAGGTGCTCAACCTCCTGCAAGAAATAAGCATGTCTGTGCTGTTAATGCTAATTTCTTGATAATTTGAGGAGGACTTGGGTAAAATGGAGCTCTTAATGATATGTACAGGTTTAATACTTAAACACTCAGTTTTGAAGAAGTTAAGTAATAAAATACGCCTTTCGCTAAATATGGAGCTTGTGGGGTCTCAGATAGACATCATTTTTATTTATATGGAGGAATGGAGTAAAACGGATTAAGTGAAGATCTATGACAATTTAATTACGGATCAAATAACTGAACTTACTTATCTGGACCTTAGTAATCAAGTCCTGGAAAGTTATTATACTGTAGCATGATACTAAGAGATAATTTAATATACATCATTTAAGGAGAAAAATCAAATAAAGCTCCTAATTATTTTATATTTAGCTATGACTTATTATAAGGAAAATGGTATGTTGTCGATGAAAATCCTAATCCATTATCTAGATCTTCTTTTGTAGATATAGAAAGCTATTTTCTGACAATAGGAGGGATAGAGTGAGATATGTTTGCAAGTAATCTCATAACAATCATTGATGTTTATAATGGTGAATATAATATTTTAGAAAATCAGCAAGAAAGAGAAGCACCTTAGTATTTATATGGGCATGCAATGGCATATTATAAAAGAAAGGTTTTGGTATTTGGAGGTGGATATGTTTTAAACGGTCTTGGAATAGAGCAAAGAGCAATAAATGAATTTAGATATTATGAAATTCCTATTGAATGCAACGAGGATAATCAACTTTTCTGTAACTGACCTTGTAGTTATGGATCAATCGAATAAAATTTTGAATGCCATCTTTGCCCAAAAGGAACTTGAGGAAACAAAACTTACAATTGCGTTAAATGTGGTAAGGGAATGGAACAGTCTACAAAAGGAGCTATTTCAAACTAATAATGTATGCCATGTCCTGAAGGAAGTTATAGTGACTAAGAGGGAATAGAAAACTGTCTCGTTTGTCCAGATAATTTCTAATGTCCTATTGGAAGTACTAAACCTCGATTAGGTACTTAATTATTAGTCCCAAGTACATATTAACCAGAAAATTATGAATATAAAGATAAAGAAGTACAAGAAGCTAACATTTACATATATATAGCAGTAGGAATTATTACAGTCATCATTCTAACATTCTTACTCTTTTGGAAGAAATCCAGTAATTTTCTTTTAAGTATTGATTTATACCAACAGAGCCACAATTATAATACAGGAGAAAGCATGAAATTACTTCAAACTACTACAGGAGGTTTTTTCTCAGTACTTTTCCTCTTTGCATTGATCATATTGGTGGGTACCACTTTAAATTCTTTTTTCATAGATAACATTATAGAGTAGAAAGGTCTTATTCCTTACATTGTAATGAAATAATAATACCCTACGATTCTAACTGATTTAACGATTACATTAAACTTCTAGAACTATAAAGGATTATGCTAAACTGACAGTGAGCCTGATGGAGAATAATTTTATGAATGCTAGTAGAATATAAATTCATATCACTATAATGTATTTCTTGATAAAGATAGGGGACATTGAAGTGAATTAAGGTGCAAGATTATTAATAATAATTGTTTCATTAGAACGAAATGCTATCAGTGCTAAATAAATTCCAATTCTTAGGTTAAATTTGAACTTAAGGAAGAAAATTCTTACTCAAGCTCCATATAATTTAACGTAACTACTTCATCTTCAATACCAGATGAAAATTCTAGTGTAAATATTACGATTTAATCAGATACTAATAAAATCTTCAGAGGACCAGAAGGTACTATTGTAAACGTAATTGTAATTGCTTCAGCTTTTAAAACAAATGTACCTAAAAAAATGCAGTATAATGATGATACTGGATATCATGTAATGCTATCAAGTGAGACCATAAAAGGATCTTAGTATGAAAACAATGAACTATCTTCAACTTAAAATTTATATGCTAATGTTTAGTTCGACTTGAGTGATAGTGCACTTATTACCTAATAAAATCTGAAATAAACATGGTTATAATTAATTTCAGCATTGCTAGGTTCTATTTTCGGATTAATGGGAGCAGTAGGAGGAGCGATGAGTTATTTTGAACAAAAATAAATGGCATATATTGAAAAATTGGAGAAAAAATAGTTAAAACAATAAATTTAAATTTAAAAATTAACTAGACTATTTCATGACTTTGTAGCCAGTTCGAATTCAAGCTAGATAATCGCATATGAAAAAATAGATCAAATTCAAGACATCCCATACAGCACTAGAAATGCTTCTCCTAAGAATTTTTCTGATTTGTGATTTTTAATTTTTTAAGTTTTTTTTATAAATTAATGCTAAAAGTGAAGCACACACTTTGAAAGTAAATTCAATTTATTAATAAAATTTATTTATACAAAAGATAATTATTTGTTCTGAAATGCTACTATAAAATTTATATTATATTTTTATTAATAATAGATACTCAAATCATACAATAAAATTAATGTTTACTTAAACCTCATTTTATGAATATTGATAATGTAATAATTTTTTTATGATTCTCCGGAAATTTACTAGACTTAAATGTTCATTTTTCTAAATTTATCTAAAGAGAATTCTAGCAGTCTCTTTGCTAATAATATCTTACAAGTATTTGTGATATTTTATTTATAATTTTTATATTTATTTTTATATAAATTCTCCTGCTTAATAAAGAGTATTTTTATCAAATTGTTCCTATTCTCTTCTATAATGTTTTTGTTTGAATCATAATTTAACTGAGTAACCTTCTTATATTTGTAGTTTTGCCAACAATAATATCAACTTCTACTATAATTTGGAAAGCGATTAGAAAATGTTATTCTATTCCTTCATACAGTTATATTAAGGATTTTGGAATTTTTTTGATTTACATTTATCTTAGTGATGTTTTTATGTCCTAAATTAAAGATTCTAATATAGTCGAACTTTTAGCTACTTTATTAGATTACGCAGACTTTTTTATTTTTTCTTAGCTTCTGAGTCATAAATTTTTATATTATTCTTAAGTCAATGCTTTCTTGCAGTTAATTATATTTTCTTAGGATCAACTAATAATTTAATTAATAGAGCAGTTACTATATCTTTTATTGTATAAGTTCAGACTATATTCTTTATATCCCTAAATAGATTCTTTCCATATCTGATTCATTTGAATACAAAACTTACTTAGGTTCTGTTTTTTGCTGAGTAATAGATTCATCATTAAACTTTCTAGACTTAACTTGAATAAGCAATTTTTATTTCTAGTATGTTAAGATCGTATTGTTATCTAAATTCTGTGAGGATCAATATTTATTTCTAACAATTTTATTTATCTTATTCTCCAGGTCTAGCATTAAGTCCTCATAAATAGAATGAAAATTCCTTGCCTTTTACACAGATGTTATTAAATAAAATTGTAACAATCTTTCAACTTTTCTTCCAATTTTAGAATTATCTTCGCTGATTTTTGCTACTTATCATATTAGTGACATCTCATCAGCCTTTCAACTCTTTCATAGTACTCTTTACTTATAAACAAATTATTTTATTCATCTTAAGCACTAAATTATAGAACCCATATCAAATATATTGCAAAGATTTCTTTCTTATTCTAAGTATTAAATTATCTATTATATACTTGCAATCTCTATTGTTATACTTGATACTATCTCATTTAATATACCTAATTATAATTTTACTAGCTATTTAAATATGATATTTGAAGGTATTTTTAATGAATCATTTACTTTATTATTATCACAATATTAATTAAAATAGCCATCATATGACATGCTACCCATTCTGACTATATTTAGAAGCATCATGTTCATTCTTCTCCTTTTACTCTCTTTTTACCTTCTAATTAAACTTTTTTTAACTTACTCATATTCCTTTATTTTTAATAAGCTCAAAGCAAACATCGAATAGAACAAGCTAAGTATTAAACTGAAACTATAGTTAAATGTACCAATCAGAGAATTAAACAATTTATCTTCTAAGCTTAAAAACTAACTAATAGTGCTGTATAGAGTATGATATTATGAAGATAATTTGTAGGAGAAATGGAAAGATAAAATATTAAAAGGTTTAGGATTAAAATTAGTATAGTATTGAAGTTATAAATTAGTATCTATCCTATACTTTTGTTTATTAGCATCCTTTCATAATAGAAACTATAATACCTCTAACCAAACAAGTAGAAGGATGAATTTAGTATATAGCTACTGTATAATAACAGGATCTAAAGAGACTATCAACATATATTTGATAAATAGCTCTAGTAATAGCATATGATAGCATGTAAGGAATACTTATTGGCCTTCTCTTTGAATTAGATAATAAAATATAAATGAATGGTTTAAAAGCATTTTAAGAGTATCTAATTAATTAATTAAAATAAACTAAAGATATAATCAAAGTAGCAAGCTATTAAAAACCTATAAAATTTATTGAACCAAAAAAATAAAACAATCCTTAGAGAAATGTGAGCGAATAGGAAGCTCGACAATGAAATAGTTCCTTACTAACTAAATTTTTGCAGGAGTTAGTTAGCAAAAAGCGAATAAAGTAAATTCGGAAGTATAAAGAGAATCAGAAATCTATTTAAAAGAGACATGAGTAAAGGATAATGATTGCTTGGTAGTTTAAAAAGAATAAGTAATGGAGATAGAGAATAGTTATAAACTAGAGAAATTTTACTATTATTGTAGATGACTAAGCTAATAAATAATAAAGCAAGCTAAAATTAATAAAAACTTAGAAAAAATAGCTAAAGGCTAGTAATTATTTAAATTTCGCCCAAAGAAATGAAACATTTGATTAAATTAAGAATGAAGATTTGAAAATAGGTGAGCTAAGATTAAGTTCAGCGGAAAAACTTATGGATTACCTTGTCATAATAAAATTTTAAGGTTTAAGTATAAGCTATAAGCAGCATTTCTAAGACAGAGGTGAGGTATTATGTGAAGTAAAAATAAAGAAGTTAATACTGAAGAAGGAAGAATCTTCTGTATTAAATCATTATATTAATTACTCATTGAATGAATTAAAGTGTAAAGACTTTGACACTAGTTAAAATTTAGATAAACCCTTCGCTTAGAGTGAAAAAGTCTTGAGATTTACAACACATCTGAACTTAGTAATGCAAGCTTCGTTTTGAAAATAGTAACAAAGAAAATGAGATCGAAAGTTTAGTTGTCATTCAAGAGGATGATGAGCTTCAAGATCCTGTTACAGTTTACAAGATTCCTTAGAAGTAAATTTAAAGTCAAGGAAGAAATGAAACTTCGGAGATTTGCTAAAAAACTTCCCAACTAACTTTAATAGAGCCCATTTTAAAGAAAGAATAAAGAAAAATCTAAATGGATAAATTGGTTTTTCGAGCATGTTATGGATAAATCAGGAAATAGCAAGCAAATTAAAATTAAAACCAAGATGCGCTTCTCATAAATGGAACCTGAAAGCTCTAACTTTTAGAACTTCAATAAGGATTATTTTATAAACCTAAAGTAAAATGAAAACTACTAAAATTTCAATAAAAAGAAAATTGAAAAAGTTTTGGATGATTTTTAGTTCATCAAATTAATAAGAGTTTTCTCCAATAACAGGGAAAATAATATATAGTAATAAGATAAGAATCTTCAGCTAAAGTAAAAAGAGAACTAAAAAGTGAAGACTAAAAGTATTCAAACACTATAAAAATATATTAATAGATTTGAAATAAGAAAGAACACTAAAGCTTAAAACATAAGTTTATTAATTTACAAAAGGAAAAGTAAATAATCAGTCTAAACCTTAATTGACTAACAAAAGATCAAATGATCGGTTGAAACTCATATTCAGCCAGAAACGAAAAAAGATTTAAAAACCTAAATAATATGGAATATCTAAACCTAAGTTCAGTTACAAAAAAAGAATCTAATTCTTTTTAGTATTTGAAAACTAAAAGAAATGCAAAGACTCTGGCAAAAAAAGAGGATAATTGAAATTAAATCAAAGTTTTATAACTCTAATATTAATATGATAAAAATTGTTTAAGGCTGAGTATAAGAGTATTTAACTATTTTTCTAATCTCATTTATCTACTACGACAACAAAAACTTAAAAGTCAATTTGATAATAAAATATTTAAGAAGTAAGTACTTACTTGGAACTTATTTAGCAATAGTTAATAATTAGTTTCCATAATTTATCTTATAGTAGGTGCTTTTTATAGAATAAGTTTAAAGGGAAGAATTATAATTTATCTAAAATATTTATAATTATAGCTTATTAATTATATAATTATCTAACTATATAAGTAAACTAGATACCTCTATATTTGCTTATTTACTTTTCATTATTAATAAATATAAGTCAAACTATTTAATATTTTAGACTTATTTTTCTTTATAATTCTACCTTAATTCTTAATGATAAACATGATCTTCTAATTGATTCTATATATGTATTGGTTGATTATTCTTTCTAATATTTAATAAAATATTTGATAACTTCATCATTATCTTGGAACTAATAATGATATAATACTTTAATTATAGTTTCCAAGAGTAGGCATTTTATATATATCTTAATGTTATTAATGCAAGCATTATTAATTTTAGCGTGAGATATTGTATCTTATATTAAATAAAGCAATAATTGTATTATTCTTAAATGTATTATTACTAAATCTTAGTTTCTTATTACTTAATTTAGTTAAAACTTTAGTTATATGCTTAAATAATAGCAATAAGAGGTTCTGCTAATATCTTCATAAATATAGATGCTAGCTAGTATCTTAATTAAAGATACTTACTTATTTATATTATTTAGTAGAAGCTTTATGATTAAGATAGTAGCTAACATTAAAATTACAGATAGAGATTGAAATGGTTCTATTAGGTAAATGAATCTTATTGTTAAAAATACTTTAAATATATAAAATAAAATATTTCTACTTAGTCTTTAAATAGAGCTAGCAATGCTACTTATAAGCAGTTTAGTTATTATTTTCAAATTAAATGATGCAAAGAAGTCAATATCTAATTGTAGAAAAGCTTAACTATGATAAATTAGCTAAATAATTGTACAATATTAATTATGCTAGAATTATAAAGGAATTTAGTCTGTCCAAAATATCAACCAATTATTTCATATTCTAATATGTCTAGTATGATTAAATACATTTTTGGTATTTTTCAATATTAACTATTTAAATTCTAATATATAAGCAAGCATGAGTTATATACTGAGTAGCTATTGCTTCTAAAAGTATATTATGTATGTAAATAATTTACTTCTCTAGTCTAATTGCATTTTTACCTTTTATTCTTATTTTTATCTTACTTCTTAGTATTATAAATGTGCTACTAATATTGCTCAAGAGTTTAATATAGTTTAATGTAAACATTTTCTTAATGGATATCATCTATATGATTCAATAAATAAGATTGTCTCAAGGAATTCCAGACATAATCTCTGTTTTTATCGAGTTGAGTTGCAAGTTTTCATTCTACATAAATCAATTAAAAATATAATGTTGCCTTTACTATCAGATTATATGCTTGTTTAGAACAAGATAAAGATGAAAAATGCTTTTTCTAGTTTTCAATAAATCAAATATCAGACTGAATTTGCCTAATATGAAAGAAGTTCTTATAATTCTATTTTGCCAACTTTTTTAATTCTATTTCTATTAAAGAAATAACCATACTTGCTTTGAGAATATTCTTAGGAATCAGATGCTTAACTATAATAATGCTTGATTTAAATTAATAGTTCTAAAGTATGTGGATGAAGCGGAGTTTTAATATTAGTAACATTTTAGAAGCAGTTGAAGTCTTTTTAAGAAGACTTTGTGTTGAAATCTTATTACTAAAAAAATACTTTAATTATTTATATATTATGCTTTAAATTTGGATTCAAGCAAACTTGTATTTCATCAGATTCATTGATTTTTGACTGATAAAAATAGATATTTTCATCTTTCTTTTTATCATACAAATAACTAGAGTTCTCAAAGTAATATTTTAAATTTCTTGTAGATAGGAGGATTGACTGGAATGTAGTTAAGATTTATCTTTAAATATATATTTTTATCTTTATTTGTACAAATTTTAAAATAGAATTCATATTTCCTTCTATCTTGCAACTCAGTAAATATTTCATTCACTTTTTTAATCTATCTGCTGTCCTATTAATCTTTGAAATAAGTAAAAACTCATTAAACTCAGAAAGAATAAATTTTAGCATTCTTAATCCTCTAAACTTCCGTTTTTTCTTAAAATTTTACTTTACAGGATAAAATCTATTTAAATCCATTTATAGCCTGCTATAGCTAACCTCCAGGACAAATTTGTACTCTTTTTCAATTTTTTCAAAATTTTTTAATTATTTTGATTAATAAGCAAAACCTTTTATCTAGTTATTACTTTATTAGCCAAAATAACCAAATCATCTATTTATTATAAAGATTATTCTCTTTTACTTAACTAAACCATAATACTAACCTGCTTTCTTTTTTATTCAAGCTCTATTGCAACATTTATTCCTTTTAATCTGTCTATTAAATATTTCTATATTTTTTAGCTAAAGGAAATTAACTCCTTAAAAATCCATTGACGAATATTAAGTAAATGTAATTATTTGGTATGAACTCATAAAGTTAAGATTGATAACTATATTAAATCATTAAATATTTATTTTCAAGTCTGTAATCGCAGTTTCAGATGTTTCGTATTCTAAATTTTGTTTCTTTCATTTAATCTCAGATACTCTCTAGTTAATAAGATTTAGATACTTGTATTTTAGAGATACAAATAATATTTTTCTTGCTAAATATAGTCTAAAAGCCTTTGGCTTCTCTACCTGATTTAAAAGTGACTGTATTAATACAGAAATTCAGATTATTTGATAGCTAGATGACTAATTTTTGTGCTTTTAAGCTACAAACTTGAACTAAAAGCAGCATACATTTAAAATGTTATGAAGTACTAATAGAAGCTTATAGTCTGCATAGTTAATTTATGAAACTGTCAGTTTAATGGATTGCTCAAAATGAATATTCTTTGGTGTTTATAATAGTTAGATTTAAAGTTCTATACAGGTAACAGTTTACATACCAATTGTTTTAAATCAACCATATTCATAAACATACTAAGGTGTTAGCTTCTAAGTAGTTGAATCTTCCTGATAACAATTAGGTGGAGTTGATCCAAATTAGTTTGAAGGATAGATTTTATAAGCCTGATTTTATCTTTTCAATGCTGATATTTCTAATTTAGATTTTTAATTAATAGCTACTTATTTTTCTCCTTGTAAATATGAAACTAACTGTGCAGACTGTAAATAGCCTGAAGTATAGAACTGCTTTACTAAATTAAAATTCATAGAGTTATCTGATTTTCCTTTTAAGGCTCTAGGATCATCACAACTAAGAAACCTCACATTCGATGATTTTTGATATAATCTTAGCGTTTATTCCTCAAATAGATGATCAATTAGCTTTTGACTTAAGAATTATGGTTTAACAAGCTACTTTGAAAAATTAATAGTAATAGAAAGATAAATAATAATATACCTAACTTATGACTAAGCCTAGCAAGCCTAAGCTATTCATATATATAGTTACACTAAATCAAGCTAAATTGATTTCTTATTAAACATTACAAGTAATTTATGATTTTTCCTAGAGCTTACATTTGATAATACTATATAGCAAGTAGAAATTTGCTCAACTGAGTAAATAAAACCTTAGTATCTTGACTGCTAGAATGCTAGCTTAACTTATAGACCATGATTCTATTATTAGAGACTATTATGAAATATAGTCCCTTAATTTAGTGGATTAGTAATATAGCCTAGATTTTATACTTATGACAAATAAATAACTCAAAAAGATTGAATTTAGCTAATTACTCTAGAAAGTACATGCACTGTATATAGTTAATTCAATTGCATCTCTCCAGATTTATAAGATAATCAGCATTTTCATTATTTTAGATACACTCAAAATTCCTAAGAACTAAAATAAAACTTTCATTATTAAATCTTTTATGGATTTCGACTATGATCCTTTGAAATATTCCTCTTAAAGTTATAGCTTAACGTTATGATTATTGAATACCCACAAGATTTTGCTATTAGAGAGATAAAGAAATTTACAGTTAACTAAGTAATTTATAGTATTCTAAATAGTGGAATTTTATAAGCAATCTATATAATTAGGACTAATGCATGTAAATTCTAGTCATACTAAACTTTAAGTATTCTTAACACCACAGAAACTAACTTTTGCTTGGTCTAAGGTAATATAAAATTCTTAGTGATACTTTATTTCTCTAAGCATAGATAAGTAAGGAACTATTATTATTTGCTTGAAGAACTTTTAATATAATGTAAATATAGATTGTGAGACTTAATCTTCTACCTTTATATAGTGGGATAAGAAAAGTAATATACTTTTTGGAGATTACTAAGCTTAGACTTTATTTATTTGAAAGTTTTATGATTTTAGGTTTTATATTTTTGATTCTTTGCTCACATTTCAAGATTTAAAAGAAATCTTTATTACTAATGATTGCGCTTTAAGTTGCCAATGAAGTACTTGTACAAGCCCTAATCCTAGCACATTTATTCCATGCAGTCAAAATTGCAAAGACTGTATTGTTGAAGATTTGAATAGGTGTACTTAATGCTGAGATGGATATTTTGTTAATAATAGTAATTTTGAGTGCTAAAGCTGTGTAGATGAAATATAGAATTGTAGTGATTGCACTCAAGTTAACAATATAGTGATATGTAGCTCTTGTGATTAAGACTATTATCTTGCTAATAATAAATGCACTTTATGTTCTGATATAAACTGCTAGCACTGTGATGATAATATTACATCAAGACAGTGTCTAAAATGCTAAGTTCCTTTTAAGTTAACTGTAAATAAATGCCTAGCAAACTGCTTAAGTTATTAGTAAGATTGAAATGAAGACTCTATATGTGAAAACTGTACTAATAAAATAGCATTTTGTGAAGAATGCGATGAGAAAGCATAATAATGCTATAAATGCCAGAATAACTTTATTAATAAAGTAGCATCATGTGTATTATGTAGTGATGAGATCTAAAATTGTCTCTCTTGTAATACTAAGTAATGCATTTAATGCAAATATAATTATCTACTTTTAGAAGGAAAGTGTGTTGAGAGTTGTCCAGTAGATAGTTATGCTTAAGTAGATTAGGAATGTATAAAATGTGATTAGTTATTTGATAACTGTGAGAGATGCAATTAATTATAGTGTATAGAATGTAAATCTTAATTCTTCTTTATTGATTAATGTAATACTTGCTTAGAACAATAGTACTGCAAGAAATGTAAGCAAGACTTAACTCTAGCCAATGTTTGCATATAACAGTGTAATAATAATTATGAAATTTGTATTGAATGCCAAGAATAATTTTATTTATTTAATGGAGAATGCAAAACATAAGCAACAGAAGTCTAAACAAATGAAGAAAATTAAGAAAATTAAGAAAATTAAGAAAATACCTAAAGTGAAGCACATTATTTTGCTAAAGTTCCTTAACATATTTAAGATTTGAATTTGACTAAGAATCAAGAAAACTTTTTTAAAAAATTCTAAAAAGCTACTAAAGTTGTACTTTCAACAGCTAGTTCAGTTGCTTACTCTGCCCTTATTTTAAGTTTAGGATCTGCTTCTCCTTGTTAGCAATTTTGAATTGCTCAATGCCTAGACGAGATGATTAGATGTATTGGACTTATTTCGGTTATGATGCCTAATACCTTGAAAGGTTTGTTTTTTGTAGCAACTGATATTCAATAAATGATTTTAGCTCTTTTGGATTTTGATTTTGAATCTAATAAGAAATCCTAAACCAAAGTATGATATAACTTATAGCTCTAAAGCATTAACTCCTCTTCGTTTCTATCAAACGGTCTCTCTTAATTATTTAGCATTTCCATGTGCTGCTTCCTATTTTTAGTAACTTGGGTATTAAAAAGATGGAAGAATTAATTAGGAAGTTACATGAAGAAACTATATAGAAACTACAAGTATTCAGCTTTTATAAGAACAGGTTTGAACACTTCTTTATGACTAACAGTTTCTATTTTCCTTTAGATTAGATTTTCAAGTGTAGAAGGCTTCTACGTTACTATGAACACTATAGTTTCATATATATTTTTAGTAAGTTCTCATATACAGATTGTAATTATAGTTTTCTGCTTTATTTTAGTAACTAAAATTAGGAAATTTTACTAAGCTTTGCTAGCTATTTAATAAGCTTAAGTAGTAGAGGCTTAGTTAATATAGTCAAAGAAGTAACTAGAACTTAGTTTCAATACCTTACTTTGTGAACTTAGATAAGGTACCTCTACTTCTATCTTATACTTTTATGGTATTTTCCTGCTGAAAAGAGTATTATAAGGATTCATAATAATTATAGGTTAAGAATAAGCAGAAACTTAAATAGCACTAACTTCAATAATACAGCTAGGATGATTGTTCTATTTGATAAAGTAGACCTTAGAAAGATAAATTGATATGAACAGTAACTCTTATCAATGAGCTATGAGTTTTAATACTAATCCTATAGTTTTCTCTCTACATTAATAACTAAAGTCATAAGTACGATAATTTCGCATGAGCTATTGCTCAAAAAACTCTGTTGATCTAGCTATTTAATTATGTGCTTGCTATACTACTAAACATTTATGACTTCTATAGGAAAATTAGAACATAAAAAGTAAGAATATAAGATTAGCAAACTTAAAGAAATCAAAATATAGCCTCAACTGCTATTTTTAATAATGAAGGTTCAAGAATTAAGAGAAAAAGAAGAGGACATAAGCCTTAAAATCTATCTACTTCAAGAGATTAAACTAGCAGGACTTAAATATAAGAGGATTAAAAAGACAAAGTATTTTATAGAAAGAATGCAAAAGTAAGAGATAAGTAGTTTATGATTTATTAAGAAAAACTTTAATAAGATAATAGTTCTTAATATTTAAGTGGTATCATTTTATATTTTGCATATACTTAGGTAGCTAAACTAAGTATCTTCATGGTTATTCATTAAACATTATATATTCATGTATTGAGGGGTACAAATTAAATTCTTTATTGTATGTAGAACCCAGTTTAATCAATAAAAAGATAGGAAAATAAATTTAGAATTAATTTAAGGAAGTTTTAAGTAAGTTGAAAGAATGTGAGGAAAAATGTTATAATAGTGATAAGAAAAAATTTATGAGAGTTATATAAATCTGAAGTTATAATATTATAATTAGAGGCAAAAAGAATTTGAAATAACTTGTTGAAATCATGCTAGCGAGAATAAACAATTTTGAAATTGAAGATAAATAAACTTATATTAGAGTTAAAACAGCGAAAAGTAAAAATAGTTTAATCTATTACAACTGTTTTTAACTAAATTCTTGAAAATTATAAGTTTTAAGTTTAATATTTATCTTCTATTGCAAAATTTTAGAAGCTTATGTATATTTTGCTTTTATATTTTAATATCTTAAAATAATAACAGAAAATATTATAAACTTTAAGATAATAAAAATTGAAAAAGTGCTATCTTTTATTATATAACTTAAAATAATTTAATATTAATAAATTTAATATTATAGCTAGAACTTAAAGAACTTTTATAAGCTTATTTTTAATTATATACTAGTTAAAGGGATTTAAGAGACTAAATTAATTAAATAAAAGTAACTTTTTATTATATTAATTATAATTACTTAAGAGATTTAGTTATTAAATTAGTTTAACACTCTTAATAATTAATAGCATTAAGTATAATATTTAAAATTTAGTAGTAAAGAAAGAAATATCTAAATAATAATTATATATTGTAACCTTTTGCATTTAAGTATAAACAGTTGCTAATTATTTCTAGTCTTATCTATCTATATAAAATAATAATAGAGTTAATAATAAGTAATTATTTCAAACTTATTTAACTTTAGGTAATAGAAAAATTAATTAGCTTTCTAAGATTAGAGGTTTTTATATTAATAGTTTAAGAATAAAGAGATGAAGGTTATTTATCTATTAGACTATTTTTATTATTTTAATTTATTAAGTTTTAAATTTTCCAGATATATAAATACAGAGACTTAGATTTTCTTACATGTGTTTGCTTATTTGTAGTTCTATTATTTTCAACTTTTTGTTAACCTACTTTTTATATTTGTTCCTTTTCTTATTTTTTCCCTTTACTCTTAATGATTAACTCATTCTTACATAGTAGATCTATAATAAATTAATCTGATAGTATTATCTACTGCTTCTCAAATAATTTCAGAGTAAACTTTGAATTACTTAGTTCAATAACTTGAAGTACAATTTTAAAAAATAAGCATTGTGCTATAATTTTTAATCTCTTTAATAAATGATTTTTGAATTTGTTGTCTAATACAATTATCTTATATTATATTCCTACTTAAGAATTGATTGCTAGTACTAAGATGCAAATTTATTAAATTACAGTTATAGCTTAAGCTTTATATTAAATGCTTGAAAATTTAAGAAGAAAATAGAGTATAAAATTTACTTTTTATAGCTTTATGAGTAATAAAGTTATTGTAAGTGACTTAAAAGATATTTAATTTACTATATCTAGTTAGATTGAATAAGTTACCACAGACTTGATACTAAAAGCATATAAGTTATATCTCTAGTTAAACACTAATTTTAAGAATGAAATACTACTACTAGGTAGGAATATATTTAAGGTATTATGAAGATTAAATTAAAAGAAACTTTAAAAATATCAAAGATAAGTATTTATACTTATATTTAGATAGAGTTTGGATATATTCGTATGTAAAACTTTTAACTAGAAGTGTAAGGTAAATATTATACAAGAAAATTTCAAATTGTTGACTAAACTTATTTTGAAAAAATTAAATACGTATGAAATGCCTCTAGAAGTTATTTCAAACCTAAGAAGATTAAGGAAAATAAATTCCAATATGTAAAGGCAAATGAAAGATTAGAAAATTACTTAATTTGTTTATATAATATTGTCAAATTTGCTCATTTTAGTTATCTTTATTGAAAAATGTTTATTTCCTTATTATTTATTTCCAATTATCTATTTAATAGCATAGGCATTTAATTAAAGATGCTAAGGGCTGTTTATTAATAAGTTATTATTATGTTCAAACCATGTAATCTTTCTTAATACAATGAATTGTCATATTAATGTAGTTGAGGTTAAATTAGTTTTAGATAGAATATTTTATTAAAAGGATATTATTTTTAAGGTTTCGTAAAATAATCTTCTATTTTGGAGATTCAGACATAGATCTGTATGACTCAGATTGAACCCTAGCTTTCTATTAAAAAATCTACTAAAAACTATTTAATTTGCATAAATATAAGTCATACTTGCTTAGAATATGTTTAGATTTCAAATACTTTCTCTAGTAAATCTTGAAGTTAAATAGTTAAAATTAAACAAATTATAAATAAGTCTATGAGTACTTAGTTTGTCTCTTTTTCTTCATTCTTTATTACTATAAATTAACTAATTATGTGTGTAATATAATTGTGGAAATAGATGCTTAACAACAAAGGCTAAAAGAATTGTAAATTATGTAAATAAAGCAGAGATTGAATATAATGAAAAGTTGTAAGTTTAATTTAACTCTGTCTATGAGTCTTTTCGTTCTAATATTCTTTCAAAATATAAAGTGATTTAGTGACAAATGTGAATTTGCTTAAAAAGAATCTTAATTTTAAATAGCCAGGAATTATCTGACAATCACAATCAATTACGTTAATAACTATATTTTTAATCATCCAGTTCTTAATATATCTAGAAACATTTTAGTATTTGCTTAGATCTCTTTTAGGCGGTTATGAAATGCAGTTTTTAAATTATCTTAGTTTAATGTATTCTTTTAGCAAAATTCTAACTAACTTCGATTTTACTTCTGTTATGAAACTAATTAAATCGATGTTTACTCCTTTAGATTGTTTGGAAAATATAGCTTAAATGTGTTCATGCTAAGAATTAATAAGAAATCAGCAAAGTTTAGAAAGTAATAATCTGAATATTCTAATAGTAACTTCCTACTATTTAACCTCTACGAAATGTAATCCTATGTGTTAAGGTTTAAAAAAAACTCTCATTGCTTTTTTTAATTAGACTTCAATACAACTTTGCTCTTTTTTAACTATTGTACAGTTTTTTATATCATAGTGATATCAAGAAACAAAATTTCTAGTCAGTTCAAATTTTATTGGCCAATATCAAAAAATCATAGATTTTTTCATTCAATTTTTTCTCGTTTTATTAAACTAAGACTTTTATACTTATCTGTCTGGTTTATTTCTTTATATCAAGCACAAGAAATCTTTCTTTTTCAACAGCTTTAAAACATTATTATTCTTATGTAATTTAAGGAAAATAAAACCAAAACATCGTTCGGCGAATATTAAGCAAATTTATTCCTATATTTTGATCCATAAGCTCCAAAATAGAAATTACGTTGTATCAATAAAAATTAGTAAACCGATTTTAGACTTTTAAAAGCCTTTAAATTTTTTGCCTCTAAATTCAATTTTTCCTTAATTTAAAATAAGTTAATCCCTTATATTAAAATTTAGTTCTAGTTCTCTTTTTTTATTTCCAAACATCACTAAAGGCATATTAGTAAGCTAGATTTTATAATTCTAAGGAAATGCTTAGACCATTTTAATGAGCAATATGATATTTAGCTTAAGAAGATATCTTTATGAGGTAATTTTATATTTAATGCTAACTATTCTTCTTTAACTTTGAATGATTGTAGCTCTTTATTATTTACATCTATTTGAGAAGCTTTGATTTATTATCATTCCTTAATAAAATATTAACTTTTTGATTTGAAAAAGTTAAAATAAATAAGACGCAATCAAGTTAAAAATAACACTTAAAGCGTTTAAATTAAACTTTATGAAGTCAGTTTATTTTAATTGCGTAGATTCATTAATTTAAAAGGTTGTAAAAGATAAAGAATGCTATACATTAGTACTTTGATATGCTTTAATTATAAAATTAAAATTAATATACTTCCAAGCTTATTAACTAGCATTAAACTTAAATAATCTTTGAATCTAAGCTGATCTAGATATATTTAAAGTTTTCTAATTTATTAAGATATTTAAGATACTTTTCAAATAATCAAGCTTTTATAAATATCTTGCCTAAATTTATTTTTATTTAGTCACTGTCCTGGGTTATCAAGTTCATTTGCTAATAGATCAATGATATTTATATCGCATCAAACTTTTGGTATGTTGAACTTTAACTTAACTAGTATAATAAAAGATATGCTTAGCTTAATCATGTTTTACTATATTAGATTTTGATTTATTTTCATTATTTAAATTTCTCATTTGCTTTTCCGTTCCTTACTATCGAAACTAATTATTCTTTACCTGAAATCATGATAACAGTAATATTTTTGACTTTAGAAGTTGGGATTGGCTCTTGAGTAGTTTAACTTTAACCTTACATAGTGAAAGTAAATCCTTTACTATATTCTGTTCTATTTATTCGAGATTCTATAAATCTATAACTATTTTTCTATTTTACATAATAATTCTTTAATTATCTTTACTTGATGGTTTTCCATCTGAAAACAGACTGCATAAATTTTTCAAAATTCTTCTTGCTTTTAAGTGATATTAAAATTTGATTAAAACCATTTAAGTTTGCTCCATTCTTCTTACTAAATCATAAAATCCCATTTGAATTAAAATTACTAGAAATCAATTTCATATATTTTAGGTTTAATTTTTGTCTAGTTTTTGATTCTCTATCATCTCCCAAATATCTTTCAGTCTTAAATGATGAAATGAATGTTATTAGTTACTTTAATTTATATCTGAATAAAAAATTTGTCTATTACTGTTTTACTAAGAAAGTATCCTTTAAAATTGAGTATCCCTTCTTTTAATAATATTTGTCTTTCTTTATTGATATTTATTTTAATCTAAATCTCTCCTTTCTTTGTCAGTTCTAAGATTTAAACTTTTGAAGTTGAAAACTTATTATTTTGATTTTGCTAAATGAATTTAAATGCTTATAGATTTGTTCTAGGTTGCTTTTATTTTACCTTTAATTATCTAGTTCATTCTAGTATTCTCTTTCAAGTTTGAAGCAAATAAAGCTATCTTTATTAATAAATTTTATTTATCTTTCTCTAATTTTAAATTTGATTAGAGTAGCTTTAGTAGTTTTAGCTAATAATAGATATTTAAATGTTGTTTTAAATAAGCTGTAATTTGATATTATCTTCTTTTTACTTTCTATCTTAATTATCTCTTCAATTTGTTCTATATATCCTTTAAGCTTAGTTTTAGTATTAAGAGCTTTAGTGTATATTTAAGGTTTAAATTAAATGTTCTTTATACTTTTTATATCTATCATACTCTTAAATTTCTAATTTGTAGTAGTAAGAGATTAATTAAAGTTATATTGCTTAAGTCTTAATATTTTACTTATAATGTATTATATCTATTTTAATTATTAGATCTGAATAAGGTTACTCATTTACCTATACTAGTTTGATGCTTACTCCTAGTTTCTTTTAATTTTAGGTTAGTAGAGTTTGGTTTAAATAAGTTATGATAAATACAGATAGAAGTATTTAAATAATAAAATTGATAGTTATTAAAGGTTTTAAAAGTATTAGTTTAAATATAATAAGATTCAATTTACTTACTGAATAGCCTTTAGGATATAAAGTAACTTAACTTCTACTCTTTGTTTAATAATCTTATTACACACTAATTATTTAATCGATCCATCTATTCTAATCTTTTTATTAAAGTAACTAACTACTATTCATTATGAATATACGTATTTATAATATCTCTCCAAAACTATCCAATTAAAATAGCAAGTCTCTAGAACCATTAGAGATAAGGAAAGTAAGAAAGAAGCAGAAGTTATTATAAATGCTAAGGATAAAAAATTAATAGATATTTAGTAATAGTAGTTATAGCTAAAGTTATACTACTAAACTTTATTTATTTTTAAATTAAACATAATAATTTGCTATAAAGCTTTTGAAAATAGCTGAATTAGATATTTAGCATAGCCTCTAGCTTTAGTTTGTTTATAGCAATTCTTAGATTATAAACTTGGAGGTTTGTAGAATGTAGCCTAGAGTTTACTTTATTTGTCTTATGAAAGCTTTGAAAAATATCTAAATTAAAGTCTTGGGGATAACTAATAATTAAAAAAAGAGGAAGATCACTTTATATTCAATTTTTTCAATGCTATTTAGATCTAAACTGCAAGACATTTTGAATCTGTATCCATAAAATAATTCTCCCTAACTTATTCAACAAAGATAATAAATTCTTAAAAATATCCAAGCTCTATTCGGAGAATGCAAGTTAGAAAAAATGATTGCATGGTTAAAAAACATAGTTGAAGTTTTAAGGTTAAAGTAAATTAGCAAGCATAAGAATAAAGATAAGATTTAGTTAAATAAAATAGGAATCTGGAAAATAAAAAAGAAAAGATAATTTAATAAATATCATTTAGGATTAGACTTAAAAAGAGATAGCAATAAGAAACTATTGATAAATACACTTAATAAAGTACTTTATTTTTACTAAAGAATATTAAAAAATTACAAAAGTAAATTTATAAGAAATCAAATTTAAATTTATAGAAAAACTATTTAAACATTTTAAACATTTCTAGTTTATACAAGTTAGATTAAAAATTTTTAAAGTAAAATTAGTAATAAACTGTATTAAGGATAAATATCTAATCGTTCCAAAAGTCATAATGCTAGCATTTTTAATTTATTAGTTTAATAGGAAAATATTTTATACACTATATTTTATGAAAATGGCATAAGTAAACTAAATAAAGATAATTTCTAATTTTAACTTTCATTGAACTAATTTTATAATCATACTAATATTTTAAATCTTAATAAATTCAAAAATCATCAATATTAAGTTTAAAACCTAAATCCCATGCTAATTATTGATAAATCTAAAGATATGCAATCAGAACTTTGAATAGAAAATTACTTAATAGATTGTTCTAAGATTTAGATTGTTTTAAATGATAAAATTGAAGAAAAAATATTTTTAGCATATTAAATTTTCTATCTTAGCTATTATTTTTATATTTTAAGCTTAAGTGATTTTATACCTAGAATCACTATATATTATATGTTTAACGTAATAGAGAATTGATTATTAAGATGCTTATCATTATTTCAAATAATATCTTCCAGATTTAGTCTATAAAATAGATTATTTAGTTTATAGTTGAAAAATAATAATGATATCATAAAGCTAAGTACTTCATAGCTACTTTTTATTTTTAATATTAGTCAAAACTTGATTTATTACGCATATTTATATAGCTTAGAATAAATTGGTATGTGATTATAATCTTAAGAAAATATCTACTTTTAAAACTTTAAAGTATGGTCGTTAAGAGCTATATTAAGCATATTTTTTAGAAAAAATATATTACTTAATTAAGAAATAAAAAAGCTGCAATTCATAGAAGATTCATTCTAGAATTAAATATAAAATCAGCACTTATAAAGGCTATTAAAATATGATATTCTAGCTATGAAAATGTTTGACATTAAAATAATATTAGTAGCAACATTAAGAAAAAGGAGAATAGTTTTTAAAGAGAAACTCAAATAAGATAAGATAAAGAATGATTAAAGTCTATAAATTTACAAAACTTTATAATTATAGGGATATTAATTAATAAAGTTTCTTATGAAGATAAAAAAGTAAAAGAAAAAGCAAAATTATATTGAAAAATAACAGAAAATTTTTTTTTAATTTAAATATAAAATGCAGCATAAAATCAAAAAAGCATGAAAACGGAAATTAAATAAATTTACAAAACTTATTTTTCCTTATAAAATAAAAGAATAATCTTCAGTTAAATTAAAAATACTAAATTAGATAGCATTCTTGATAGAAAAATTAATTTAGTTTTCTTTAATAAAAATGTTAAGTTTTATTTAAAATCTTCGTGAAACAAGTTGTATTAAGAAATAATCACTTCTCCTTTAATAAAAATTTTAGTGGATTTGGGTTTTTAATTAAAGAAGTAAGCTGAATATAAAAAATTTTAAGTATATGGTTTTTGATATTCTGTAAATATTTAGTTAGCATTGTCTTTAAGCTGCCTATCTTAGTCCAAGGCTTAGGTATTTAAATATAACAAAAATTTAATGCATACTAAATATAATCTGTGCCTTTAACATTTTTTATTTATTTGCAAATCAAGCATTTACACTTAATTCAAAATAAAGTCGCCAAATTTAAATAAAATATTTAATGTTCTTAAGCAATAAACTTTTTATTTTCTTTCTATTTTCCATTATTATTAAGAGCTAGTTAGCAAGCTTAGCTATTTAATAAAATGACGTAAAATGTTTATTTATTTTATTTTTTATCGTTTATAAGTATATCTAATTATTTTTCTAGTTTCTAGATTAATGAAATACTTTAATCAAGTTAGCTTAATTAATGGTTAATTTCTAAAAAAATATTTTCCATTCTATTGTGCAATATTCATTAACTATTATGACAAATCCTTCTTTTCCATTATGTTATATGTACATTCTTTATTTTACACTTTAAATATTTGCTCTAGTTACTCATTATCACTCTAATACCACAAAATTTATATTATTATTTTTTTCTTTCATTTCAACTACGAAGGAAATTACCAAATTTTACTGATTAATAAAATTTATCTAATATAAGTGATTAAAAAAAATTGTATATAAAATTATGAATTTTATCTTAAACTTTATGAATACAATACTTTATTCATCTTTTTAAAGAGAACTAAGCTCAATATAAGAAGAAAATTAGCAAAAAGTAAAGTGAGATTGATGAATAAGATATAAATAAACAGTTTTATTACCTATATGAAAATAGCGTAAATATATATATAATTGATATTATTATTTTTATAAGAGACCAAAGTTTGAGTTTTTCACAAGTTTCCCTTTTTTGTGAGTTATTGTAATTTATATCTACTAAGTCTAATATCTTAATTATAGCTTTGTTTTATTATGATAGTTAAATAGATTACTTTTAATTTGTAAGTTTAAAAAAAATCCTAGATTCTAAATATGAAATTGGCGATCCTACTCTTGATAGTTTCAGTTGCTGTAACTAAATGGAATGTTTTTCCCTATACTCTCACTCCACCTGAGAGAAGAATGTATTCATCAGGTAGTATAAATAGTAAAGATGGATATATAATGATTGCAATGGGTACTGGGACATAATCTTATTTAAATGATATCTGGAAGTTTAATATGAAGACAAATATTTGGTCCTTTATTGCTCCTATGACTAACGAAGTTCCAGAACCTAGATACTGGGCTACCTCTTAAATAATTGATGCACTTGATGTTTACATTCTATTTGGGGGATTTACTAATTTAGGTCCTTGAGGCGATTTCTGAATGCTAGATATAAACTCATAAAGTTGAATATAAGTCTAACTATTTTAAGAAATTCCAAGCTCTAGATATGGAGCATCTTAATGCTTACAAATAAATTCTGAAGGATTTCAGATTTATTTATTTGGTGGATATAGTAATACAGGAATACTTAACGAAGTATGGTTATATAAGATTCCATAAATAGAATGGTAGAAATTAAGTACAACAGGTAAAAGTCCTCCTCCTTAGATAAGTAGCATAATGATATGCGATGAAGGAGAAATAATTATACAAAATGGATAGAATTTAGATAATACACTAGATGACAAAGATCTATATGTGTTGAACTTAACGAGTATGGAATGAAGACAGTACAAAGTTAATCCATCTCCTGGAAATATAGCAATTTCTTCTCAAGCTACTGATCAAACTAATAAAAGACTCTATATGACAGAAGGTTGGAATCAAGAAATCAAGAACTATATGGATTAAATTTGAATGCTTGATTATAAAAATCATAATAATATGAAATGAACGCAGTTAAATGCAAAAAATTAGGAAAAACTCTAAAGATGAGCCCATTATTCTTGGTTCTACGAAGATAAGTTATGAATTTTTGGTGGAGGAGATATGAAGGGAAATTTGTTTAATGATTTATGATATCTTGATTTAAAAAAGTGAGATTTAGAATGAATAATGCTATAAGATAGTATTGATATGCCAAGCCCTAGAGCTTTTCATTCCATGAACGTAATATCTGCGAATGCTTACATTTTTGGTGGTACTAATCAAAAGCATTAGTTCTTAAATGATATTTGGTAGCTTGACTTAGAATCCTGAAAATGAAAAAATGTAAGAGCTGGAGGTGTTCAACCTCCTGCCAGAAATAAGCATGTCTCAGTTTTAAATGCTAATTTCTTGATAATTTGAGGGGGACTTGGATAAAATGGAGCATTAAACGATATGTACAGGTTTAATACTTTAACAAATAGTTTTGAAGAAGTTTAATAGCAAAATACTCCTTTTGCTAAATATGGTGCTTGTGGAGTCTCAGATAAATATTATTTCTATTTGTATGGAGGAATGGAGCAAAACGGATTAAGTGAAGATCTATAACAATTTGATTACAGTACAAACAGCTGAACTTACTTATCTGGATCTTAGTAATGGAGTCCAGGAAAACTTTTATATTGTAGTATGTTAATAAGAGATAATATCATATATGTTATTTAAGGAGAAAAACAAAGTAAAGCTCCTAATTATTATATATTTGGATATAATTTATAATAAGGAAAATGGTATGTTATCATGGAAAATCCTAATCCAAATCCGTTATCCAGAACTGCTTATGTAGATATCGAAAACTATTTTCTGACAATAGGAGGGATAATGTGAGATATAATTGCGAGTAATCTCATAACAATCATTGATGTTTATAGTGGTGATTATAATATGTAATTTGCAGATCAGCAAGAAAGAGAAGCACCTTAATATCTATATGGACATGCAATGGTATATTATAAAAGAAAGGTTTTGGTATTTGGAGGTGGATATGTCTATAATGGTCTTGGAATAGAGCAAAGAGCAATAAATGAATTTAGATATTATGAAATTCCTATTGAATGCAATGAGGATAATCGACTTTTCTGTAGCTGACCTTGCAGTTATGGAACAATCGAATAGAATCATGAGTGCCATCTCTGTCCAACAGGAACTTGAGGAAACAAAAGTTACAATTGCGTTAAATGTGGTAAGGGAATGGAGCAAACTACAAAAGGAGCTATTTCAAACTAATAATGTATACCATGTCCTGAAGGAAGTTATAGTGACTAAGAGGGAATAGAAAACTGTCTCGTTTGCCCAGATAATTTCTAATGTCCTATTGGAAGTACTAAACCTCAACATGATACTTAAATAATTATTCCAACCACTTATTAGCCAGAAAATTACGAATATAAAGATAAAGAAGTTCAAGAAGCTAACATTTATATATATATAGCAGTAGGAATTATTACAGTCATCATATTAACATTCTTACTTCTTTGAAAGAAATCTAGTAATTTCCTATTAAGTATTGATTTATACCAACAGAACCACAATTATAATACAGGAGAAAGCATGAAATTACTTCAGACTACTACTGGAGGTTTTTTCTCAGTACTTTTCCTCTTTGCCTTGATCATATTGGTTGGTACCACTTTAAATGCCTTTTTCATAGATAACATTATAGAGTAGAAAGGTCTTATTCCTTACATTGTAATGAAATAATAATACCCTACCATTCTAACTGATTTAACAATCACATTAAACTTCTAGAACTATAAAGGATTATGCTAAGCTGACAGTGAGTCTGATATAGACTAATTTTATGATTGTCAGTAGAGTGTGAATTCATATCACTATAATGTATTTCTTGATAAAGATAGGGGACATTGAAGTGAATTAAGGTGCAAGATTATTAATAATAATTGCTTCATTAGAACGAAATGCTATCATTGCTAAATAAATTCCAATTCTTAGGTTAAATTTGAACTTAAGGAAGAGAATTCCTACTCAAGCTCCATAGAATTTAACATAACTACTACATCTTCAATACCAGATGAAAATTCTAGTGTAAATATTACGATTTAATCAGATACTAATAAAATCTTCAGAGGACCAGAAGGTACTATTGTAAACGTAATTGTAATTGCTTCAGCTTTTGAAACAAATGTACCTAAAAAAATGCAGTATAATGAAGATACTGGATATCATGTAATGCTATCAAGTGAGATCATAAAAGGATCTTAGTATGAAAACAATGAATTGTATTCGACTTCAAATTTATATGCTAATGTTTATTTTGGCTTGAGCGACAGTGCACTTATTACCTAATAAAATCTTAATTAAACATGATCATAGCTAATTTCAGCATTGCTGGGTTCTATTTTTGGATTAATGGGAGCAGTAGGAGGAGCGATGAGTTATTTTGAACAAAAATAAATGGCATATATTGAAAAATTGGAGAAAAAGAAACTAAAACAGAGCGTAGATTTTTAAAAATTAACGAAAATGTTTCATGAGTTTGTAGTCAATTTGACTCCAAGCTAAATATACGCATATGAAAAGACAAAAAAATTACAAAAAATTTAGATTAGTACAATAAATACTTCTCCTAGAACTGATAGAAATTTTGATTTTTGATTTTTAATCTCATTTAATAAATAAACGATAAGCGTGAAAAACCCACATAGATATATAAATATTTTTTCTTATCTAAAATTCATTTTTGCATATAATTATTATCCTATCTGAAGGGCAATAATAATAATATAAATCATTTTTATGAATTATTAATATTTGAGATCAAATATTGAAATTAACAAAATAGAAAAGCTTCATTTTAAAAATATCACCAAATTATATAATTTCTGTATGATTTAACAGAAGCTTTCTTTTTTTAATTTTTATTATTTCTCTAAATTTTATAACTGAAACTTCTTTCCCTCATTTATAGAAGTATCTTGCAATTATTATTTATGCTTATTTATTAATTACTCTTACAGTTATTTTTTAATTCTTCTATTTGGTGAGAAATAATTTTCAGATTTAATTTTCTTTTCTATTTTATATTTTCTTTTTTTATTCAAAATTTGGCTGCGTAAACTTTTATATTCTTCTTTTTGAATGACTTCTTCTAATATAAACATAAGATGCTATTTTATTTCCTTGATACATCAATATTAATTAATTTGTTACATTTTTGATTTGCAGAAACTATCTTTTAATAGATGCAATTAGTAAATGTGTTAATAAAGCTATTATTTAAGCTTACATTAAGAAAGTTCAAGTTATATTCTTATATTTTGTCAAATTATGCACAAATCTTTTCAGATTTTCAAAAGATCCCATCCATAAACTCTAAACTAGAAAGCGCAAACGAATTCCTAAAAAGAAGAGTTCCTAAATAAACTTATGAGGAAAAATCAAAATCCAGCTTTTTAAACTAAATAATGTCTCAACAAAATAGAAATTTTTGCTATTATAAAAATACAATATTAGCTTGCAATAATCACAAGATTTTATCTTATCTAATTTCTGAAGAAGAACTAATTTCTAAATAGATCTAATAGATACGTTGTACTTTATTAAGAACTCGAAAAAGGGAAGATCGATATTTGAATTAACATAGACTAGAGATTTTTGGAAGATATACAGCTGAAGGTATATTTACATTTTAATATAATTTTTGACTATAATTAAGAACAAAAAAATACATTTATGCGAAATTAGGGAATTTAAAAAGGAAATTTTAATTTATGAAACTGGGCTGAAAGGAGACTCTCAAATAAAATAATTTATTAAATGATCAATTAATCTTAAGCTTATATAGAAGCTATTTCATTAGAATTTTATTAATACAAAAACTCATCATTGAAAACTGTTTCGCTATTTTTTCTTTTAATGAAATGCATTCTTAGGATTGTTTTTACCTGTTAAAGGTCATAGATTATAGATTTATATAAAAAGCTAATGGAGAAATAGGCATTTGCATTCTAGCTAAATAGGGTATAAACAATTATCAAATAAATTATGAGATAGATTATGAATATTTTCTTAGATTTTGCTTGCTCAAACTTGAAGATATACTAACTCTTTCTGCTACATGCCAAATAATAGCAAAAATACTGAAATAAAGATGAAATCTATGAAATTCTTAATGAAATAGTCAATCAATTTTCCCAAAAGGATCACATCTTCCTTGCTAACTTTAATGCCTTACTAGAAGATTATGGTAATAATCCTAATGGTAAATGCGTAAATACTGTTCAACTAAAGTAATTTATCTTAAAAAATGATAATGATTTACTTTTAATTTTTAGGACAGCTAAATTTTCATTCTGTTGCTTTCTCTGAGCACCCTCTTAATTGACATTGCGTGATATTCTACTGATTTAATTTTGAAAGCAAGGACCACCGTGAGAATGAAGTATATTCCATTATAATATACTTCAAGCCCTTATTAAGCCGGAAATCAATACAACTAATTTTTTAAAGATCTTGGATTTGACCAAATATCTCTCTAAGGTTAAGAGGTATAATTAGACTATTCAAAATCTTGCTGCCATTCTTCTGATTATTGTCTTTAAAATTGATTTTTAGTTTATTAATGAACATATAGCTTAAGCATCCATATATAGAGCTAATCAATATATTACTGTAATGAAAAATAATAATAACCTAGCATCTTAATATAGATTAGTTCAATAACTTCTAGATTCACTATCATAAACTAATCACTTACCTTTTCCAACCCTATAGCACAATCTTACAATGCAAGTACAAATATTTCAAGGTAATAACTTTATAAAATTGACGTAATATTTGATCCAATTGACAGATAAAATTAATAAAATCAGTTTTAAGAAAGTTTTTCGTGCTTTTGATTATAGACTAAAAGGATTTAGATACTTAGTATAATTCATCACAAACCTTATTTAGAATAATGTAATGTATACTATAGGAATAGCTCGATAAAATTCTAATTGCAAAAACTCCTCAGAATTTCACTCTAAAATATAAAGATATTAAACGAGCAAATTAGTGTATAAGAGACTATTACTTATACAAGAAAGAATCAATGAAGTGGTAACTGAAGAACATTTTGCAGCGTAAAAATTCATAAGCATATATATAATTCTTATTAAAAGTGGAAAAAGCTGCTAATAAAAGAAAAAGCTCAAAAACTCAAAAACTCAAAAACTCAAAAGAGAACACTGTTCTATTAGGAGAATAAGGTTGTTAATCCAAAATGGAGAATTTATTGAGTTTTAATTAAGAACTTTATGACTTCTTTATTGATAATTGAGAAGCCATTACATTAAGCAAGCATAGAAATTTTACAAAAAAAATTGAGTTAAATAAGTGAAAAATCGATATATTTTTAAAGATCCTTTTCTCATCAATTTTTTGGATTCTCATTTACAAAATTTTGAATTTTAGGAAATTTAAAATATTATTCCTCATAATAAGGCAGCAAAATTAGATGGAGTAAAAGGGGAATTCATTAAATATACAGGAGAAGAGATATTTTTAATGCTTTTTGTATTATCAGCAATATTTTAAGACATTAAAGAATTACAGAAAAATTTAAATTTCTATCGTTATTCCTTTTTATAAAAGGCAGAAAAAGCAATTGAAAAAATTTAAGCAAATTTTACTCTTTAAAACTATACCGAAAAAAGGGAAACTTGAAAGGATTATGAAAAAGTTTTCTTGCTCCCAAAAATAGGAATAAGCGGCATTTTAAAATCTCTAGGATAAAGGAAATGATAGGAAAAAGGTTGCCTACCAAATTTAGAAGAATACCTCTAAGGAGAAGCTTAGGAAATAGGCCTAAAATATCTTGCACTCGGAAGTCTCTAATTCCACCACTGAGCAAAAAATAAGCTATGCTTTCTATTAAAGTGATTTGTACCTATTAAGAAGTCAAGAAACTAAAGAAAGATATAAAAAGCTTTCGGAGATATTTAAATAAGCAGAGGACATATAATTAAGATTCATGGACTAAGAAAAGGATCTGAACACCTTTTGAAAGAGTTCTCAATATTAGAGTAGTCAAATTTAGACCTAATAATGGAGGCAGACCTAGATAGAAAAAAAAATTGAAGAAAATTGAAGAAAATCAGCATAAATTGTAATTAAAACTTTGAAGCACAACGAGAAGAAAAAGAAGTTGAAGATAAAAAAACAGAAAAAGATACTATCTTTATAATCTTGGAGATATTAACTAAGCCATCTGCGAAGAAATTCTAATGTTGTAGGAGTTAAAAAAATTTATATCGATAGTGCTAAATATTTCGAAAAAAATAAAAAGTATATTGACAAGAATTAAACTGACAAGAAAGAAGACATAAAAAGTTAGAAAAACATACTGCAAAATTCAAGAAAGATGTATAAGAGAAAATGAAGATGCAATTAAAGTCTGAATTAGAAGAGAAGAATATAATGAAGGGAGTGGTTCAAGCCACGGAGGGAAATTGGCTGCTCCAAATGAGTTGAAATACCCAGAAAAAGAGTAAAAAAATAAGAATTTTTATATCTTAAAGTTTATAATATTTTCTGTTATTATTTTAAGATATTAAAATATAAAAGGAAAATATACATAAGCTACTAAAATTTTGCAAAAGAAGATATGCATTTAACTTAAAACTTATAATTCTTAAGGTTTTAGTTAAGAAAAGTTGTAATAAGCCAAACGATTTTTACTTTTCGTTGCTTTAACTCTAATGAAGGTTATTTACTTCAATTTCAAAATTGATTATTCTCGCTAGCATGATTTCAACAAATTAGTTAAATATTTTTGCATCTAATATTTAATTTCTCAAATATAATTTTTATAGTTATAAATAAATAAATTTGATTATAGAGCGCGTAGCTCCTCGTTGGTGCGCAGCTCTTTATAATCAAATATTATAACTTCAATTATAAGAACTTCTTTCATATTAGGCAAATTCAGTCTGAAAAAGCATTTTCATCTTTATCTTGTTCTAAACAGGCATATAATCTGATAGTAAAGGCAACATTATATTTTTAATTGATTTATGTAGAATGAAAACTGGCAACTCAACTCGATAAAAACAGAGATTATGCCTGGAATTCCTTGAGACAATCTTATTTATTGAATCATATAGATGATATCCATTAAGAAAATGTTTACATTAAACTATATTAAACTCTTGAGCAATATTAGTAGCACATTTGTAATACTAAGAAGTAAGATAAAAATAAAAGGTAAAAATGCAATTAGACTAGAGAAGTAAATTATTTACATACATATTATACTTTTAGAAGCAATAGCTACTCAGTATATAACTCATGCTTGCTTATATATTAGAATTTAAATAGTTAATATTGAAAAATACCAAAAATGTATTTAATCATACTAGACATATTAGAATATGAAATAATTGGTTGATATTTTGGACAGACTAAATTCCTTTATAATTCTAGCATAATTAATATTGTACAATTATTTAGCTAATTTGTCATAGTTAAGCTTTTCTACAATTAGATATTGACTTCTTTGCATCATTTAATTTGAAAATAATAACTAAACTGCTTATAAGTAGCATTGCTAGCTCTATTTAAAGACTAAGTAGAAATATTTTATTTTATATATTTAAAGTATTTTTAACAATAAGATTCATTTACCTAATAGAACCATTTCAATCTCTATCTGTAATTTTAATGTTAGCTACTATCTTAATCATAAAGCTTCTACTAAATAATATAAATAAGTAAGTATCTTTAATTAAGATACTAGCTAGCATCTATATTTATGAAGATATTAGCAGAACCTCTTATTGCTATTATTTAAGCATATAACTAAAGTTTTAACTAAATTAAGTAATAAGAAACTAAGATTTAGTAATAATACATTTAAGAATAATACAATTATTGCTTTATTTAATATAAGATACAATATCTCACGCTAAAATTAATAATGCTTGCATTAATAACATTAAGATATATATAAAATGCCTACTCTTGGAAACTATAATTAAAGTATTATATCATTATTAGTTCCAAGATAATGATGAAGTTATCAAATATTTTATTAAATATTAGAAAGAATAATCAACCAATACATATATAGACTCAATTAGAAGATCATGTTTATCATTAAGAATTAAGGTAGAATTATAAAGAAAAATAAGTCTAAAATATTAAATAGTTTGACTTATATTTATTAATAATGAAATGGTAAATAAGCAAATGTAGAGGTATCTAGTTTACTTATATAGTTAGATAATTATATAATTAATAAGCTATAATTATAAATATTTTAGATAAATTATAATTCTTCCCTTTAAACTTATTCTATAAAAAGCATCTACTATAAGATAAATTATGGAAACTAATTATTAACTATTGCTAAATAAGTTCCTAGTAAGTACTTACTTCTTAAATATTTTATTATCAAATTATCTTTTAAATTTTTGTTGTCGTAGTAGATAAATGAGATTAGAAAAATAGTTAAATACTCTTATACTCAGCCTTAAACAATTTTTATCATATTAATATTAGAGTTATAAAACTTTGATTTATTTCAATTATCCTCTTTTTTTGCCAGAGTCTTTGCATTTCTTTTAGTTTTCAAATACTAAAAGGAATTAGATTCTTTTTTTGTAACTGAACTTAGGTTTAGATATTCCATATTATTTAGGTTTTTAAATCTTTTTTCGTTTCTGGCTGAATATGAGTTTCAACCGATCATTTGATCTTTTGTTAGGCAATTAAGGTTTAGACTGATTATTTACTTTTCCTTTTGTAAATTAATAAACTTATGTTTTAAGCTTTAGTGTTCTTTCTTATTTCAAATCTATTAATATATTTTTATAGTGTTTGAATACTTTTAGTCTTCACTTTTTAGTTCTCTTTTTACTTTAGCTGAAGATTCTTATCTTATTACTATATATTCTTTTCCCTGTTATTGGAGAAAACTCTTATTAATTTGATGAACTAAAATCATCCAAAACTTTTTCAATTCCTTTTTATTGAAATTTTAGTAGTTTTCATTTTACTTTAGGTTTATAAAATAATCCTTATTGAAGTTCTAAACAAAGTTAGAGCTTTCAGGTTCCATTTATGAGAAGCGCATCTTGGTTTTAATTTTAATTTGTTTGGTATTTCCTGATTTATCCATAACATGCTCAAAAAACCAATTTCTCCATTTAGATTTTTCTTTATTCTTTCTTTAAAATGGGCTCTATTAAAGTTAGTTGGGAAGTTTTTTTAGCAAATCTCCGAAATTTCATTTCTTCCTTGACTTTAAATTTGCTTCTAAGGAATCTTGTAAACTGTAACAGGATCTTGAAGCTCATCATCCTCTTGAATGACGACTAAACTTTCGATCTCATTTTCTTTGTTACTATTTTCAAAACGAAGCTTGCATTACTAAGTTCAGATGTGTTGTAAATCTCAAGACTTTTTCACTCTAAGCGAAGGGTTTATCTAAATTTTAACTAGTGTCAAAGTTTTTACACTTTAATTCATTCAATGAGTAATTAATATAATGATTTAATACAGAAGATTCTTCCTTCTTCAGTATTAACTTCTTTATTTTTACTTCACATAATACCTCACCTCTGTCTTAGAAATGCTGCTTATAGCTTATCTTAAACCTTAAAATTTTATTATGACAAGGTAATCCATAAGTTTTTCCGCTGAACTTAATCTTAGCTCACCTATTTTCAAATCTTCATTCTTAATTTAATCAAATGTTTCATTTCTTTGGCGAAATTTAAATAATTACTAGCCTTTAGCTATTTTTTCTAAGTTTTTATTAATTTTAGCTTGCTTTATTATTTATTAGCTTAGTCATCTACAATAATAGTAAAATTTCTCTAGTTTATAACTATTCTCTATCTCCATTACTTATTTTTTTTAAACTACCAAGCAATCATTATCCTTTACTCATGTCTCTTTTAAATAGATTTCTGATTCTCTTTATACTTCCGAATTTACTTTATTCGCTTTTTGCTAACTAACTCCTGCAAAAATTTAGTTAGTAAGGAACTATTTCAATGTCGAGCTTCCCATTCGCTCACATTTCTCTAAGGATTGTTTTATTTTTTTGGTTCAATAAATTTTATAGGCTTTTAATAGCTTGCTACTTTGATTATATCTTTAGTTTATTTTAATTAATTAATTAGTTACTCTTAAAGATATTTTAAACCATTCATTTATATTTTATTATCTAATTCAAAGAGAAGGCCAATAAGTATTCCTTACATGCTATCATATGCTATTACTAGAGCTGTTTATCAAATATATGTTGATAGTCTCTTTAGATCCTGTTATTATACAGTAGCTATATACTAAATTCATCCTTCTACTTGTTTGGTTAGAGGTATTATAGTTTCTATTATGAAAGGATGCTAATAAACAAAAGTATAGGATAGATACTAATTTATAAGTTTCAATACTATACTAATTTTAATCCTAAGCCTTTTAATATTTTATCTTTCCATTTCTCCTACAAATTATCTTCATAATATCATACTCTATACAGCACTATTAGTTAGTTTTTAAGCTTAGAAGATAAATTGTTTAATTCTCTGATTGGTACATTTAACTATAGTTTCAGTTTAATACTTAGCTTGTTCTATTCGATGTTTGCTTTGAGCTTATTAAAAATAAAGGAATATGAGTAAGTTAAAAAAAGTTTAATTAGAAGGTAAAAAGAGAGTAAAAGGAGAAGAATGAACATGATGCTTCTAAATATAGTCAGAATGGGTAGCATGTCATATGATGGCTATTTTAATTAATATTGTGATAATAATAAAGTAAATGATTCATTAAAAATACCTTCAAATATCATATTTAAATAGCTAGTAAAATTATAATTAGGTATATTAAATGAGATAGTATCAAGTATAACAATAGAGATTGCAAGTATATAATAGATAATTTAATACTTAGAATAAGAAAGAAATCTTTGCAATATATTTGGTATGGGTTCTATAATTTAGTGCTTAAGATGAATAAAATAATTTGTTTATGAGTAAAGAGTACTATGAAAGAGTTGAAAGGCTGATGAGATGTCACTAATATGATAAGTAGCAAAAATCAGCGAAGATAATTCTAAAATTGGAAGAAAAGTTGAAAGATTGTTACAATTTTATTTAATAACATCTGTGTAAAAGGCAAGGAATTTTCATTCTATTTATGAGGACTTAATGCTAGACCTGGAGAATAAGATAAATAAAATTGTTAGAAATAAATATTGATCCTCACAGAATTTAGATAACAATACGATCTTAACATACTAGAAATAAAAATTGCTTATTCAAGTTAAGTCTAGAAAGTTTAATGATGAATCTATTACTCAGCAAAAACAGAACCTAAGTAAGTTTTGTATTCAAATGAATCAGATATGGAAAGAATCTATTTAGGGATATAAAGAATGTAGTCTGAACTTATACAATAAAAGATATAATAACTGCTCTATTAATATCATTTGCTATTTTATCCTACGAAGATATAATTAACTCTAAGTCAACGTTGACTAGCATAGTAATATAAAAATTTCTATTTCAGAAGCTTAGAAAGAAAAATTACAATGTAAATATAATCTAATCAAGTAGCGAAAATTTCGATGATAATTAATTTTCAATTAGGATTTAATAACATCTCTAAGATAAATTTAAGTTTGAATTATTCCAAAACCATTAGTATAACTGTATGAAGGAAATAAAATAGCTTTTTCTAATCTTTTTTCAAATTCTAGCAGAAATTGTTATTATTAATAACAAAAATACAAATATGACAAATTAACCAATTAAATTATGAATCAAGCAAAAGCAGTATAGAATAGAAAGAAAAATTTATAAAATGTAATCTTTACTAAGTAGGAGAATCTATATAAAAGTATATGAAAACATTATAAATAAATTATCACATAAAATGATTGCTAAGATATAATTAACAAGAGACTTTTTTAATTTTTGACTTCGTTTAGACAAATTATAAAAGCTTAAGTCTAACCAATCATAAAGGAAATTAATTCAATTATCGACATTCATAGAATAGAGGCTTTAATATTCATTAATTATTGTATATTCGAGCAATTATTATTCATAAACATATAATATAAATTTTATAGTAGCGTTTCAGAACAAATAATTCTCTTTTGTTTAAATAAATTTTAGTAATATATTGAATTTACTTTCAAAGCGTGTTGTTTCACGTTTATCATTTTTTTTATTAAATGATATAAAAAATTGAAAATCATGGCTTAGAACAGTTTTCAGGAGAGATATTTCTAGTGTTGCCTGAGATGCTCGATATTTGGTTTATCTTTTCATATGCGATTGCTTAGCTAGGATTCGAATTAACTACAAAGTCATGAAAAAATTTGCTTAATTTTTAAATTTGGATTTTTTGTTTTAACTACTTTTTCTCCAATTTTTCAATATATGCCATTTATTTTTGTTCAAAATAACTCATCGCTCCTCCTACTGCTCCCATTAATCCAAAAATAGAACCTAACAATGCTGAAATTAATTATAACCATGTTTATTTCAGATTTTATTAGGTAATAAGTGCACTGTCGCTCAAGCCAAAATAAACATTAGCATATAAATTTGAAGTTGAAGATATTTCATTGTTTTCATATTAAGATCCTTTTATTGTCTCGCTTGATAGCATTACATGATATCCAGTATCTTCATTAAACTGAATATTTTTAGGAACATTTGTTTCAAATGCTGAAGCAATTACAATTACGTTTACAATAGTACCTTCTGGTCCTCGGAAGATTTTATTAGTATCTGATTAAATCGTAATATTTACACTAGAATTTTCATCTGGTATTGAAGATGTAGTAGTTATGTTAAATTCTATGGAGCTTGAGTAGGAATTTTCTTCCTTAAGTTCAAATTTAACCTAAGAATTGGAATTTATTTAGCACTGATAGCATTTCGTTCTTACGAGACAATTATTATTAATAATCTTGCACCTTAATTCACTTCAATGTCCCCTATCTTTATCAAGAAATACATTATAGTGATATGAATTCACACTCTACTGACAATCATAAAATTAGTCTATATCAGACTCACTGTCAGCTTAGCATAATCCTTTATAGTTCTAGAAGTTTAATGTGATTGTTAAATCAGCTAGAATGGTAGGGTATTATTACTTCATTACAATGTAAGGAATAAGACCTTTCTACTCTATAACGTTATCTATGAAAAAAGCATTTAAAGTGGTACCAACCAATATGATCAAGGCAAAGAGGAAAAGTACTGAGAAAAAACCTCCAGTAGTAGTTTGAAGTAATTTTATGCTTTCTCCTGTATTATAATTGTGGTTCTGTTGGTATAAATCAATACTTAAAAGAAAATTACTAGATTTCTTTCAAAGAAGTAAGAATGTTAATATGATGACTGTAATAATTCCTACTGCTATATATATGTAAATGTTAGCTTCTTGGACTTCTTTATCTTTATATTCGTAATTTTCTGGCTAATAAGTGGTTGGAATAATTATTTAAGTATCATGTTGAGGTTTAGTACTTCCAATTGGACATTAGAAATTACCTGGACAATCGAGACAGTTTTCTATTCCCTCTTAGTCACTATAACTTCCTTCAGGACATGGTATACATTATTAGTTTGAAATAGCTCCTTTTGTAGTTTGCTCCATTCCCTTACCACATTTAACGCAATTGTAAGTTTTGTTTCCTCAAGTTCCTTTTGGGCAAAGATGGCATTCAGAATTCTATTCGATTGTTCCATAACTACAAGGTCAGCTACAGAAAAGTCGATTATTCTCATTACATTCAATAGGAATTTCATAATATCTAAATTCATTTATTGCTCTTTGCTCTATTCCAAGACCGTTTAAAACATATCCACCTCCAAATACTAAAACCTTTCTTTTATAATATGCCATTGCATGCCCATATAAATACTAAGGTGCTTCTCGTTCTTGTTGATTTTCTAAAATATTATAATCACCATTATAAACATCAATGATTGTTATAAGATTACTTGCAAACATATCTCACTCTATCCCTCCTATTGTCAGAAAATAGTTTTCTATATCTACATAAGCAGATCTTGATATTGGGTTAGGATTTTCATCGACAACTTTCCATTTTTTTTATTATAAGTCATAGCTAAATATAAAATAATTAGGAGCTTTACTTTATTTCTCTCCTGAAATGAGATATATAAAATCATCTCTCAGTAGCATGTTACAGTATAATAACTTTCCAGGACTTGATTACTGCTATCCGGATAAGTAAGTTCAGTTATTTGTTCCGTAATTAAATTATCAAAGATCTTCGCTTAGTCCGTTTTACTCCATTCCTCCATATAAATAAAAATTATGTCTATCTGAGACTCCGCAAGCTCCATATTTAGCGAAAGGAGTATTTTGCTATTAAACTTCTTCAAAACCGAGTGTTAAAATATTAAATCTGTACATATCATTAAGAGCTCCATTTTATCCAAGTCCTCCTCAAATTATCAAAAAATTAGCATTAACTACTGAAACATGCTTATTTCTGGCAGGAGGTTGAACATCTCCAACTCTTATATTTTTTCATTTTCAGGATTCTAAGTCAAGCTACCAAATATCATTTAAGAACTAATGCTTTTGATTAGTACCACCAAAAATGTAAGCATTCGCAGATATTACGTTCATGGAATGAAAAGCTCTAGGGCTTGGCATATCAATACTATCTTATAGCATTATTCATTCTAAATCTCACTTTTTTAAATCAAGATACCATAAATCATTAAAAAGTCCTCCATCTATATCTCCTCCTCCAAAAATTCATAACTTATCTTCGTAGAACCAAGAATAATGGGCTCATCTTTAGAGTTTTTCCTAATTTTTTGCATTTAACTGCGTTCATTTCATATTATTATGATTTTTATAATCAAGCATTCAAATCTAATTCATATAGTTCTTGATTTCTTGATTCCAACCTTCTGTCATATAGAGTCTTTTATTAGTTTGATCAGTAGCTTGAGAAGAAATTCCTATAGCTCCAGGAGATGGATTAACTTTGTACTGTCTTCATTCCATACTCGTTAAGTTCAACACATATAGATCTTTGTCATCTAGTGTATTATCTAAATTCTATCCATTTTGTATAATTATTTCTCCTTCATCGCATATCATTATGCTACTTATCTAAGGAGGAGGACTTTTACCTGTTGTACTTAATTTCTACCATTCTATTTATGGAATCTTATATACCCATACTTCGTTAAGTATTCCTGTATTACTATATCCACCAAATAAATAAATCTGAATTCCTTCAGAATTTATAAGTTTACATGAAGATGCTCCATATCTAGGGCTTGGAATATCTTAAAATAGTACGATTTATATTCAATTTTATGAGCTTATATCTAGCATTCAGAAATCGCCTTAAGGACCTAAATTTGTAAAACCCCCAAATAGAATATAAGCATCAAGGGCATCAATTATTTAAGAGGTAGCTCAGTATCTAGGTTCTGGAGCTTCGTTAGTCATAGGAGCAATAAAGGACCAAATATTTGTCTTCATATTAAACTTCCAGATATCATTTAAATAAGATTACATTCCAGTACCCATCGAAATTATTATATATCCTTCTTTACTATTTATACTACCTGATGAATACATTCTTCTCTCAGGTGGAGTGAGAGTATAGGGAAAAGCGTTTCACTTAGCTACAATAACTGAAACTATCAAGAGTAGGATCGCCAACTTCATATTTAGTGTCTAGTAGTTATTTTAAACTTAAAAATTAAGACCAATTTTGTTTGAAATTCGTTTCAGATAAAAACCGTAATTTAGTGTAAATTCATAGAGATACTGAACTAAATTAACTCATAAAAGGAGATAAATAAGAATTAAAAATGTCTCTTAAATCTCTATATAGATAACTATTTAATAAATTTAAAAAATGTAAGATACAAACTGTTTTTCTATACTCTTTCCATTTAAAAATCAGCATACTATAGATATACTTAATTAAAAAGAGATAGTTGTAATTTTGCTTTATAGTTGATACTTATAAAAGGAATTATATTAGTTGACTATATTTCTTAATTTAATAATGTGAAGAAGTTTTTATAATAAACAAGATATAGAACATGTAATGGGATTGTAACGGGTTGAGAGAATGCTCTTATAAATTTAGCAATTAAATGTGGATCCTTAATTTAATAATTAACCTTTATTTTATAATTTAGTCATTAAAAATAGATCCTTTAAAATAAAATGTAGAAAAGAAAGACAACAAATATTTGCTTGTTTTTTATAGCATAGAAAGCGATAAAAAATTTACCAAATTTCATGAAGATTACTAAGTTAGGTAAGAAACATGGAATAATAAAAAAGAAATACATAAAAATGCATTTGCTTAGTGAGAGATATGAGGTATACTATAAAAGGAGACTGGGAGATAAATTAAATTAGATTTAAAACTATAAAAGATGTGTCTTAATTATATATACTAAAATGAAATTATTTCTATAAATTAAATAAATGAATGGTCTAGTAGAGATGAAATTAGCACGAGATTAAGTTATGAAAAAGTTTTTAACTGTTAAGCTTTTAAAGTATGGATATTTGATCATTTGTTAATTTATTTAGAAAAAGTTATTACCTGCTTAAAAATCGTAAATCTAGATTTTCATTATCTTGGCTTAAAATATTGGTTTTGATTCAAAAATTAAAAAAGTTAGGAAAATGTATCTGATATACAGTTAAGTATAGTAAACTTATGAATGATGCGGTTAAAATAAGAAAAACTTTCCAAATTTAATATTTTTTAAGTTTCTACAATTCATCAAGTGATAAAAATTCTATGCTTAAAATTTTAAGCAATTTAGGCTTATTTTGTTGGCAAAATTTCATTATTCTATATTTTTAATAAATGAAAGAATTTTTTTCTGTATTCTAACTACTTCAAAGAAATAATTATAAGAACCTAGTATTCAGCTATTTTAGATAAAACTAGCATTGTGATGTAGATTTAACTTTAATAAAAGTTTAAACTAATAACTAAAGCTTTATTCGAGGAAAAATTGGCTTTTCTATTAACTTAATTTCAGTATATGCAATCCATTTGATTTTTATGTTTCTTTTGTTTTAAGGCAAGATTTTTAGATTTGCTTTATTTTTCTTTAAAATTAGATTAATTTTCTTATTTAGGTTTCATTTGACTCTTATTTGCTTAGTAATTCTTTAAATGATTATTCATGAACTATTTTAGTTTCTTAAATTAAACTTTTATCTTATATGGTTTTTTTTCAATGGGATTAAGTTTTTTATGAAACGCATTCAAATTTTTTTACTATGTATATTTTAAGATTTTTAAGCTGTCAAAATGAATATAAAAAATTTGTTTTATTCCACAAAAAATCAAATGAATTTGACTGAATACAACAATATAAACGATCATGTACAAATACTTCTGCTTCTGAATCTTAACATAGTTAAAAGTAAAATATTTTTAGAAGCAATAAGTTCAAGAATTCGTTAAACTAAGGAATTAAGTTTCAAGCTACTTTCTCAAATATTATTAATTTACTATAAAATAACTCTATAGAAGAACAATCCAAATATTATGAAATATTTAAATAAAGAAATTAAAGTTTACTCTAAGTAAAGATTATTTAATTAATTTCAACTATAAAAGTTTTTGGACCGGAAACTCCTTTCCGATTGCACGACCCAAGAGGCTCTCTTTTTATGGAATAACGGGGATATCCTGTTGTGCTCCAGGCACGGCTGCTAGGGAGCTCCATCGCTATGAGCAGCCCGGCTTCAAGCCCCTACCAAGAGCGGATAATCTCAAAGACAGCATTCCCTTCAGAAAATGACTCTGATAAGGAACTTTCTCAGCGACAGGAAAGGAACTTGTTCCTAGCCATAAAACCAGAAAGCGTTGTCACGAAGGTCATTCTCAGCTCCCACCATCTTTTCAATTATCTAAGCAAAGATTAAGAAAAGGAATTTACATTTCTTTGAAACTTTGTATAAAACTAGAGCAGTTAGGTTTACATTAACCTCCGAAAATGTGGGGAAGGGAATTTTAAGAAGAAGTTTGGGAAAAAAGTAAAAAGAGCAGATAGAAAAATAGAAAGATAGGACTAAAAACCTGATTGAATGCATTTAAAGATAATTAAAATTTAATTTAATAGAAAAATGTTTATTATGTTTCAGGATGAAACATCATTAAGGAAAGTTAAAATATTTTCTTTTAAATATGTATAAAAGACAAGAAAGAGTATTCAAAATTTAAAGGATAATAATGAAGTATAAGATAAGATAAGAAAATAATAAAATGCATGTATTAAGAGAGTTTTGATGAAAAATACTAATCATCATTGAAAATGGAAGCAAATCTTAAAAAGAAACAATGAGATAAAAAATAAATAGGAAATACAGCATCGTTTTTATTAAATCTAAAGAAGGATTGTACAGGAGTTTATAATTTTATATGAATACTAAAACTAAAGTTACTCTTGTTTCATTTGCTAAAATTTTATTTTTATAAGAACTCTAATACTTATAACATCTTTATTACTACGATGTCACCTTTATTTAGTTTGCCACATATTAATCTATTGCTTGAAAATAATAGTCAATTCAAATATGCTTACATCTTTCCCTATCATGAATATTAATGATTTTAAGATTTTTTTTCTTTATTTATCGCTATAGGTAAAATTAACAAATTTTATAGAAAACTCATTAATAGCTTATTATATATAGGGAACTTCTTTGTTTGGCTGGAGTATTTTCTTTAAGTGAACTTTTCTTGTGTAGTATATTTAAATGCATCCTAGCATAATTTTTATATTATTCTCTTTTATTTTTATTGAAATTAAAAACAATTCCGTACTTTATTCCCTGGCTGCTTGGAGTATCATCATATCATTGTTTTCCGATAGGGGATCTTTTATGTTGGAGGCTATTATTCTATTTTGAAAGGATTACTGATTCATTAGTTAGCTCTGACTTATAGTTTCTAAAATTTTAGATTTCTTTACGATCTATTCTGCTATGGTATTCTTTCTTAAATTTGCTAGAAAGACACGTTTAAATTTAACTCTTTTCTTAAAATAAAAGTTTCAAATTTTAAAATTCCATAGTTTAAATCAGATCTTAAGTTCGTTTATAAAGTTCACTAATAGCCTTTGTTATTTTGATTCTCTATCTAAAGAAAATAGTCATCATTGGACAGATCCTGCTAAGAGTTATTAGATTTCGCTAGATAGATTGCAATTTCTAAGATGGATTTTATAAGCATATAATAATATTGATATTAAGCGTTACTTTAAGATATTTTAAATTCTAATGTCTATAAATTCATTTTTACTCTTGATTTATTATATTTAAGTTAAGATAAATCTTTTATTACTAAAGCAGTATTATTACATGCTTAATCTTATTTAGGTTGAATAGAAGACTAAAAAGTAAACTCTTTTCTCTGTATTTTTATATCGAACAAAATTTATGGTTTAAGCTATTTAAATTAATAAAAATGGATGAAGTATAGAATTCACTAGTTCTAAATAGTGACTCTTCTTTAATTATTTAAAAAGAAGCTGTAAATTCAAAGGTTAAACACAGACAGGGCATAAAAACCTCCAAATAAGAAATTTATAGAGTCTTTATAACTTAAATAAGTCAATTTAATAATGAATTGTTCAAAAAACTATTAAAAAACTGAATTAAAAACAAGAAAAAAATTAATATGTGTTCCATTCAAATTGATCCAAATTCTTTTCAACGGGGACATTAATTGTAGCGTTTATTGAAAGAAAAAATAGTCTATAGGAAGAAAAATGGTACTACCACCTAAAAAATACGACCAAAGATGCTTAATGAGTATTCTAAAGATAAATTTTAAAATAAGATATTATCTAAGTTAGTGAGAATATTAAAGATATGCACTCAAATATGAACTAAAACTAAAATAAAATATCTTTATATGATAATCAAAAAGCACAAAAACTTAAGACTTATTTTTGAATAATACCAATCAGTAATTAGATTAAAATTGATGTAATTAAATTAATTAAAAGTAAAATAATCTTGCTAATTATGATATTTCAAAGAATCATTATTTATCTGGTCTCTAGAATAAAAGCACACAACTTTGGAATTAAACTGCATACTTTATAAGTATAACACAAGACCTGCAATAAAAAATAAATCTAATGAAAATTTGTTTGATTAAGAAATAAAAGAACTTAAAAATACTATGTAAAGACTAATAGAAAATAACATGCTTTTAAACTAAAATTTAATCAGTGCCAAAACAAAATATGATCTAGATATATAAACCTTGATAAGTAACTAAGAAATATTTGAAAAATATTATAATATATTTCTTTAAAACCGCCATAGTTGTTCGAAGGTGAACAACAAGGTCATCTTCATCAAAGGTTGGGGAAGTCAAGTACCCATAATCGACTTTATGTCTTCCTCTGCTTTGGTTTGGCCTCGAGACATAAGATTCTTAGACCTTCGGCACTGGTTTCGTTTATTTTTAATACTGGAACGAAAAAGAAATAATATTGCGAGCTTCATCAGAGGTGGGGAATTTAAGTACCCATAATTGACACATGTCGTCCTCTGCTTTGGTGATGCAATGAGACACAATCCTGCCATGTCCTTGGACCTCCAGCAAGCATTAAAGATTACGAGTATTCTAAAATTATATCAGTATTGAACATTTTTATCAGTACTGAATAATTATACCAGTATTGAACAAGGTTTATCAGTATCTGATAATTTTATCAGTAACAAACATTCTTGTCAGTATGAAACATTTTTTTTAAAGAGCTGCGCACCAACGAGAGTGCTACGCGCTCTATAATCAAATTTATTTATAAATAAAACTTACATAAATAAAATTTATTAGAATATAAAATAAAAGGTAGATACTAAAATATTATATATGATAGCATTAGAAAAAGCTAAACTAAAAATAAATAAATATTATAGCAGATTAAAATTAACTTGTTGATATATATAAATAAAACCAATTTTTCCTGTAGAATTTAAAACTAAATAATTTAAACTTATTAAATTTTTATTCTAGACAGAGAAATTAAGACATAATGAGGCTAAGATGAAAGATAAGCTAATTATATGAGTAAATTTGAATCTAATGAAGAGATAAAAGTTTAATCTAATGCTAATTGAAACTTGATTTAAACTTAAATGACAAGTGTAGATATCTCATAAAGAGATAATTTGAAAATAATTACAAATTTTAATTAAATTTAATAAGGTAACCTACTAAATAAAGCTTAGCTGGATAACTAGAAGACTATACTAGAATAAGCTTAATATTTTTCTTCAAATAATTTGCTAATAAAAGATGATAACAGAAATTGAATTCTAATGGATAAATACCTGGTGTTAAATTTAAAAACCTAAAATATGTAATTAATAGCCAAACAATCAAAAGCTAAAATGGAAAATTTTACTTGGAGTATTAAATTAGTTAAGTAAAGACAATAAAATTATACAATAAATATAGCTTTCAAAAATAAATTCTGTAAAAGATTAAGAAATTTAAAGGATTTAGCTATGATTATAAAATTAAATCTAAAATTTAAAAAAGTTAGTAATTAATAATAGTAATCCTAAAAAATAATATGTTAATGCTTATGGATTGGATATATTTATGCTTAAAATAGTCTTATCTAATTAGATAATTTAAATGAAAAACAAAGAGATCTTATCTGCAAAAATTTGCATAAAAGGACATATTGAAACAAGATAAGTAAATTCATACTTAGCATCTTTCTAAGGAAGTATCAACTAACACTATTAGAATGTAATAATAACTAATATTGCCAAGTAGATGTAATTAATCAAGATTTTATTGAATATTAGAATTAATATCACCAACTGAATTTAAACTTCATTTTAACTATCTAAAATATAAAGGCACTAGAGATAAAAATATAGGAGTTTTAGTAATTGAATTAAAGTTTGAAAAAAGATATATTAATTTTTCTATTAAAAGCTAATAAAAGGATTAATAAAATTAAACAGAATTAATTGATATTATCCATCAGAATCAAATTTTAACTCTGAAAGCAAACTTTATATTTTTAAAAGGAAACATGAAGAAGATGATATAATAATTCCATCAGCAAAACGTATAAATAAGCATTATAATAAAAAAGAGTGCTATTAAGTAATATGTTACTTCAATCTAATTAGCCTATAACTTTCAAATATATTAAATCAGAATCTTGAAGACGTTCTTAGTAGTAAATGTACAATATATAAAATAGATATATTGCAATTAGATAATGCTTAGAATAAGGTACTGTAGAAAGTACGAAAAGTAAAGTTTATATAAATCGAAAACTCTTTAAAAGATATACAACCTAAGTAATATATATTTTGATACAATATTTTAATTAGCATCCTGAACATGGAAAAAGATTAGTACTTATTTAAGTAAATTAATAAAGATAAAAGAATATCTGCATTTATGAAAGTAGACTACTGGTAGGATCTAAGAAGTTTAGAAAAATTAAAAAGTTAGAAGAATAAAGATGAGACATATAAGCATTAATGGAATATCTAGAAATGCATGAACGTAGAAGATTTTATCAGAAATAATAATATAAATGTTTTATCAATAAATGAAACCCGTAAAAAGACGAGTTTCCTCCGATAATAATAAATGGATTTAGAACATATTTAAAAACTCAGGAAAAGGAGGTGTTGTATATCTAGCAGTAGGGAAAAAATTGAATATTATAGAAATGCAAATAAAAGATGAAAATAATTGAATCGATTAGTTACAATTAAACTGGATAATACTTTAATTATATATTATTACATGCTTGATAGTGGTAAAATTAAGATATCAAAGATTAAGCTTATGAACGTCTTAACACATTGTAAAATAAATTTAATGAGAATTCATAAACACTGATGGAAGATTTAAATAGCCTTTTATAAGGTTTTGGAGCAATTCTGAAAATACTTATGATACTACATACAGATTATAAGAATTTCTATTACAAAATGATCTTGAATAAGTGTATGATATTAATGTTAATACATGTATGCACAAAGGAACGGGATTAAATGCATTTTAATGATTATACATTATAAAAAACCATTTGAATTTTAGATAATTTGCAAATTTCACTGCTCATAATAATAGTTTATTTCTGATCATATTCCTGTCACTGTCAATTTATTAATATTACTATAATTTATTGGGAAAAGATAACTCAAAGGAAATAAAATAAATAGTATATAAGATGCAACAGATAGGCAAAATATTAAGAAGCTTTCCTGCAAACTTATCTAGAATTATTTTAGATAAATTAAGATAATCCTGAAGATTAATATGAATAAAAGCAAAAGTAGTATTTAAGACAATAATGATAAAATATTAGGGTTGTTTATTCCAGATTCAAATTACAACAAACTTCCTCGAGGTCTTACTAAGAAATATATAGAGGCTAAAGGGGCTAATTCAGTATATAATGAAGTTAATACTAAATTTGGAAGAATAAACTAATAAGTTATTAATCTTCATGAGACAGCGAAATGACATTGGAAAGACTTCAAGTATAATCTATGTAACATATTTAGGTGAAATTCAACATCAGAAGAAGAATTTTAATTTGCATAGAAGTCGCGTTCAAGTATATAGCTGTAATTAAAAAAGCTATTTTTTAACTAATGAGATATAAGAATATAACTCCTTGGCACTTTAAAATTTTATGCAAACTTTTACACTACCCAAAGTAGAATATGGAGAAGTATTACCATGAAGCATTTAGAAAGGAATAACTAGAGTTTTTAATAAATTGATTCAAGCATGAGAATTATTTCAAGAAATTCATTTTAAGTAGCAATTTCAATTTTTAACAGTCATGATATATAGATTAAACTGGCTACCTTTCAAGCATATTATGGCAATAAAGTTTTTTAATTTTATTATAAATGAAATAAGAAAGTATTTATTTTCCAAGATCGACAATAGGCTCACATTTTATCAACTAGAAAAAAGGTTTCAATACTATGATCAAGTTTAATTATCAGACCTTTATAATATAGACCTACAGAATTCCTAGATTAATACAGATTTAAAAGCCTTTACTAAATATATAAGAGACAAAACACAACATTATTTCTATAATACAACAACTCAAAAGCTTAAGGTAATGAAAACAGATAAAATATATTCTGAGCAGTTTAGTAATCTTTACCAATTTCCACAATTTACTTACTCTAAGTTGAACAGATAACTTAGACAGAAATTATCAGTATATATAAATTTAGAACCCAATACTATAATTTTAAAATAGATCTTTAAGATCGTCATTATCCCATTGATAATCCTTTTTTGTATATGTGGAGAGTATGATAATTTGAGCACATTTTTAAATATATTATTCTAAAATAATAAATTTACTATCCTAAAAGATTAGGAATTATGATTTAAGTCGTCTTATATTATATGATTCAAGACTTATAAATCCTTTCCGAAGTCTTATTTGAGATATTTATATATAAAAATATTTGACAAGAAATTTATGTAAAGAAGACTAGAATTATTAAAAATGGAAAAAGCGAAAAATGTAGAAATAAAAGATAATTTTATAACAAGAGTAATTAAAAATTGATGAGATCAAGATTATATTTAAAAGCATTAAAAACATTTACTAACGTTTATAATTGAAGGAAGCAATTCATACAGTTATAGATGTCAAAAAAACTCTTTTTAGTTTAAAAATTTAAGTAAAAAATCGATCGGCGAAAGTTAAACGAATTTATTCCTATATTTCGGATCCATAAGCTCTAAAACAAAAATTACGTTGTACTGATAAAAGTTAGTAAACCGATTTTGGAATTATAAATCTAAATTTCTTAACTAAAAATTCAATTTCTCCTTAATTTAAAATAAGTTAATCTCTTATATTAAAATTTAATTTAATTTCTCTGTTTTTATTTCCAAACAGCACTAAAAGCATATTTTGTTAGCTTTAATTCTAAATAAATGGTTAACTCATTTTAATTAACATTGTGGCATTTAATTTAAGAAGGTATCTTTATGAGGTAATTTTAAATTTATATTAACAACTCTTCTTAAACTTCTACTTTGATTTTAGTATTTTATTATTTGCATATATTTATCTGAGCAATATTGATTTCTTAATTTATATTTATAAAATTTTGACTTTTTTCATTTGAAAAAGTCAAAAAAATAAAACGTAAACTTTACTGAAAGCTATATTTGGATACTATGGCTCTGAGGTTTTTTAGGTTTTTTTAAGAAATTTGATAAGAAAGTACAAATATTCTCTAATAAACAATAGGATCTCTTTTTAAGAATAATTAATAGGAAGGATATTAATTACTAGCCATTTTTCCAATTGAAACTAAAATGTATAGATTATTCTTGCTTTAAGTAATATAAAATTTTAATTCAAGCCATTTAAGTTTGTTTTATTCTTTTTATTAAATTACAAAATAACGTTTCTTGAAAGTTCCATTAATAGTAAGTCAATTTATCTATTAGAAATTTTGACTTTCGTAAGTTTTATTCTTATTTATATTCGATCTCGTATCTTGCTTGTATTTGATTCTTCTATTAATCTTCCAAATATTTTCAGTCTTAATGTTTAAGTTGATATTATTTATTACTTTTATTAATATTTTAATAGCAAATTTATTTATTACGGTTTTACTGAGAAAATATTCTATACAATTAGAAGAATTTTTTTAAGTTATATTTTATCTTTCTTAATTAATATTTATTTTTACCTAAGGTAATTTCTATAAAAATATCATAATATTTTTTCCTTTACTAATCCTAAATTTAAACTTTTGAAGTTGAAACTTATTATTTTGATTTTGCTAAATGAATCTAAATGCTTATAGATTTGTTCTAAGTTGCTTTTATTTTAACTTTAGTTATCTAGTTCATTCTAGTATTCTCTCTCAAGTTTGAAATAATTAAAACTAACTTTATTAATAAATTTTATTTATCTTATTCTAATTTTAAATTTAATTAGAGTAGCTTTAGTAGTTTTAGCTAATAATAGATATTTAAATGTTGCTTTAAATAAGCTGTAATTTGATATTATCTTCTTTTTACTTTTTATCTTAATTATCTCTTCAATTTGTTCTATATATCCTTTAAGCTTAGTTTTAGTATTAAGAGCTTTAGTGTATATTTAAGGTTTAAATTAAATGTCTTTTATACTTTTTATATCTGTCATACTCTTAAATTTCTAATTTGTAGTAGTAAGAGATTAATTAAAGTTATATTGCTTAAGTCTTAATATTTTACTTATAATGTATTATATCTATTTTAATTATTAGATCTGAATAAGATTACTCATTTACCTATACTAGCTTGATGCTTACTCCTAGTTTCTTTTAATTTTAGGTTAGTAGATTTTGGTTTAAATAAGTTATGATAAATACAGATAGAAGTATTTAAATAATAAAATTGATAGTTATTAAAGGTTTTAAAAGTATTAGTTTAAATATAATAAGATTCAATTTACTTACTGAATAGCCTTTAGGATATAAAGTAACTTAACTTCTACTCTTTGTTTAATAATCTTATTACACACTAATTATTTAATCGATCCATCTATTCTAATCTTTATACTAAAGTAACTAACTACTATTCATTATGAATATACTTATTTATAAGATCTCTCCAAAACTATCCAATTAAAATAGCAAGTCTCTAGAACCATTAGAGATAAGGAAAGTAAGATAGAAGCAGAAGTTATTATAAATGCTAAGGATAAAAAATTAATAGATATTTAGTAATAGTAGTTATAGCTAAAGTTATACTACTAAACTTTCTTTACTTTTAAATTAAACATAATAATTTGCTATAAAGCCTTGAAAATCACTAAATTAGATACTTAACTTAGCCTCTGGCTTAGTTTCTTTATAACAATTCTTAGATTATAAACTTGCAGGTTTGTAGAATGTAGCAGTAGAGTTTATTTTATTTTTCTTCTGAATGCTTTTGAAAATATCTAAGCTAAAGTCTTGGGGATAACTAATAATTAAAAAAAAGAGGAAGATCACTTTATATTCAATTTTTTCAATGTTATTTAGATCTAAACGCCAAGATATTTTGATTCTATATTCATAAAATTACTTTGTCTCAGTCTTAAAATTTTTATACTCCGCATTAAGCTATTTATACAATAAAGAACTATAAAATTGGTACAAAAGTAACAGGATCATTATTAATAAGAGTCTTAACATTATTTAGTAAAAAGCTTAAAATTAATTCTCCCTAACTTATTTAACAAAGTTATTAAGTTTTTAAAGCCTAGCTTTGTTTGGAGAATAAAAGATAATAAAATAAAATATGATTTGAATGCTAAAAAACATAGTTGAAGTTATTAGCTTAAGGTAAATTAGCAAGCAAAAGAATAAAGATAAACTTAGATAAATAAAAATCAAATTGAGAGACTGAAAATAAAAAAGCAAAATTATAAGAGAAGTAATTTAATAAATATCATTTAGGATTGGACTTAAGAGAAAGGGCAACAAGAAACAATTGCTAAATCAACTTAATAAAATACTTTATTTAAACTAAAGAACATTCAAAAACTGCAAAAGTGAATTTATAAAAACTAAATTTATTGAAAAGCTAGTTAAGCATTTTAAACATTTCTAAATTTAAGAAAGTTAGACTAGTAAAAAACTATATTAAGGTTTAAATATCTAATCCTTTCCTAAGTCATAATGTTAACATTTTTAATTTATTATTTTAACAGGAAAATATCTTATACACTATATTTTATGAAAATGGCATAAGTAAACTAAATAAAAATAATTTCTAATTTAACTTTCATTGAATAAATTTTATAATCATACTAATATTTTAAATCTTAATAAATTAAAAATCATCAATATTAAGTTCAAAACCTAAATCCCATACTAATTATTGATAGTTCTAAAGATATGCAATCAGAACTTTAAATAGAAAATTATTTTATAGATTGGTCTAAAATTTAAATTTGCTCAAATGGTAAAATTGTAGAAAAAAGTTTTTTAACGTATTAAAATTTTCTATCTTAGCAATTATTTTTATATTTTAATCTTAAATGATTTATACCTTCAATTACTATATTATGATTAACTGTAATAGCGAATTGATTATTAAGATGCTTATCATTATTTTAAATAATATCTTCCAGATTTAGTCTATAAAATAGATTATTTAGCTTATAGTTTAAAAATAATAATGGTATCATAAAGCTAAGTACTTCATAGCTACTTTTTATTTTTAAAATTAGTCAAAGCTTGATTTATAATGTATATTTATATAGCTTAGAAAATATCTACTTTTAAAATATTAAAGCAACATAATTAAGATTAGCTATATTAAGCATAGCTTTTAGAAAAATATATTACTTAATTAAGAAATAAAAAAGCTGGAACTTATAGAAGATTCATTCTAGAATAAAATATAAAATTAACATTTAGAATGAATATTAATAAAAGCGACTAAAATATGATATTCCAGCTAAAAAATATTTTAAGTTGACAGTAATATTGGAAAGTATTAAATAAAAGGAAGGTAGTTGTAAAGAGAAATTCATATAGGAGAAGATAAAGATTGCTTAAAATCTATAAAATTGCATAAATTATTGTTTATTAAAGGAATATAAATTTATAAAAGTTCTTTGTAATCTAAAAATAAATAGTAAAAGTGATATTTAAAAATCAAACAAGAACATAAAATAGATATTTTTAAGGATAAAATGCAGCATAGTAATCGAAAGAGTATGCAAAGGGAAATTTTACGAATTTAAAAAGCTATTTTCCTTTTAAAATAAAAAAAATAGTCTTCAGTTAAATCAAAAATACTAATATAGATAAATACTTAATTGAATAATTGCTTTAATTTTCTTAAAATAATTGCTAAGTTCTATATTTTAAAAGTCTTGAAAATGTTTGCACAAATAATCTTTTCTCATTTAATAAAAATTTAAGTGGATTCTGCTTTTAATCAAAGAAATAAACCATATAATATAATTTTAAGTGTTTGATTATTAATCATTTGAAAACACTTATTTAGCTCTGTTTTTTAAATTATCTACTTAGTTCAAAACTGAACTCTTTTAATTTTACAAAAATTAAATGTATATTAAATATATTCCATATCTTTTATACTTTTACATTTCTACAAGCCAATAATTTACACTAAATTTAATGTAAAGTCTCTTAATTTATAAAATATCTCACTTCATTAAACAATAAACGCCTTTTATTTAATTTCTTATTTTTCATTATTATTAAGAGCTAGTTGTCTAACTTAGTAATTTAAAAATTTAGTGAAATGTATATCTCTTTTATTATTTATGAATTATTAATATTATAAATTACTTTTTTCTAGCTTCTATATGAAAAGGATTTTCTTTAAATCAAGTTAGCTTGATAATGGACTTTTAAATAACAAAATTACATTCTATTGCAATTTCATTAACTATTATAACAAATCCTTATTTTCACTACTAATTTTTAAGTATGCTCTTTATTTAACACTTTCAATTCTTATTCTAATTATTTCATTCTATAATCTAAAAAATTAAATTTTTATCTCTTTTCTTTCATTTCCACTGTTAAGAGAAATTATCAAGTTTTACTAAATAATAAAATTTTATCCAATATATGTGTATTTAGAAATAAAAAGAGCATATAAAGTTATTAATAATATCTTAAACCTTATAAATATATTACTTCAATTATACTTTTAAAGAAACCAAAGTTAGATTTCATCTCTTATTTTCCCTTTTTGTTATTTATTGTAATTTATATCTACTAAGACTTTATATCTAAATCCTAGCTTTATTTGGTTATGATAATTAACCAGATTACTTCAATTTTTAAGTTTAAAATAACTACTAGATAATAAATATGAAGTTGGCGATTCTGCTCTTGATAATTTCAGTTGTTGTTACTAAGTGGAACGCTTTTCCCTATACTCTCACTCCACCTGAGAGAAGAATGTATTCATCAGGTAGTATAAATAGTAAAGAAGGATATATAATAGTTTCGATGGGTATTGGAGCTTAATCTTATTTAAATGATATCTGGAAGTTTAATATGAAGACAAATATTTGGTCCTTTATTGCTCCTATGACTAACGAAGTTCCAGAACCTAGATACCGAGCTACTTCTTAAATAATTGATGCTCTTGATGTTTACATTCTATTTGGGGGATTTACAAATTTAGGTCCTTAAGGCGATTTCTGAATGTTTGATATAAAATCATAAAACTGAATATAAGTCTAATTATTTTAAGATACTCCAAGCTCTAGATACGGAGCATCTTCATGTAAACTTATAAATTCTGAAGGAATTCAGATTTATTTATTTGGTGGATATAGTAATACAGGACTACTTAACGAAGTATGGGTATATAAGATTCCATAAATAGAATGGTAGAAATTAAGTACAACAGGTAAAAGTCCTCCTCCTTAGTTAAGTAGCATAATGATATGTGATGAAGGAGAAATAATTATACAAAATGGATAGAATTTAGATAATACACTAGATGACAAAGATCTATATGTGTTGAACTTAACGAGTATGGAATGAAGACAGTACAAAGTTAATCCATCTCCTGGAAATATAGGAATTCCTTCTCAAGCTACTGATCAAATAAATAAAAGACTCTATATGACAGAAGGTTGGAATCAAGAAATAAAATACTATATGAATTAGATTTGAATGCTTGATTATAAAAATCATAATAACATGAAATGGACGTTATTAGCAGCTAAAAATTAAGAAAAACTCTAAAGATGAGCCCATTATTCTTGGTTTTACGAAGATAAGCTATGAATTTTTGGTGGAGGAGATATGAAGGGAAATTTGTTTAATGACTTATGATATCTTGATTTAAAAAAATAAGATCTGGAATGAATAATGCTATAAGATAATATTGATATGCCAAGCCCTAGAGCTTTTCATTCCATGAACGTAATATCTACGAATGCTTACATTTTTGGTGGTACTAATCAAAAGCATTAATTTCTATATGATATTTGGTAGCTTGACTTAGAATCCTGAAAATGAAAAAATATAAGAGTTGGAGATGTTCAACCTCCTGCCAGAAATAAGCATGTTTCAGTAGTTAATGCTAATTTTTTGATAATTTGAGGAGGAATTGGATAAAATGGAGCATTAAACGATATGTATAGGTTTAATACTTTAACACTCAGTTTTGAGGAAGTTAAATAGCAAAATACTCCTTTCGCTAAATATGGTTCCTGTGGAGCCTCAGATAAATATCAATTTTATTTGTATGGAGGAATGGAGTAAAACGGACTAAGCGAAGATCTTTGGCAATTTGATTACGGAACAAATAACTGAACTTACTTATCCGGATATTAGTAATCAAGTCCTGGAAAGTTATTATACTGTAGCATGATACTGAGAGATAATTTTATATATGTCATTTAAGGAGAAAAACAAAGTAAAGCTCCTAATTATTATATATTTGGATATAATTTATAATAAGGAAAATGATACGTTGCCATGAAAAACCCTAACCCATTATCTAGATCTTCTTTTGTAGATATGGAAAGCTATTTTCTGACAATAGGAGGAATAATTTGAGATATGTTTGTAAGTAATCTCATAACAATAATTATCGTTTATAGTGGTGATTATAATATGTTCTTAACAAATCAGTAAGAAAGAGAAGCACCTTAAAATCTATATGGACATGCAATGGCATATTATAAAAGAAAGGTTTTGGTATTTGGAGGTGGATATGTATATAATGGTCTTGGAATAGAGCAAAGAGCAATAAATGAATTTAGATATTATGAAATTCCTATTGAATGTAATGAGAATAATCGACTTTTTTGTAACTGACCTTGTAGCTATGGATCAATCGAATAGAATTCTGAGTGCCATCTTTGTCCAAAAGGAACTTGAGGAAACAAAACTTACAATTGTGTTAAATGTGGTAAGGGAATGGAACAATCTACAAGAGGAGCTACTTCAAACTAATAATGCATACCATGTCCTGAAGGAAGTTATAGTGACTAAGAGGGAATGGAAAGCTGTCTAGTTTGCCCAGGTAAATTTTTATGTCCAATTGGAAGCAATAAATTTTAATTAGGTGATTAATTAATTAATCCAAGCACTTATTAGCCAGAAAATTACAAATACAAAAATGAGAAAGTATAGGAAGCTAACATTTACATATATATAGCAGTAGGGATTATTACAGTTATCATATTAACATTCTTACTCTTTTGGAAGAAATCTAGTAATTTCCTATTAAACATTGATTTGTACCAACAGAGCCATAATTATAATACGGGAGAAAGCATGAAATTACTTCAAACTACTACAGGAGGTTTTTTCTCAGTGCTTTTCCTCTTTGCATTGATCATATTGGTTGGTACCACTTTAAATACTTTTTTCATAGATAACGTTATAGAGTAGAAAGGTCTTATTCCTTATATTGTAATGAAATAATAATACTCTACCATTCTAGCTGATTTAACAATCACATTAAACTTCTAGAACTATAAAGGATTATGCTAAGCTGACAGTGAGCCTGATGGAGAATAATTTTATGATTGCCAGTAGAGTGTGAATTCATATCACTATAATATATTACTTGATAAAGATAGGGGACATTGAAGCGAATTAAGGTGCAAGATTATTAATAGCAATTGTCTTGTAAGAACGAAATGCTATCATTGCTAAATAAATTCTAATTCTTAGGTTAAATTCGAACTTAAGGAAGAAAATTCCTATTCAAGTTCCATAGAATTTAACATAACTACTACATCTTCAATACCAGATGAAAGTTCTAGTGTAAATATTACGATTTAATCAGATACTAATAAAATCTTCAGAGGACCAGAAGGTACTATTGTAACTGCAATTGTCATAGCTTCAGCTTTTGAAACAAATGTACCTAAAAAAATTCAGTTTAATGAAGATACTGGGTATCATGTAATGCTATCAAGCGAGACAATAAAAGGATCTTAGTATGAAAACAATGAAATATCTTCAACTTCAAATTTATATGCTAATGTTTATTTTGGCTTGAGCGACAGTGCACTTATTACCTAATAAAATCTGAAATAAACATGGTTATAATTAATTTCAGCATTGTTAGGTTCTATTTTCGGATTAATGGGAGCAGTAGGAGGAGCGATGAGTTATTTTGAACAAAAATAAATGGCATATATTGAAAAAATGGAGAAAAGAAGTTAAAACAGAGTGTCAACTTTTAAAAATTAACCAAACTTTTTAATGAGTTTGTAGTAAATTTTACTTCAAAATAAACGATCGGATATGAAAAGATAAATCAAACATCGAGCATCCAAGGTAGTGCAAGAAAAATTTCTCCTGAAGACTGTTCTAAGCCCTGATTTTTAATTTCTTTACTTCATTTAATAAATAAACAATAAATATGAAAAGGACACTTTAATAATTAATTAAATGTATTACTAAATTTATTTATTCAAAAAATATTATTTGTTCTTAAATGCTATTATTATAATTATATAATATCTTTATGAATAATAGATACTCGAAGTATACAATAAATTGATTTACATTAAAACCTCATTTGAAAAATGAGATAATTGAAATAATTTCCTTTAAAATTCACCAGAGATTATTAAATTTAAGTTTTATAATTTTTCTAATTTAGTAACAGGGAATTTAAGCATGTCTCTTAAGTTATATTTTACAAGTATTTTTTGTGATAATTTATTTATAATGTTTACATTTATTTTTATATAGATTCTCCTATTTAGTGAAGAGTATTTTTATCAGATTTTTCTTTATATTCTATATTGATTTTTTTATTCATAATTAATTGAGTCATTTTGTCATATTTTTAATTTTTCTAATGATATAAATTTCTATAATAGTTTGAAAAAAGATTAAAAAGGCCATTCTATTTCCTTCGTTCAGTTATTTTTTATGATTTTATAGTAATTCAAATTTATCTTAGAGTTTCATTTATGTCCTGAATAAAAGATTCTATTATCAGCAAACTTTTCGCTACTTGATTAGAGTATATTGACTTTTCTAAATTTTCTAAGTTTCTGAGTCAGAAATCTTTTATATTACTCTTTAAGTAAATTCTTTCTTGCAGTCAATTCTAATATCGTGAATCACCTAATAAATAATATTAATTGAGCAGTTACTATAGTTTTTATTGAACAAGAACAAGTTATTTCTTTATATCTCTAAATTAACTCTTTCTATCTCTGATTCATCTGAATATAAAATTTTTTAGGCTTTTTAAGCTGAGAAATAGATTCAACATTAAACTTTCTACTCGTAATTTGAATAAACAACTTTTAACTTTAATACGGTAAGATCCCAATGCTATCTAAACTTTGTGAAAATGAATATTTATTTCAAGCAAGTTTATTTACCTTATTTCCCAGTTCCAGCATTAAATCCTCATAAATAAAATAAAAGCTCTTTGCTTTTCTAGCAGATAGTGATTAATAAAATTATAACAATCTACCAACTTTTCTTCCAATTTTAGAATTATCTTCGCTGATTACGCTACTTATCCTATTTTTTACAAATCATAAACTAATTAACTCTTTCATGATACTCTTTTCTTATAAGCAATTTCTTTTACTATCTTCAGCCCTATATTTTAGAACTATACAAACATATTGTAAATTTTTATTTCTTATACTAAGCATTCAACTATCTACTATATACTTGCAATCTTTATTGCTATACTTGATACTATCTCATTTAATATACCTTATTATAATTTCACTAGCTGCTTTAGTAATAAAATTATAAATTGAAGTGAAATAAAGTTGTATTAGTTAACTTGTTGTATCTTAGATTCTATTTTTAATTTATAAAATAATATCTCTATTTAAGTACTACTTTACTATTGAAATGATTCAGGAGATAAATATATCTTCATAGAGATTTTAAAAATTAGATTAAAGATACTTTAAACGTAAAAAAGATAACTATTTATACTTATTTATTAAGTAGAATTTGGAGATTTTTACAAATAAAACTTTTAACTAGAAGTTCAGTAAATGTTTTAATAGGGAATATGAAAGAAGAAAATACCAAATTACTGATAAATTTATTGTATTAAATGATGAAAATCAATTAATTAAACTAAACGTGTAAGAAATGTCTCTAAAAATAATTTTTACTCAAAAAAGAGCATTTAAATAAATTTTTTCGCGACAAGAATTAAAGAAAGATAAGAAACTTGTTAATCATCATACGAAATTATTTATTTATCATCAGTTCTAATATATTCTTCTTATTTATCTTTATTAAAAACATTGATATCATTGCTATTAATTCCAATTCTCTATTTAACAGATATTTTGTTAGAAATTGCTAAAGGTAGCTAAATGATTAGTTATTATTTTATTAAAAGCCTTGCAATTTTTCTTAATTTTACAAGATTTGTCACTGATTTAGCTATTTAGATTAAGTTTGTTTTAAATATAAAGTGATTTGGAGACGTATGTTAGCTTTCGTAGGGTTTTAATTTAAAATAGCAAGGGAACATCAGAGTCTTCACAATGTAGTCCATTGAATATTATAGATCTAACAATTCAATGCTAAAATAGCATGAAATTGATTAGAATTTGTTTCAATCTCTTTTAGACAAAAAGATGATGAAATGTAGCTTTTAAATTATCTTAAATCTTAGTTTCACACATTCTTTAGGTAAGCTTCTTTTTAACTTCTACTTTACTCACGTTATGCAGCTAATTAAATCGACATATACTTCTTTAGGTAGTTTATAAATTATAGTTTAATTTATTCGTCTTTGGAACTAATCAGAAGTTAGTAAAGTTTAGAAAGTAATAATCTAATATTCTAATGGCAGTTTCCTACTATTTAACCTCTACTAAATACTATCTTTTTCCGACAAGATCTAAGACAAAATTTCATTGTTTTTTTAAATTAAACTTCAGAACTAGCTTATACTCTTTTTCTAATTCTTTGTACAGTTCTTTATATCTTAGAGTCATCAAGAATCAAAATTTATAGCCAGCTAGTATTTTGAAGGCCAACATCAAAAAATCATCTATTTTTTATTTTAAATTTTTCTTGGTTAATTAACTAAGCCATAATACTTATCTTTTTTGCTTATTTTTTGAGATCAAACACTAGAAATTTTTCTGTTTGCAATAATCTTAAAAAATCATTTTTGCTGTGTAGTTAAAGTAAATTAAACTTAAACAATCGATTAGCAAGTATTAAGCTTATCTATTCCTTAATTCGGGACCCATAAGTTCAAAGACAGAGTTTATGTTGCAATGATAAGAAGTTATTAAACCTACTTTTGAAGCTTAAAAAACCTTTTCACTTTTTTACTTAATCATATTTTTGCCTTAATTAAAAATAAGCTAATCTCTCATATTAGTTTCATTTCCCTTCTTTTATTCCTAATAAAACTAAAGGAATATTTGATTTACAAGATTTCTTATTTCCTAAGTAAATACTTAGCTCTTTTTCAAAGGAATAAGGTATTTTATTGAAGAAGGTACTTTATGAGGTAACTTTATATCTTATACTAATTATTCTTTTTAAGCTTCTTATTTATTGGAACATTCCACAATTTCACATCCAGCTGAATAGCATAAATCTCATCATATCTGATGGAAATTTAATTTTTCTGCAACAAACTTAATAATATAGTAAGATATAAATGAAGCTAAAAATAACACTTAAAGAGTTTAAATTAAACTTTATCTAGTCAGTTTATTTATAGATGCATTGTTTCATGTTATTAAAGGCTTTGAAAGATAAAAAACACTATATCTAGTACTTAGTCATATTAAATAATAAAATTAATATTTATAGACCTTTCAAGCTAAATAGCTAACATTAAATTATAAATTTAAATTATATAAGCTTTTAAACTAAGCTGATTTAAGGATGCTTTTTAGTTCTTAAAAGTATAAAGATATTTAAGATATTTTCACATAATAAACACTTTATAAATATCTTGACTAAGTTTACCTTTATTTCCCACTGTCCTATGTAATCAAAATAAACTGCTAATAAATAAATAGTGTATATTCTTTATATATAGTCTCTAGCTTTTGATATATCGAGCTTTATTAATTTAACTTCTTGATATGATAAAAGGTATGTTTTTAGGCTTTACTAAAATTGTTTTTGATTTATTTTATAAATAAAGATTCTCAGTTTTTTGCATTTCTTACTATCAAAACTAATTATTTATTACCTGGATTTATATTAGCAAAATTTCCTATTTCTTTCGACTTTTATTGCTAAAATGCCATCTTCATTCAAGTTTATAATTTTTTGAGTAATCTAACTTTAACCTTACATAAAGAAAGTAATATTTTACTATATCCTGATCTTTTTATTCGAGGTCTAATATACCTTGTATTATTTTCCTAGTATATTGCATAATAAATCTTCAGTTACCTTTACTTGTCATTTTTTATTTCCCTGTTAATCTTACAATTGTTTTTAGTCTAAAAAAACGAAGTGGATGGTTAATTTTTCCTTTTATTTAAATTTGAATACCAAAGTTTTTTAATAATGCTTTACTCAGAAAATATCCTTTACATATTGAGTACTCCTAGTTAAATTAATATTTATCTTAAAGCCAAGCAAATTAAATAAAAACTATAATTGCTTTTCTTCCTTTACCATTCTAAGATTTGTAATTTAAGTTAAATTTTACTATTTATCTTTGCTTTATTAATCCAAACTCTTATGGATTTATTATAATAGCTTTTATATTAACTCTAATTATTTGGCTTAATTATATTACTCTCCTTTCATTTCAAAACAATCAAAACTATCTTTATAAGCAAATCTTTTTCTTCCTTTCTAATTTGCAATTTGATTAGAGTAGCCTAGTAGTTTCAACTAATGTCTAATAGATGTTTCGATGTTATTTTAAAAGAAACTGTATTTAGATACTGCCTTCTCTTTACTAATTGTCTAAATTATCTCTTCATTTTTATTATTTCACTTCTAGTCTATTTATCCAGGCTATCTATTAAATCTCCTCAACTTAGTCTTTTACCTTATTAGTTTTATCTTTGCTTCTTTTTCTTAAAGTTTCTTTCTATTCTAGATAATTTTTCATAGAATAAAGCTTATTTTTGAAAAGTGTTAGCTTAGATATAACAAGCATCCTATTTCCTTGCTAAATAGCCTTTAAGATATAAAGTAGCTTAACTTACTCTTTATTTAAAGAATCTTATTACCTAGATGCTTAAACCAGCAATCTATTTAAATCTTTAGAATAAGAAAATTAAAGTAGCTAACTATTATTTAGAACATACGTATTTATAAGATCTCCCTCATATTAAATAACAAGTCTTTTTAATTATAGAGACAAAATAGAAAAAAGCAGAAGGAAAGATTATTTAAAGCAATAACAGTAAAGCTAATTATAGATATTTAGTAATTGCTATTATAACCTAAGCTATACAGTCAAATTTAGCTTAATTTTAATTAAAGCTTAATTAAAGAATAGTCTCCTATAAAGATTTTATATCAAAGAAAATTAATTTATTGGAAGGTTTAGCAAACCCTTTTGAACAAGTGATGGGTTTATTACCAATATTTATTAGATTATAAAAATGCTTGCTTGTAGAAAACAAATAGTAGAGCTTATCTGATGTATCTTCTAAATGTTTTGAAAGCATCTGAATCATAAATGAGGTTATATGGTAATAATTTAAAAAATGTGAAGATAGTTATTTTATGTTCGATATCTCCTATGCTTATTAGATCTAAAATACCAGAAACTTAGAAAAATGTGTCCATAAAGCTACTATATCTCTGTTTTTAGATTTTGATATTCCGTATTAAGCTATTTAAACAGTTGAGAGCTATAAAGTTTGGTTGAAAGTAACAAGAACATTAATAGTAAGTGCTTCTACCTTATTTAGTAAAAAGCTTCAAATAAATTCTCCTTAACTAAATCAAAAAAAAGCTATTAAATGATTATAAAATTAACTAACTTTTTTGGATAATGCAGGACAAATAAAAACAAGCTTGAATGTTAAAAAATATATTAGAAGATATAAGCTTAAACTATATAAGCAAGCAAAAGATATAAAGATAAAACTAGATAAATAAAATCTAAATAAAAAAGCAACAAAGTAAAGAAGCAAAATTATAAGAGAATAATTTAGAGAAATCTCTAATAATGCAAGAGTTTAGAAGAAATTAACTAAGCAACAAGAAATAGCTGCAAATGAGTTTAATAAAGAACTTAATTTGAATATATTTAAAAACTGCAGGATTAAATACAAGAAATTAAATTAAAACTTATAGAAAAATTAGATAATCATTTGAAAAATTAAGCTTCAAATAATCGAAAAGAAAGTTCTATAAGTTAGATTATTAATATATAATCTAAAAAATCAGAATCTTTCATCGATAATAATAGCATTTTTTAGTTTAATATAAAAATCAAGCATATTTCTGTATAAGCTCAAAACTGAAAATCGTAAAATTTAACTTCTATTTTGCTTCTAAAATTAAAGAAAATTTTTGATTTAAAAATGCTATGAGAATACCTTTATTATAGCCTACAAAAATAATTTGAATAATTTTATACTTGCACTAATAATGTTATTAATCTAGAGAAATTAAAAATCGCCAATTATAACTTAAAAACCTAATTCATTCATTAGGTATCTCATACATAGTTAAATTTAAAGCTATTTTAAAGAGAACTGATACTTAAGCTATAAATTTAAATTTAGTAAGTTAGAAAATTAGAAAATAAGTTTAATGCTTTAGAGCTGGTATCTTTAGCATTATGGTTCTAGTTATTTTCCGCAGATTTTTTAATCAAAAAGAAAAGATTAAGTCAAGCATAAAACATAATTTTCACTAAGAATATACAACCTGAACAATAAGTAGAAAGCTATTTTTAGTAGATTGCTCTTAGATTTAGATTTAAGTAATGGAAAATATTAGAATAAGAATTGTTTAAAGTATCTAAATATTATATCTAGATACTTATTTTTATTATCAAGATATTAGTAGTTATTTTAAAATATTTAATAGGCTAGTTTATAATTAAATTGTATTGCTTATAGTTGAAAATATTAATGGTCTTATTAAATAAAGGGACTTACTAACTTTCTTTATAATAATGCTTAATTATTAAGATTAGGTATGTTAAGTATATCTGTAGAGTGTATTTTATCATAACTTAAATAAAAAAGAAAAGCTGGAATCCATAGAAGATCTATATGGAAGAAATATAAAAGCAACATTAGAATTAATATCAATGAAGGACTTTAAGAAAGTTGATATCTTGCAAATGAAAAAGATTGGCATTGACTATGATTTAGGAAAAATCTTAAAATAAAAGGAAGATAATTGCAAGGAGAAATTAAATATGAGAAAAATGAGAATGCTTAAAGCCTATAAAATTGCATAAATTATTATATATATAAATAATATTAATTGTAAAAGTCCTTATGTAATCTAAAAAATAAAAAGCAATAATCATATTGTTAAAATAAAAGAAAAGACATAATATAAATTTTTTTAAGGATAAAATACATATAATAATCAAAAAAATGTGCAGAGTGGAATTAAACGAATTTACGAAACTTTATTTTCCAAATAAAATAAGAAAATAGTCTTAAGTTAAATTTAAAATACTAATTTAGATAAAATAATCGATAGAATAATTTTTTTTAATACTAGGCTTATATTAAGAAGATCTAGAATCAGTTTGTAATAAGACATCAAATCTTTTCATTTAATAAAAAATTTAGCGAGTTTAGTCTTTTATTTAATGAAATTAACTTGAAGAATATAAAACTTAAAGCGTATAATTTTAACACTTCGCAAACATTTATTATGCTGTTTTTTTACATATTTTCAATCTTAGTTCGAGGAATGAATATTTTTAGTTTAATTAAAGCTTAATGTGGTTGCAATGTAGAATCATTATATTTAGATATTTTTACTTAATTTGCAAGCCAAGTATTTACATTTAGTTTTAGTATAAACCTCCTTAATTATCAAATATCAAATATCTTATGCAATAAACTTTTTTATTTCAATTCTATTTTTATATTTCTCAGAACTATTTACCTAACTTAGCTATTTAACCAAATTTAGTAAAATTTATATTTCTTTTCTGTTTTTTGTTTATAAATGCTATAAATTACTTTATTCTAGCTTCTATATGAAAAGGATTTTCTTTAAATCAAGTTAACTTAATAAAGAGCTTATTAATAAAAAAGAATCCCCATTTTATTATTAAATGTTAGTTAGCTTTTTTGACAACTCTTTCTTTTCCATTACTTCCTAGTTTGCTCTTTCTCTTAGACACTTTAAAGATTTGTTCTCTTCACTCATTTCTGTTCCAAACACAATAAATTTTTACTGTTATCATCTTTTCATTTATTTCAACTGAGAAAACAACCAATTTTACTGATTAATAAAATTTATCCAATATATGTGTATTTAGAAATAAAAAGAGTATAGAAGGTTATTAATAATATCTTAGACCTTATAAATATATTACTTCAATAGTACTTTTAAAGAAACCTAAGTTAGATTTCATCTCTTATTTTCCCTTTTTGTTATTTATTGTAATTTATATCTACTAAGACTTTATATCTAAATCCTAGCTTTATTTGGTTATGATAATTAACCAGATTACTTCAATTTTTAAGTTTAAAATAACTACTAGATAATAAATATGAAGTTGGTGATTCTGCTCTTGATAATTTCAGTTGTTGTTACTAAGTGGAACGCTTTTCCCTATACTCTCACTCCACCTGAGAGAAGAATGTATACATCAGGTAGTATAAATAGTAAAGAAGGATATATAATAATTTCGATGGGTATTGGAGCTTAATCTTATTTAAATGATATCTGGAAGTTTAATATGAAGACAAATATTTGGTCCTTTATTGCTCCTATGACTAACGAAGCTCCAGAACCTAGATATTGAGCTGCCTCTTAAATAATTGATGCTCTTGATGTTTACATTCTATTTGGGGGATTTACAAATTTAGGTCCTTGGAGTGATTTCTGAATGCTAAATATAAAATCATAAAATTGAATATAAATCTAATTATTTTAAGATACTCCAAGCTCTAGATACGGAGCATCTTCATGTAAACTTATAAATTCTGAAGGAATTCAGATTTATTTATTTGGTGGATATAGTAATACAGGAATACTTAACGAAGTATGGTTATATAAGATTCCATAAATAGAATGGTAGAAATTAAGTACAACAGGTAAAAGTCCTCCTCCTTAGATAAGTAGCATAATGATATGTGATGAAGGAGAAATAATTATACAAAATGGATAGAATTTAGATAATACACTAGATGACAAAGATCTATATGTGTTGAACTTAACGAGTATGGAATGAAGACAGTACAAAGTTAATCCATCTCCTGGAAATATAGGAATTCCTTCTCAAGCTACTGATCAAATAAATAAAAGACTCTATATGACAGAAGGTTGGAATCAAGAAATAAAATACTATATGGATTAGATTTGAATGCTTGATTATAAAAATCATAATAATATGAAATGAATGCAGTTAAATGCAAAAAATTAGGAAAAACTCTAAAGATGAGCCCATTATTCTTGGTTTCACGAAGATAAGTTATGAATTTTTGGTGGAGGAGATATGAAGGGAAATTTGTTTAATGATTTATGATATCTTGATTTAAAAAAATAAGATCTGGAATGAATAATGCTATAAGATAATATTGATATGCCAAGCCCTAGAGTTTTTCATTCAATGAACGTAATATCTGCGAATGCTTACATTTTTGGTGGTACTAATCAAAAGCATTAGTTCTTAAATGATATTTGGTAGCTTGACTTAGAATCCTGAAAATGAAAAAATATAAGAGTTGGAGATGTTCAACCTCCTGCCAGAAATAAGCATGTTTCAGTAGTTAATGCTAATTTTTTGATAATTTGAGGAGGAATTGGATAAAATGGAGCATTAAACGATATGTATAGGTTTAATACTTTAACACTCAGTTTTGAGGAAGTTAAATAACAAAATACTCCTTTCGCTAAATATGGTGCTTGTGGAGCCTCAGATAGACATAATTTTTATTTATATGGAGGAATGGAGTAAAACGGACTAAGCGAAGATCTTTGGCAATTTGATTACGGAACAAATAACTGAACTTACTTATCCGGATATTAGTAATCAAGTCCTGGAAAGTTATTATACTGTAGCATGATACTGAGAAATAATATTATATATGTCATTTAAGGAGAGAAATCGAGTAAGGCTCCTAATAATTATATATTTGGATATAATTTATAATAAAAAAAATGGTACGTTTATATGGAAAACCCTAATCAGATTCCTTTATCTAGAACTGCTTTTGTAGATATAGAAAATTATTTTCTGACAATAGGAGGAATAATGTGAGACATGTTTGCAAGTAATCTTATAACAATAATTAACGTTTATAGTGGTGATTATAATATGTTCTTTGCAGATCAGTAAGAAAGAGGAGCACCTTAAAATCTATATGGACATGCAATGGCATATTATAAAAGAAAGGTTTTGGTATTTGGAGGTGGATATGTCTATAATGGTCTTGGAATAGAGCAAAGAGCAATAAATGAATTTAGATATTATGAAATTCCTATTGAATGTAATGAGAATAATCGACTTTTTTGTAACTGGCCTTGTAGTTATGGATCAATCGAATAGAATTCTGAATGTCATCTTTGTCCAAAAGGAACTTGAGGAAACAAAAGTTATAATTGTGTTAAATGTGGTAAGGGAATGGAACAATCTACAAGAGGAGCTACTTCAAACTAATAATGTATACCATGTCCTGAAGGAAGTTATAGTGACTAAGAGGGAATAGAAAACTGTCTCGTTTGCCCAGATAATTTCTAATGTCCTATTGGAAGTACTAAACCTCAACATGATACTTAAATAATTATTCCAACCACTTATTAGCCAGAAAATTACGAATATAAAGATAAAGAAGTCCAAGAAGCTAATATTTACATATATATAGCAGTAGGGATTATTACAGTTATCATATTAACATTCTTACTCTTTTGGAAGAAATCTAGTAATTTCCTATTAAACATTGATTTGTACCAACAAAGCCATAATTATAATACGGGAGAAAGCATGAAATTACTTCAAACTACTACAGGAGGTTTTTTCTCAGTGCTTTTCCTCTTTGCCTTGATCATATTGGTTGGTATCACTTTAAATACTTTTTTCATAGATAACATTATAGAGTAGAAAGGTCTTATTCCTTATATTGTAATGAAATAATAATACCCTACCATTCTAGCTGATTTAACAATCACATTAAACTTCTAGAACTATAAAGGATTATGCTAAGCTGACAGTGAGCCTGATATAGACTAATTTTATGATTGCCAGTAGAGTGTGAATTCATATCACTATGATATATTACTTGATAAAGATAGGGGACATTGAAACGAATTAAGGTGCAAGATTATTAATAGTAATTGCTTCATTAGAACAAAATGCTATTATTGCTAGATAAATCCTAATTCTTAAGTTAAATTTGAACTTAAGGAAGAAAATTCCTATTCAAGTTCCATATAATTTAACATAACTACTACATCTTCAATACCAGATGAAAGTTCTAGTATAAATATTACGATTTAATCAGATACTAATAAAATCTTCAGAGGACCAGAAGGTACTACTGTAACTGCAATTGTCATAGCTTCAGCTTTTGAAACAAATGTACCTAAAAAAATTCAGTTTAATGAAGATACTGGATATCATGTAATGCTATCAAGTGAGACCATAAAAGGATCTTAGTATGAAAACAATGAATTGTATTCGACTTCAAATTTATATGCTAATGTTTAGTTCGACTTGAGTGATAGTGCACTTATTACCTAATAAAATTTGAAATAAACATGATTATAGTTAATTTCAGCATTGTTAGGTTCTATTTTCGGATTAATGGGAACAGTAGGAGGAGCGATGAGTTATTTTGAGCAAAAATAAATGGCATATATTGAAAAATTGGAGAAAAAGAAGTTAAAAAAGAGTCTCAATTTTTTAAAATTAACTAAACTGTATAATGAGTTTGTAATAAATTTGAATCCAAGCTAAGTGACTTAATATGAAAAGTTAAACCAATTACAAGATATTCTTTGTAGCACAATAAATGCCTCTCCTAGAACTGATAGAAAATATTTCTTTTAATTTCTTTACTTCATTTAATAAATAAACAATAAATGTGAAAAGTACATTTTGATGTGTAATTATCTTTTCTTATCTACATTATTTTTAGTTGTTACTATTATCAACTAAAAATTTAATAAATGCTCACTTTCATTGGAGGTTCAACTAATTACTGCTATTCATTTTTTATCGAGTTTGGATTCCTCGATCATTTTTGCTATGTGGAAGGTCACCACTCCTTCTCCATTTCGCTCAGATCTATTCTATATCTAATTTTGATATATACACATTGTTGCTTTTTATAAATAATCTTACTAATTCTCTTCAAGTCCTTTAGTCCTTTTTAATTCTTTTATATCCAATACAGTTTTTTATTAGATGTTGTGAAGTATTGCAATATCTGCTCCTTTTCACCTTCTATTTCTGTTTCTTTTTCTGAATAATAAAGTACTCAGGTTTTTCCAATCTTTTAGTTAATTCCTTTCTTTCCATTTCCTAGTCTAGTGTTCATGAACGGAAGTTGTTGAAAATCTAAAAAAATATCCCAGAATTTGATGGAGAGAGGTGCTAAACTTTAATTAGAGATATTAAGAATAAAATTGTGCTTATTCAATAAAAGCTCATGAAACTTCTTTATTCCTATATTTACTAATTTCTTCTACTAAACTGAAACTAAACTTCAAATCATTTTTGTCTAGAAGAGTAAATCAATATTTTCTATTCAGAATTGAAAACAAAAAACTTAACAGGGAAAATATAACATTATAAAGTACCAAAAAGTATGATGATAATTGAAACTTTAACTCTAGACATAAAATACAGCTCTAAGATAAATGCAGTCAAAAATATTCCAAACTTATTAATGTTATTGTATGAAGGAAATAAAGAAGAATACTTCACTTAAATCAGAAGAAGTTGCTATGGCTTAACCAAAACTAAGAAATTTAAAAATTCACTCAGATAAATTCCTACTCAAAAAAAGGAAATAAAGAATAGAAAGAAAATTAGTTTAGAAATTACTTCTCACTAAATAGAAGAATTTCAAAAAATAACTATAAATAATCAAGAAACTACTATAAATTATTTTTTGCAAAATACTATTAACAAGAGACAACTTGTTTTGTTTTTAAATTTAGAAAAATAATAAAAATATAAAGTAAGAAAGTTTTTGGTATATCATACAGAAAAAGATGATATTCATAAAATAAACTCTAAATGTTGTTAATTTTGATGTAAAATCTTCCTCATCTTTTCAAGGCAAATGATACAAGGAATTAGGAAATGACTTCAAAAATAGAGTTTGAAAGTTAATCCGTATCTGAACATTATGATAAAATGAAGAAAATCTCAGCAAATAAGATTAGGTAATTTACATTCTTTCAGACAGAATAAGTGAACTAATGACACATATTAAAAAATTGTTCTAAGAAATGACTTATTTACTGAAATAACTAGCTTAAAAAAGTCTTAGCAGAAGAGTAACTGTGGTGTTAATCCTAAAACATATAATTTAGCAAGTTCCAATTATTGCTCAAGAAACTAAGAAAGATATCATGACTAATCTGCAATTGATAAATCAGAAATTCAAACTAATTCCTAATAAGAAGAGTACATAAATAAACTTAAGAGAAGATGTCCATATCTCTTTTACCAAATAGCGTCACAACAATACAGTAGTAAACCTTGCTATCATAAAATATTATAATGCTAATTCTCAAAAGCTAAAAATCTTTATCTTATCTAAATTCTGAAGAAGAACTATTTTCTAAGCAATAATTTCCAATAAATAAGTGTACTTTATTAAAAACTAGAAAAATACATTTATGTGAATTTAGTGGATGAAAAAAAGGAATTTATAGATTATAAATCTGGTCTGAAAGGAGATTCTCAAATAAAATGATAAAAAAGCAGCTAAATGGGATAAAAATACTATTCAAATGAATTATAAAGTAGGTAGAGAAATCTAGATCAGATTTTGCATAATCAAGCTTAACAATATGCTTATTACTTCCTGCTACAAGCAAGACTGTAGCAAGACTATTAAAATAAAAGATGAAGCTTATGAAATTCTTTAAAAAATAGTCGATAAATTTCCCTTAAAAGGTTAATGTCCTTTTTGTGATTTAGAGCATTACTTTAAAATTAGGGTTGCAATTCTCCTAGTAAATACATTAATATTGTGCTACTAAAATAGTTAATCTTTAAAAACGATAATTATTAACTTTGAATACTTGAGATAGCTGATCTCTCGCTGTATTGCTTTCTCTGAGCAACCTTTTAGTGAACACAATGGATATATTCTGCTGATAAGTTTTTGTAAATAAACCTCCACGAGAAATGAATACATATTCTATAAATATATATTTCAAGCCCCTACCAAGATCGGACAATTTTATAAATGAGTTTCCTTCAAGATTTTGGATCTAACAAGGGATCTCACGAAGATTAAGAGGTATAATCAGACATTTCAAAATCTTACTCCTCCTATTCTTTTATTTATTATATTATAAAATGATTTCCAGGTTATTAATGATCCTTTAGCTAATACATTCGTACTTAGAGTTAATTCATACGATTACTGTATTTACTAACTAATAGCAACCAAATATCTAAATATTGATTAATTGAATAACTTCTATACATATATGATAATCTAATCACTGTCCATATTTCTAACTCTGTAAAACTAGCTTACAATTTAAGCACAAATATTCCAAGATAATAGTCATTATCTTATAAGATCAACAAATTATGATTCAACTGATAGATGAAAATACTAAATTCAGTTTTATTTTCAGTACTTTTTTACGTGGATCGAGATGACTAAGATATTAAGTTTAATTAGATCAAAAACCTATTTTAGATTAGAACAGTTAATACTATATGAATAGTACAAATTGCATATTACAATAAACTAACTCAGGATTTTCTCTGAAGTATATAGATGCTAAAAGAAAGAATTAAGAGAAAAAGAGACTGCTGATTATGCATGGATAAATCAAAAAGAGGTATTTGAAACTAAGTCTGCAGAAAGAAAAATCCGAGAAAGATTATACACTCTTATTAAAAGTGGAAAAAGCTTCAAGCGAAATAAAAAATTCTTAAACTTAACGGAAATTTGACAACGATATACTTTTAGGTGAAAAAGATTATTAACCTTAAAATGAGGAAGTAATAGATTTTAGCTTAGAACTTCATATCTCCTTTATCGATAATTAGCTTTTTATAAAAAAAAACATAGAATTGATACCTAAAAGTGAATTAAGTTTAGTAAGCGAAAAATGATATAATATATAAAGAACTTTTGTCCATCATTTATCCGCCTTTTTACTTACAAAACTTTGAACTTTTTTCATTTTGAGAAATTGAAAATATTATTCATCATATTCCATGCAGCAGGATTAGATGGAGTAAATGGTAAGCTTATCAAATATACAGGAGAAGAGATGCATTAAATACCTTTTGCATTATAAGTAATACTTTAAGGCTTTAAGAAATCTTGAAAAATTATGCTTCTATCACTATTCCTATTTTCAAGAAAAGTAGTAAAAAGATTTAAAATATTGCAGGCCAATTTCACTCGTTAATACTAGTTTAAACTATATGGCAAGACTTTAACATAGAAGATTTACAAAGATCTGTAAAAGCGAAATTTAATCTTTTTAGCATAATAGAATTTCTCAAAAAGAGATATAAAATGTATTATTCTGAGTAGTGAAGCAGAAGATTGATATTTATTGAAATGAAGGGAAAGTATAAGCAAAGATGCTTGTTACTCTTATTCATGTAGAGTATTGTTTGACAGTATTAAGAGAATAATATTTTTTCAACATCAAAATTTCTGCTGCAATTGATTTATCACTTGAGCCTTTCATAAAAATCTGAACTATTCTTTTATCATTGATTAATAAACGACTTGAAAACTTCGTTAAAATAAATGAGTTATGTCAAGGAGCTATCATAGTCCTTTATTCTCAATTCTTTATTATGCTAAAGTATTAAGGCATTAGTAGAAAAGAAGCACTCGACTAGGAATCATTTTTTATAACATGAACTTAATACGCAGGGTTTGGGTAGATGATTAAGTAAATATCCAGTTCTACATAGAGGATATAATAGTTAATTGATTAATGCAACAAAGTCCTTCAATACATTTTTCTGTAAATAAGCACAAGTAAATGTGGACTATCCAATTTCTCGAAATATTCATTATCTATCACTGTCTTGGTATTAAACTAAGGCGAAATAACATACCAACTATGCTAACACATTATTATCGAATAACGTTTGGTAGAAGTAAATTATAAGATTACAATCTATAAAAAAATTAATTTACTAAAGGAGTGATAACCAAGTTTAAGAATTTAAGGGAAAAATGTACTTCACTTAGATAAGCGAGTGATTGTAGATTATCCTAGTAGGAGGAGAAGAAATAGATAACAGCCTTAATCATATTATGAAGACAGATAATAAGTAATTGCATTCTACATCCACAAATATTTTTCGCTTCATAAGCGTTTGATAATAAGAAGTGTATCACATCTTTGGAGGTATAAATAAGAAATTGGATTACCTGACATCTGTGAATATTAAAATACTAGAAGTAATTAGAGTCAGTAAATTGCTTAATTTAACAAATGAATGATATAATAAAGAACATGCTATACTTATGATATGGTGCTTACATTTGAAGGATGATTCTTTTTTGAAAATTCTGATTAATTTTTATTTTACGATATTGTTAGAAATAAATGAAGTTAAAGTAATCAAATAATGAAGCCCAAGAGAGCTTATAGTACATCTATAGTATATGCTCAAGAAAAATCAAATGATAGTATTTGACAAAAATGATTGAATGGGTTAAATATATACATATGATCTAAAAAGCTTCAAAGAGTATGGAGGAGCTTTTCCAGTAGATGAGAATAATTTTTGATATGATTCAATATACCACACAACAAAATATCCATGCACAGTACAAGAAGTTATAAAAAGAAAGATTTATTCATGCTCGACACGAAAGGCATAAATAGGAACTGGACAAAAGTACAGTATATAGTTCAAAGATGACAAAATTAATAAGGTAAGTTAGAAATCTGATTCATATTTTTGCTTTTTATGTTATATTTCCTATTTTTCCTCTTAAGTAGTCTTAAAAGAAGGTAGTATTATAAATAAAAAGTAGTCTATATAAAAAAGCAGCTAAGTTAGTTATAGCAATGTTTATTAATTCTCTGTCTTCATTTACAAAATAGTAATCTCTTGTATCAAGATATACAGAAGAAAGAAGCTAAACAATATGTCTATTATAGTCAACATTTTCAGATTGATGTTTTAAGCTCATCTTACAAGGATATCTGCTTATATCTAAGCTCTACTGAGATATAGTTAAGTAATCTAGTTAAAGCTAGTCTTTTGATATAGTACAGCACTCTAACTAAGAGTTAGAATGCTAATCAGAACTTTCTCTTCTGTAGTCAATAGCCTGATGTATTTTCTTCCTCAGCCTTCTCTTTAAATACTATTAATATGGTTGATGAGATAGAAAGGAGTTGAAAAACCTTTATAGGAAAGTATTTTCTTGAATATCTATTTTTCAAATTAAATGGAAGAATTGAAGAATGAAGTGAACAAATTAAAACACAGACTAAGAGTAAGAAATGCAGTCATTCAGTAAATCCAAGCTAAGTAATAAGGACATAACTAGATAGATATAAAAGGCTTAGCTAAATAACTAGAGGAGGCTAAGATAGCTTAATAGTAAGCGGAGTAGAGATGTGAGCAGCTTCTAAACGAAAATAAGCTAATTGGAGATGCCTTAAGGAAAATATAGGAATCGTGTAAAGGGTATACTATTTAAGAACTTCAAGATACCATTTTAAGCTTGAATGAAGAGGTTGAAAAATATAAAGCTCTAGGTGATCGAACATCACGTAAACATGACGATATCTAAGAGTAAAGCTAAGCTTTAAAAATGGTATGCGAGGAGCTTAATAATAGGCTTTAGAATTCATAAGCAAATGCAAAGAATTTTCAATAGAAGCTAGAAAACTAAACTAGTCAGAACGAAGTTCTGAAATAAAAGCTGAATAAAGAGCAAGAGGCTAACTAATAGCTATAAGAGAGTTATCACACGTTAATCACAGAAAACTTGACTCATATTGAATATATAACATCATTAGAAAATAAGATTAAGGACCTTAATGCCAAGATATACGATTTGGAAAACGATTAGTTTAAACAAATTCACGAGCAGAGACTATCTAGAGCTAAAAGAGCTCTTCAGATGTAACTAAGTATAGGAAATCCACATAAATAGGAGTAAATTGCTGCTTAAGTTTTGAAAACGGAGTTGGAATGTGAAAAGGCAATTAATGAAGAACTTAAAGCCCACATTTAGAAGCTAATTTAGGAGAAAGAAGATTTAAATAGGAACTTCTAGGTATGTCGTGCGTAGTAGTTGTAAACCTTAATAAAACTTGATCAAGAGAGCCTGAAAATCAAGGCTCTGGAAGAAATAAGACTTCAAGATATCAAAACAATACAGAGATTAGAAAGAAAACTTTCTTGATTATGCTTAAATAAAATATCCATTTATCATATTTTTGTCATTAGCAGTAATAAAATAAAGGAATGTAGTTTATCGCTAACTGTTGTTGTGAATTATTAAATATAGCTCTTATAAATTAAAGGAAAGAATCAAAGTTAAATAGTAGGTTCTTGATCAAAGGATTTCTGCAGAACTAAAGTTGTAAACTCCACTATCTCTTCGTTATTTCCCCTTATCTCAGTCTAAATGTACTTCCCCTGTTTGTCAATTTCGATTCTACAAGCAACTTTTAGTTATTGCAATGATCCTGAGACAAAAAATATGTTATTTGGTACTCCTATCTCTGCTGATTTATATACATCTAGAGTATCTCCCAGAGAAAATCTTTTAGCTACTTCTATCATATTTTTTACGGATTATGGCATTTGCATAGCAACTGGCTTTCTTGCGCTAAATCCTTAAAATGCTGGTAGCAGCTCTTAACTTTCAAATTTTTGCTTTGGGAAAAATTTGAAAGGTAAGATAGGTAGTTTAATCCTCAAAGCATCTTTATTATTCAGACTGTATTAAGGATTACTTTATAGTTAACTAGGGAAACTAAAAGAAACTTCCCATACAACTGAATGTTATCGTTTTTTGTATATTTCCCTTGCTTGGAATTTCGATTGCATCTTATGGCATATACATGCTTAAGCCTATATAATGACCTTACTATTCATGGGTTCTATACTACATTTGAGTATAATAGTATTATCGGATTTATTTAGTATGTATATTATAGCTTTAGCAGTCTATTCTTTATAGCTGTTTTGGAATCCAATTCCAACTTGCTAATTATCAAATAAAATTCCTTTATCACTATACATTAGAGCATTTAAAAAGGTTTCATTATCTGCGTTTTAACGTTAGAGTTATGGAGGCGCTGTCATTGGTCTCTAGATATTTGTGAGAGATTACGAAATATCTCCATAGCTGACGTTCGTTGCTTGCTTTTGCTATATTGGCTGGAATATTTACTCTTCGTGAGGTTTTACTTAAATCTAATCGAAGATATTAAAAGGCTACTATTGCTACTAGAAATTTAGATTAGGAGGAAATACCTATTATAAAGGAGGTATTTACTTCTCTTCCTCAATTACTGCTTATTTAATGACGTTGCTATCTTACTATAAGCTATGTCGACTGGAAAATTTTTCTTATTAACTGTTTTATATAAAATTCGGTTGCTCTTATATATTAAGCTTGTTAATGAACTTATCCTGCTGAAGACTCTATCTTTCTATTTAATTAAATTGCATTTCATTAGTTTGATTTTATCTTGAGTTATCTTAGCCTTATTGAATTTATTCTATGGATTTCTTAGACAACATTTTAGGAGTGCTAGTCGTGTCTTCATCAGGTGGCTTTTTCATATATGGCTCTTGAAAAATGTTTTAATTTTTCGGTGTCGGATTTTCCACTTCAATAGAGAATTAAGAAGTACTTTTCTTACTTAAGTTAACAAACTCCTATTCCTTGGATTTTAGTACTTGTTTAAGCGACTCTTCTTTATTTTAAAGTTCTTTTAATTAGATATCTAGTTGATCCCTTTCTTGTAAAAACTATTAGAGTTACTATTCGTGCTCTTTTACCGCTATTTATAGCTACTAAGCACGCTCAGCTTGATTTTTCATTTGAGAGATTTGCTAGATCTAATGCTCCTACTCATTTATTTGATTTCTAAACTGATTGATCTAGTTCTGAGCACTGATTAAAGCTGAGTTCTTAGATTCAACTTCAACTTTCATTCCTTAAATCTTTAGTTTCAATTCTTCGTTTTTGTCCTTCATCTATGCAAGATTTTCTTACTCTTTCAGCAAACTTTGAAGCTTCTCTTTCAGCTTTTCATTTTATTCTTTTAGCTCTTTGACTTAGTCTTGATACTAGTTTTAGTTATTCATTGTAGGACTTTATTCAAAATCAAAACCAATATCTTTACCAAATGAGTCAGACATCTCCTCATTCTGAATATTATAACTTACTGTTTAGAACTAAAACTGAGGTTGTGCTTTGATCTCTTAGTTAGAAAAAGGATCCTATTGATCGAATATTTATCCAAATGGGTCGCTCTATTATAGTGGCATTTATCCTACTTTCTAAGCTTATTTTACTTCTGCTATATTATCAAACGGATCTGCTTATTGTAAGGAAAATTCTTAATTCTATGGTGTTGTCTTTTTAACTTAAAACTCTGGCTAATTTACCTCAAAAATATTCTGCTAGTTTGGTTAAAGCTACTAGAAGTTAGGTTGGTTCATTTGAAAATTGAAAGGTTCATTTTGCTAAAAATTAAATGGATCTTGTTCTTGATTTGACTGCCGAGGTTATTTTACACCTGTTTGAAAACCCTACTAATATTAATTTAAATTTGCTTCATTATTGAAAATATTGGCCTACTATTGTGTCTTAAACTGCATTTACTGAAAATCTGCTTAAGGGAAATTTTATTTATTCTCTTCTTTTTCATTTAAAGGGATGTTAAAACCTTGCTGAATAGCAATGGGATTTTGCTTCAGTACATTTTGAGGAGTTTTCTGGTTATCTGGTTATTGAAACAGTATAGGATCTATAGGCTATGCTTGTTGCTTTTACTGTATATTTCCCTAACCTTATTTATTAGGTGAAACATTAGTAGGCTTTGCTTAGCCTTATGGCTGTTTCTTTAGTTTATTATAACTATCTAATGTTACCTAAATTTGCTCGTTTTGAAAGAACAACTTTTCTAATTCTGTCTCGTAACCACTCTCTATTGCAGTTTGGATGAATTGCTCTATTTATGTCTTGAAAGATTCGCATTACTTTATGAGATCTACTAATGTTTCACTAAGTTCAGAATTTTCGATCATTTGCATTGCTAGCTCACTCACACTCTATGAACTTGCTATCAAAGTTTATATTTAAGACTGTAAATTAACTTTAGGCTGCTATTTAGCAACTTGAGAAGTTGCTTAGGTTGTCGCTCTTCTGTTGGCTTTTTCTGGTTACTGCTATTACAACTATGGCTGCTGTTAAATTGCAGTGGGACTTTAGTTAGATTCAATTGTTTGTCTTCTCTTAGGAGGGAAAAAAACTTTATCCTTCTTGAGTTTCTGGTAAGCTTTATAGTACTCAGACTCCTTTTAATCAGGTGCAAGTCCAAACTTAATACTTCAGTCATGTATATATCTTAGAAGGTTCTAATGAAACTAAATGCTAGCCTACGTAGCTTATTGATTCACTGCTGAAAGCTTTCCAAACAAAGTAGCCCCTCGATCTGGGTCCTAACTTTCCTTTTTAAACTTTGCAAATATTACCAACCTTTTGAGAATCTTCCTAACAGCGAAATCTAAATAGTACGTGTTATACGTTAGCATTCCTGCATGGAAGATATTAAGCATTGCTAGCTTTCCTTCAGGATTAACGTTTTTGTCTTTTATCAGTTTTTTAATTAAACTTATAATCTCCTTGCAAGCATTCAGATCTGCGCTTGGAAGCCACTACTATAGCCCTCGTATCACATCATCTTATATCTAAGGATTTGAAGCTGCTGATTTTATTTGATTTAATACCTATTTTTCCATTTTATTTATATTAAGATGTACTCACTACATACTCTAGGATAAACCGTATAAAATATAAAGTATATTAATAATAGTTTAACAGGTTAACAATCATTAGCCTAATGACTTCGCAAATCCTTTTTCAGAATATCATGACATGCTTGATTTTACTTATATAACGATCGGATATTTTTATCCATATTCTTTAATTTTTAGCTTTCAATTAAAACTAGCAAGGTAATTTTGATATTTGGACTAAGAAATCAGAATTATGGGATTATATTGTATTATGCTTATTTAAGGTCTTTTAGATTGTTGTTTTCAATAGTTTTATATACAGATATAGTAGTGAAATGCTTGACTACTTTAAAAGACACTAATATACATATATGCAATACAAAACTTTAAGATATACAAAGTATAAACCTAGATCTTCATAGCTAATTAATGATAAATGGCGATTCCATACTTCTCTGATGATCGCCCTGGCTTTGTTTCTATTCGCTTAAACTCTTCTTCACGTCTTACTTACAAAATGGACAAGCTGCTTGTCTTAGCATTCATTCATCTATACACTGTTGATGAAATTGATGGCCGCACTTTGGAAGTATCTTTACTCTTTTAATTGAATCCTCAAAGCAGATAGCACAAGTAAAGCTCTAACTAATATCTTCACTATTAACTATCTCGATCTACTGAACCTCAGACACTGTTAGACAGTTCTACCACAATAGTCTCTATTCATTTGGATTAGCCTACTAGTCTCTATTTAACCCAAGTATTTACATATTCCTCAGGAACTCATACTCTCTATACTGAATGAAGACTTACAATGATAATCCAATTCGATATAAACAGCATAAGGTAGATTACCACCAATAAGCAACATATACTAATCCACAGGATAATTAGAATCCTGTTGTATATAATCCTACTCTGAGTGAAATACTTACACAGGAGTAGAAATTGTTAAATATAAAGGCATTTATCTCTGCAAACCATACTAATCCTAACCCTACCCATACTATAAAGGCTAGAAGTAGAACTCCAAAACAGCTAAACTTTAAATAATTCAATCTTGATTCTTCTTAGATCTTGAATAATATCTAGCTGTATCTAAGAGTAAGTATGCCCACGTAGGATCCAATCAATCAAAAGTGAATTGGACGGCTACATGATTTATAAGCATCCAGGTCTATAAGTATATCAATTGTAGCATAAAAGAGTACTATAATGAGAAAAATATCTGATCAGGTTTGTTGAGTCATTTTTTAGGCTATAAAGCGAATTTTGCTATAATTGAAATAGCTTTAATAGTCCATTAGCTGCTTGACAAATCATACTACACTTACAAAATAAATTCATTGAAGTGCTTAAAAAGAACTAGTGATGATCTCATTATCACTCAATATCTAATGATATATTCGAAACGAGGTATTAAGATGAATACTTTTGGTATATAGATTTATACTTAAATTGTTGTATAATAAGCTTATATAAAAGCAGTTAGTCTTATTAGGTCGAAATGTAAAATCTATGAGTTGAAACTTAATAAGCTGGAGAAAGCGTAATTAACTTTTTCATTATATGACAGTAAAAATATATTAGTATTACCCATAAATTTATACTTATTGAGCAAAAGCTACTGAGTAGGATATTTACCAATATTGGCATAAACTTCTGCTTTTAAATAACAAATTATAAGGATAGTAACTACATATGATATCTAGTTGAACAGAGGGCAATAAAGATTAAAAGCAAGATTGTTATATCTCTATGGATATATAAAAAGCATCATACTTATATTCTATAGGATATAGTATAGAATATATTCTAAGGCGTTTTGTATATACCAAAGTCAAAAATTAGTATGGTTGGCAGAAGATATGAAGGTATTTAGATTCTATATCTAAAGTATATACCCAAGTATGAAACTTAGAAAGTTGGTGGGAAAGAAGTTTTAAGCATATATGCAGTGAAGTTTTCATCGACTCACGTTGATACTCTGTTTTTTTAATAATATACTCTATCATAAGGCAGCAGTCAACGCTAAGTAAGATTTCTTCTTTTTTAAAGTAGGAATAAGGTACGCTAAACTAATTAAGCATGATTAAATCAAAGTCATATTATATCAGTTTGGGCTGATATATAATGAAATAATATCAGCTTTTATTATTACTTTCTGATAGTAGAACATGCTCTATCTTTTTTGCCAACTATAGATTTTTTACTACTACAATGCAGAATAAAGAACAACTCTCAGATATAAGGAGTTTAGTTTATGGCTTTGAGAAGCTGAGTTAACCTTATAATGACATAGAGTAGCCCATCAATTTAGAAAGGTATAAACTGAAGTTATCTTATTAGGAAGCTTCAATCGATATAGCAAACCTTATAATTCCCGACCATCAATATAACCCTTATGGTTCATATATTACAAAACGACAAAAAATCATAAAATCAGAATACCAAATAAACAAATCAGCACCTAATCCATAAAGTAATATTTACTAATCAAAGACTTCTAAATATGGGATATTATAATAACTATTAGTTTAAGTAGCTATTTTAATTAAATGTATATATATTCATTTCAAAGCAGTTTTTTATATATCAGCAGTACGATTAAATCCAATTTTAAGAAGTATTAGATTTGAATGCTCTAAGAGCATTATAATATGTTAGTGGTTTCTTATATATATACGCTATTAATCTACTGGTATTATAGAGAAGTAGACAGTAAGCTATATTTATAATTGATGTTTCACTTTGGAAAGTAAAATCGTAGGTAATTAAACTAATTCATAATGGAGAATGCTTCATCGATGTAACGGCTCATATATATCATCCTGCTAGTTAAGATCTCATTTTGTCGTAAGAATACTTAGATGAATTATACTTGTCCTAGATGAGAGTGCGTAGAATAGACACCACTTTCTTTAGGATTAATGTGTGCTGAGCTTAATTTTGAGGAGAAGGTTATATTGTATTAATAGAACTGCCAATAGAATCTACATTGTAATGAAATATCGGTGAGTTATGCCTTAGGTTAGGATTTTTCGCTCAATTCGTAGTAATAATGAAATGCCTTCAGAGACTATAAACCATATGGAATGTGCTAACCTTCACCTCAAGATGATTTTATAAGTGATTGTATTACTATTGAAGAGTTAAAGGAAAACTGTCTAAAATAATAGGCTTCAAGGAGATTTTTAGAATCTTAGAGAAAAATGGTTTAATGTGAGTATGAAACTAGAGGTAAGCTATGAAACTGAGATAAATGCTCTAGTCCTTAGTAATGCTGATCGGGATACTGCTTCTGTACTCCAAGTGACTAAGGTGATTAGGGAAGATGTGCAACTAGTTATGAAGACTATTAAGCATTGCTAAGTGCTTAGTAAAATACAATATGCAATTTAGATGTGGAATTGTACTGTGCATATGAAGAACTTATTTCAGATTTTTACTGAAAGAACTACTAGACATATTAATAAGGTTGGAGAGGAGCTTTCTGATCAGCTGTTATTAACTAAGACTTTTCGTGTAACTAAAACGAGCTGATCTAGAAGGCTCTCAATAAGATTAAAATCAAATAAGCTCTATAATCAGTAACTTGTGACTACTAGGCTCAACCTGAATAAGAATCAAGTGATAATGAAACAGGTAATAGCGAAGAAGATAACAAGAGTAAGAAGATTTGGTTTCCCATTATAATTTCAACTGGATTAGTTCTCTTTCTAGTAGCTACAATCTATATAATAATCTGATCTTATAAGAAGCTTAAAAGATAAAAAGCAAGAAATAGAAGAGTGTTTAACGGTCGAAACTAATAATTCTAGGTTGTATAAGAGCAACCTTAAAACCCAAGATCAATTAGCCTTCAAAGCGCTGCAGAAAAAAACGAGAAGCATCAAAAGAAAAACCTTTAGAGTGAACCTGACCATATTAAGTAGTAAGATAAATGCTAAGAAAAGACTTAAAATTAAAACTCTAACAATCCTTGTTGGTAACAGAAACCCATTGGCTATGTAGTTAATTAATTTAGTTTAGAAAACTCATTTGTTGAAGAGGAAAAATAATCTGTGAAATAACCGAAATTAAACATGAATAATTTTTAGGAAGTTGATGAAAGCATTTTAATATAGAGACTTGAAGACTTGAAATTAGAGTAAGAGAGTAATAACTTTAAAGCTACCAGAATGCAGAAAAAATCGAGTAAAAAGAGTTCTTCAAGAGGAAGCAAATCAATAAAACCATAGAGTTACGTTTCTGATCAGTTCAGTTAAGATAATTAGATTATTGAATAAGAAGTGAAGCCAAAGTAATCTCAGTAGGAAAATTTAGATCAATAGAAAAAGATTAATTAAACGATTTTTAAATAGAAACTTAAAGTGGTATAGATGGGGTCAAAGAGCTCTAAGTCGCAGGAGGATATCTAGGAAGATAACACAAAAAAGTAGAAAACTAGTCTTGAAAATAAAAAGCCAAAGCCTAAAAAGTACATAGTTGAGTAATTCAGCTTGGAAAATTCATTCGTATAAGAAAGCAATATATATTAGAACTCAGTCTAAGACTAATAAAATATGAAATATAATTAAGATGAAAGCTTTGAAGAATTAAACTTGCAGATCAAAAATAAGCGAGAAAGAGGAGGAAGCTTTTCTTAATATACAAATAAGCCTTAAAAAACCGACTAAATAAAAGAAAAGTCAGGAAATATTATCCCTTAAGTTCAGTAGATATTAAGAGAGTAATAGTATGAAGAGTAAGAAGCAGAAGGTAGTTAGTTAATAGAGAAACAGCAAGAAGATTCTTCAGAAAGTCCAGATTGCGATTAAAAAAGTGATATTTAATTTTAGTTTTTAATTAATTTTCAATACTTAAAAGATTTCTATCCTCGTAATAGAATTATATAGAAGAAAGACGAGGAAACGCCTTTCCTTATAAAAAAGGTTTTTATATAATATTCATATACAGATAATGAAGGATTTGCTATTATTTCTGATAGATATAAAGTAATATATGGAGTAGATGTGAGAGAAGTAAGAAGTAAGCAACTTTATAATAGTTCAATAAGAATGTATACACATAAAAGCGTTAATAAAAACAACTTTGACTAGTATTTTAAAAAGTTTATCAAACATGCTAACTATAGCTTAGTTAAATAGAAGGGTATACAAATCCTATACAGATACTTTTAAGAAAGAGAAAAAATACTTTGTATTTAGAAAAATCGATAATAAGGATAAGTTAATAAGCGAAATTTTTTGGAATCGTGAATGGAAATAAGCAAACTGAAGTTATGTAGTGGAGAAAGTTTAGATAGGGAAGATGAATAGAGTTTTATAATTTGGTTCTTTTAATCTTTCAGTTCAAAGTAAATACAGAGTATTAGAATTAAAATTAAGTGGTTAATTACTTAAGGATTAAGAAGAGTTTAGAATATGAAAAATAAAGAGAATAACTATTTCCAATTATTTGCTACTTTCAGCTCAGATTTAGTCTTTTGCTATTTAAACATGAGGTTAGTAGTACAAGTATAGTATTGTGCAAGATGGAAGGTGTATACTTAACAAATAATAGGGGGTATAAACAAGCTTATTGATGGTAAGATAATTTCTCTTGAAGCTAATCTACAAATTTTAAGACCATTTATTATAAGAAAAGATACATATCAATATGATGATATTCAAGTAACGTTCTATTTAGCACATATATAAGCATAATAAAAGTATCGCTTAAAAAATTATGAAACGCATTTGTTTATCAGAAGAACTAATTTTCAGCATTTAGTAAGAAACGTCTTCCAAGTATAGGACTAAGTAAATACTTTATATGTAGATAATAAAGCTTCTCGCTATAGCCCAAAAAGTAAGTTATTGAAGGAAAGAGAGAGCTTAGTTACTTTAATTTCTTAAAGTCATTAAAAAAAAATTCTTAATAATAAAGCATAAAATTTCAATCTTAATTATAACTTTCTTCGTAGTAAGAACTTTCTAGTACCTAATGAGGTCGCTTTCTGAGGCAAAGGGAACAACCCATCGAGCAGAATGAGATCATAATTAAACTTATGGCGAAGCAGTATGTATAAGTAGTTTAAATACTGCTTTGGAATAAATTGTAAACGTTCTAATAGCATTCTTCTTTAGGTGGACCTTTGTTTATATCACTGAAAATAAAGAATTTAGGCTTCATGCATATTCCTGCGCAGTCTCATTCTATCTCCATTTTCTGAAGTAAGTCAAACATAATTTGTTCTTACTGAGTGAAGTAATATTACAGAAAAATTGAAGGGGAGCAATCATTCTACTGAAAGGCCTTCTTGGAAATTATTTTTTCAGAGGTGAGACAAGGATTGCAAGTCACAATGGAAATGGCACCTTAGTCGCTTGTATTAAGGAATTTCCTTTAAGCAGGCTACCATCTTTCTACATCTTAAAGCTTGCAAGGACATTCATCACTACATAGTAAAAACTACGACTTCAAGTAAATTTAGTCAGCAACTGCAAGTATATTCCTCTAAAACTAAGAGCAGACTGTTATTTTATTATACTCCTCTTTCACTCATCCAGCCATCATAAGAACAATACATCCTAAAACGACGAACAACAAAATAAACAATATAAGTACAAAAGACTACAAACCTAATAGCCACCTTCTTCTAGTCAATGTAGCGGTACAAATAAGAACTCCATAGCATATCAAAAATATTTAAAAAGACAGATGCAAATTACTTGCGAATTTTTCTATACTGGTCATCTGTTCGATATAAAGATCATACTCTTATAAATCATTTTAAAAGTCTGAATTTTTTGTGAACATAAAAAGTCCGCAGAAAATAAGGAAAATCGATAGCAGAATTAGCATGGTTTAAAAACAAACATAAGGACATTTTTCTTCATATAATTTCATTTTATTTGCATAAGATTGAAGATTAAGGGAAAAGGAAGGAGCAAGGAGTAAATTAAAAAAGACTAATTGTTCTGATACTTAAAGTGAATATAGTAAGATTGAAGGGTATTAAGATGATAGATAGACAAATGAAGATAGAATTAGTATTGAAGTGAGATTGATACTATATAGTAATTTATAAAGTATATGGCCTATTCTAAGGTGCTTGCTTTATAATAATAATTTTATCTCAACAAGTTTTAAAGATATTTATGAGCTGGGTAATTATTAAGGTATTCTAATCTTATATTTAGAAGGTTTTATAAAAAGGGATTTATAATTTAGACTTTTTGATAAGAAAGGAAAAATTTAATACAAGTCTCTGTTCTATCAATCTTCTCCCTATGATAAAACCTATCGACTGACTAGGTTAATAATCGTTATACCATTTAAAATAGCATACCTTACGTACAACATCATTATCTTATTCAAATTTCTTAAATAATCTCATAAAATATACCAGGGAATCTATCTAAGAGATTCTAATCAAATCAAGTACTAGAAGGAGATAAGACTTTAGAGGCAATAAAGCAAAATAAATAAGGTAAAAACCGTTTAATTACAAAATAGCTTAAGATAATGGAATCTAATAAAGGATATCAAGTATGCTCATATATATACTCTCACTTCATTAAAATTGTCAAGTATAATTATTTGATTTCAGCCTGTAATTAACGTATAAATCATTCTGATATATTATACTATTAATGGAAGAGTAGAACCAAAATAACTGCAAGAGGAAGAGAAACAATTCTAATGCAAATCAGTTCATTCAATCTCTCTGGGAAATACTAGAGGCATAGCATCCATCTATTTCATGGGCAAATGAAAATAGTTTTGTTATACATAACATTAGAGACTTTACTGAAGATGTCTTGCCTAAGTACTTTAAACATAATAACTTTGCCTCTTTTGTGAGGTAGCTTAATATGTACGGCTTCAGAAAGTGTAAACTAAATGGTTTTGATAACTGCTTTAGCCATGAATTTCTTAACCGAGAAAAACCGAATCGTCTTTAGAAAATTTAGCGGAAAAACAGTAAGAAGAACGAAGTCAGCTTACTTCATACCGTTTCTAGCCGAAGAGAACTTTAAATGTTTTAGGAGTTTCTGTTGCTGAAGAATAAACAGCTTGACATGGAAATTTAGTAGAGAGTACTAGCAGACAATATGGATCAAGTTCTCAGTCAGAATAAGCAATTAATCAATGAGATATAAAAGCTAAGAGAACTATAGAAGAGAACATAGAAAATAACATTTGCTCTACTATAACTACTGATAAAAGAAAAAACCAGCTCACAGAAGTTAGAAATAGAGCAGAATCTTATTAAATACCTACAATAAGACAACTTCTAATAAAATTCTTCCATTCAATTTGAATAACAACCAGTTGATGAATCTTTTCAGAACTTTAATTTTAAGTTAGGCGGGAAACCTTAGTAACTATAATTGTAAGATACACAATTTCAGAATGCAGACAATTTCAGTGAACTTAAGGAAGAAAATATGCTGATGTTTCAAAAATAGCAAAAGTCGCCTATTAAGATTTTTGCTTCGAACTAACCCTAAAATAATGGATTTAACTTCACATATTAATTGAACTCACTTTAAAGTCAGGATCCTTTCTAATTATAAAGGAATTAGATTCCAGGATAGCTACTATCATTAGAAGACAAGTAAACTTCCGAAAATCGTAACGAAGAGCAACCAAAACTGTAAGAATTATTTGATGGAAATATCCAGTAGCTGAGTAGCAATTCTGACTTCAATTTATTTATAGACCCAATAATAGAAAACGAAAGTAAGCAGAGCAACGACGATGTTTTTTCACTGAACCTAGAGGGGGATTTAAATTCAGAGACTAATAATGATAACTATGAATAGAATGTGAATATTGATGTACAGAGTGAGAATATTTTTAAATGAGTGGTTACTAAACTGTATACAAAATAATCTTTAATCCATTTTATATATAAACTTGCCTTCCTTTTTTTTGTACTCAATATGATTAAATTTATTATGGTCAATTAAGAATTAAGCTTATTCATAAATTTTGTGTGATGTTATTCAAGAAGCTGCTCAAGGATTGTGATAACATAGTCTTGAAATGGTTAGAGATAAAATACTTAAATATACTAGTACTTCTGAAAGAGTTTAAATTGCACTTAAAGTATGAGAATGTAGCAGCTTGTAAAAGTTCTATCTATGACAATAAATAAATAAGTGAATATTATCTTAGTATGCTTTATACTAATCGGTGTATTATAATGAGAATTTATAATGGTAAGGATATGAATGTTTAGAAATTTGTAGTAACAATAGATGAATGAAACAATGTTTTGGAAAAGAGTAAAAAGCAAGTCTCATATTGCTTACTATTCCCACATTACTTTAAAGCGCGACTCAGAATCAAGTCTTCCTACTAGCCCTTCATCTCACACAGAGGCTTCTTCACTTCCTTCACTCTAATTTTCACTTTGACTTGTTTCTTTTTACTCAATTAGTTAAAATTAATTAAGCTTCTACATTCCTTAAAAGCTCAGTTACTCGAAAATTTAGTTAGAGCGTAAAGGAGATAGGTAAGGTATCTATTTTTGATAGTTATCCTGGAAAGATATTCCGAAATTGGTAATTCTAGGTGAGTGCAGGTTCTCATTGACTGAAGAGTTCATTTAATTATCTTCTAAGAATAGCTAGTAAATGTTGAGCAGTTCAAGTTACTTATCAGAGAGCTTTTGACTACATAAAGGACAAACTCCATAGGGTAGAATGTTTTTGATACTACAGTCTAGACATAAATCTGAATGGCAAAAATCTGTGTGAATCAAAAATTGTTTGCTTTTTGACTGGCACATCTTACATTATTTGCTTCTCTAGTTATGTAAAAACTACAGCCTAAGAAAGGCAAAATTAGAATAAAAAGCTGCTTTGGATGAAGAGTCAATTATTTTTTCCATCTCATTCTATGTGAATTTATATCGACAGTACTAATTTGGACAGGTTACTTATTTTTCCAAAACATTAACTACTAAAAGACCGTTCGAAGCTTCTTGGAGATGCAACTATAAATGTAAAAGACAGTATTGATGGCTACATTACAAAATCATATCACTCTCTTAGTTGCAGTTTTAGATATCGCATCTGTTTTTCTTTTTACTACCATCTTGCAAATTCTTTACTATTAAGTTAAGGGCTTTGTTTTCACTCTCAAGCAGCTAGATTTTCTTCTACAACGACTATTAATTTACCTAGCATTTCTCTCCTTCTTTCGAAATCGAAGTGCTATTTTAAATAGTACTCTCCTCTTAAGCTATCTATGTAATTAATAAGCTTTGATTATTTTGCTACTCTTTTAAACCTTAGAGTTCTTTTTTAATTTTAATATACTTCACCTTAAGTTATCCATTTTTGTCTTTGATCCTGTTTATTTTCTAGTTTTAGATCTGAATTTATGCTTCAAGAAAATGTCTTTCTCTCTAAGGTTCTTCTCGGTTCTGCTAACTGATTTATTCCAATTTTTTGTGTAGATAAATATTTATCTACTTGAGATCCTTTTTCTACTCTTATTCTTCCTGCATATTCTCTTCTTGTTTCTTCAGTTCACTTTATAAATTTTCTATTTAGGTACATTACTGAACTACTGTTTTCTGTAGTTAAGTAATCTGCTGAAGTAACTAGCCACGATCTATTTTGCCCATTTTGAATTTATCTTGAACAAATCCCAAAGAATTAGTTCCTTTTGGTGTTTATTAAGCTTCATTATGCTTTTCTGGTTAAATATAAAGAGTATCGAAAGCAAATTCTTCAGTAGATAATTTCTAGATTAGCTGTGATTAGTTCTAGTCAAAGACATGCACATGTAAAGGACAAATAACTCGTTCTATAGATTTAGTCTCAGATTACTCCTATTTAGGCTAAAAAGACTTAATAGATAACAAGATACAGTTAGGGCATAAACTATGAGAGCATTACAACTTGAATAGATCATACTCAAGCTTATTACCACAGTTATCACATTAAATATTTACATCCATAACCTTATTCATTTTTTGTTTAGATATATAGGAAATAAGAATTTAAAAGGGTATATATAAGCAAAATTTAATCAGTAATTTAACTTTAAAGATCAGATTGCTCCTTACTTAGTCTACTACTTCGTTCCTGACTAATTTAAGTCCTTTTGCTGATTTTGGGGTGGATTATTTTACATATCTATAACCATTTTAAATTGAACGCTTTCATCTTAATTTCTATTAGGATCTTTCATAGACTTTCGTGGAATTATCTTTTTAGCAGTGTCAGGTGCATCTCGTGGTGATTGTTTAAATGGTATTGGCGTTTTTTTGTCTTGAGATTCTTGTTGTACTTTCTTAGATTAAATTGAACCTTAGAGAGAGGGATCTCTATCTTAAGATATATTCTAGATATTTTCCTATGTAAGATTTTATCTTTTAACAACTTTCTTTATTACAGGCATTTTTATTTTGCTATTTTATTGCATCTTCTTTAGTCCTGGAATGCATTCTGCATAACAAATTGCATTTTTCACAAATTTATATATTATAAGCGATGCTTTATCTAGCTTTGACTCATATTCTTCCATATCTTTGACAAAAGTCTCAGCTTTTCTCATATAATTCTAGGCGAGCTTAATTTGGGTTGGCTTGATAGATCCATTATCAGCTAATGTAATGAAGTTAAGAATATTCATACTTAGACTGCTGTTTACTATTTCATAAATTACATCATCCCATGAATTTTGCTTTGCTCTTCCTTTTCCTTCCGTTCTTATTAACCCAACTAAAGCAAGTCCTACACATATTTAGAATTAGGTAGGATTAGTGATCACTCTGAATTATTCCAATATTTGCTTGTTACAAAGAGCTAGCAATCCCTTCACTTTTGTTTTCAGCCCTGTATCATATACTTATAGCGAGTTCTTTCTATCGCTTTAAGCTTATAGTGCTGGATTCAATTCCGACTCTTAAATTTATTATGAAAATTTTCTTTTGAAATCGCTACTTTAGAGTGATGAATTATGCTATAGTGTTAGGCCTTACATTTCACTGGGTAGCTCTGGTTCGCTATTCTAGAATGAATTGTTCAAATGTAATTACTTATTTTCCTCAGGTTCCTATATCTCTTTCGTTTAGGTTTAGATCATACTTTTGTTTGTATTGCTCTAACTTTGCTTATTTACTTTTGTATTTACTGTTTTTATTTTGCTGGTTTAAACTTGCGCTTATGGATTGCTTTATTGCTTGATTTGACTAGGAAGGAGAGATTTTGACGGAGTAGGAGAAGCATTGGATGAGGATCTATCAAGTTCTTTGGTTGTCTTTTTCTGGATCATTGTTGGCTGCTTCTTTACTTGCTGTTATTCGTGAAAATTAGAGCTGCTATTGGATTTGTTGAGGGCTAATTTGGGTGTACTAGCTCTATTAGGATTTGGATTTACACCTTTATTTTAAGTTTAAGTTTAAGCTTTGGGAATTTAATTAATATCAACTACTTCACTTGAAGCACTTGAAGCACTTGAAGGCTAATTTTATAATGATTTTCTTCTATTACTAGGAAGATCAGAGTTATTAAAGCTTTAATTTTGCTTCTATTTTTCTCTTTGTTTTGCAAGAGCTTCTGCTCTTCTTTTAGCTTATAATTACTAAAAGGCATTAAGTTTGTTTTACTACTGTGGTAACTAAGGTTTAGCCAATGCATATTATAGAGGCTTTTTTTAACTGTTTTCGTTTTTGGCTGATTAGGAGGTTTCAACTGATTCATTTGATTTTTACTAAGTATTTTAAGGTTTAGTCTGATCAGATTATTTGCTTTCTTTCGAAGTTGTAGATTACTTTTGGTTTGAAGCTTAATTGTTCTCATCCTTGCTTTGATTCTATTAATTTATTCTCTTTATAGAGTTTTGAATACTTTTAATCTTCAATTTTTGGCCCGCTTTAACTTAAGCTGAAACTTGCTAACCTTTCTATTATTACCTTCTATTCCCTGTTATCGACTAATTCTCTAATTAGTTAGTCGGACTCTAATTACCTCCAAAATCAATTTCAATTGATTTTTCGTAGAAATCTTAGAAATTTTCTATTGATTCTTGGCTTATAAAATAATCATTATTGAAGTTTTATTCGAAACTTGTGTTTTCAAGCCCTATTTCATTATCCAAAAAGCTTGCATCTTAGTTTTAATCGTTTATCTGCTTTTCACTGCCTGATTTATCCAGAACATTATTCAAAATACCAATTTCTTCATTTAGATGTTTTTGTGATTCTGTTCTTTATATTCAGGCTTTACTAAAGTTAGTTGGAGAACTTCTTAACAGATCTTCGAAGTTTTAAAGCCTTTCTTGACTTTCAGTTTGCTTCTAAGGAATCTTGCAAGCTGTGACTGGATCTTGAAACTCATCAACCTCTTGAATGACATTTAAATTCTCAATCTCATTTTCTTTATTGCCCTTTCCAAACACGAAGCTTGCATTATTAAGTTCACATATGTTGTCAATCTCAAAACTTTATTCACTCTGAGCGAAGGATTCATCTGAGTATTAACTAGTGTCAAAATCTCCACATATCGATTGGTTCATTGATTAATTAATTGATTGATCTAACACGGAAGGTTCTTCCTTCTTCTATATTAACTTCCTGATTTTCACTTCACATACTGCTTCAACTCTGTCTTAGAAATGTTGGTTATAGCTTCTACTTAATCCTTAAAATTTTATTTATGACAAAAGTGATACTACAAGTTAGTCCGCTGAGCTTAATCTTAGCTCACATATCTTCAAATGTTCATCCTTAATTTAATCCGATTTTGCATTCCCTCGAATGAAGTTTAAAACATTGCTAACAGCTTACTACCTTTTCTGTAGTTACTTTTGAAACTTCAACCTGCGTTATTACTTAATAACTTAGTCACCTTCACTAATAGTATGTCTCCTCTAGTTTATAACTCTTCTCGACCTCCACGACATATTCTTTCTAAGCTACCGAGCAATCATCTTCCTTTACTCATGTCTCTTCTTAATAATTTCCTTATTCTCTTTATACTCTCGAATCTACTCCATTTGCTCTTAGCTAACTAAATCCTTTATAGATTAGTAGCTCAATTTAGGAGGAACTATTTCAAATTCCAGCTTCCTATTGGCTCATATTTCTTGAAGGTTTATTTTATTCTTTTCGTTCAATAGCTTTTGTAGATTTTTAATAGCTAGTTCACTTTGCTTATATCTCTCGTTTATTTTACTTAATTAAATAGTTACTCCTTATGACATTTTTAAACTATTCATTTATATTTTATTCCTTTAATTCAAAGAGAAGATTAGTAAGTCTTCATTACATATTATCAATGCTAATACTTAGTAACTTCCAAATAAATCCTCCTTGTTTCTTTTAATCCTACTAGTATATAGTAGCTATAACTATTTCTCCTTCTGCTTTATTTAGTTAGAGTTACTAGAGTTTCTAATATAAAAGTATGTGAGTTAACAAGAGTAGAATATAGATACTAATTTAGTAGCTTTCAATACTATACTAATTTAATTCCTAACCTTTTTAATTACTTTATCTCTCCATTTCTCCTGGAATTACCTTCATAATGTCAGTCTCCATACAGTATAATAAGTTAGCTTTTTAAGCTTAGAGGTAGCATTATTTAACCCTCTGATTAGTAGATTTAACTATAGCTACAGTTTGGTAGTTAGCTTGTTCTATTTGCTCTATTTGATGCTTGCTATGAGGTTATTTAGTAAATAAAAGAGCATAAGGTATAGTTTGTATAATAAGGCTAATTAGAAGGTAAAAAAGAGAGTAAAAGTAGAAGATAGAACATGGTGCTTGTTAGTATAGTCAGTATGGTTAACACATGCCAGTGAAGATACTAATAAAGTAAGTAATTAATTAAAGCAATAACCTTCAAATCCTGTATAAATAGAACTGGCTAAATTAAAAGTAGGTATATTAAATGAAATAGTATCAAGTATAACAATAATGCTTGCAAACATATCCTCATTAAATGCTTAGTGCTAGAAAGAGCAGGTTATTATATATGAGTATAGGCTCTACAATAACTTGCTGGAATGGAATATAAAGTGCTTTAAGAAAGAATGCAATAGGGGGTTGTTGATGAGCTGTAAAATAATATAAGAAGTAGTAAAAATTCGCGATGATAAGTCTAAAATTGGAAGAAAAGCGGAATAACTCTTCAAATGGTAGTTATTAATATCTGTAAGTTAAGGAAGGGATTTTTAACCTGTATAAGAGGAACCTTATTCTAATACAGACAAGAAAAGTATATGAACTAATTTAAAGAAATGATTGTTTTCACAAATTTAGATGATAGAACGATTTTAGTACGCCAAGGATAAAAGTTGCTTATTCAAATTACAACCAGAAAGTTTAATGATTGATTATAACTCAGCAAAAAACAGAACCTTAGCAAGTATTTTTTCAAATAAATCAGGGAAGAAAAGAGTTGATAGAGATATAAAGAATATAGCCTGAGCTTATTTATTAAGCTTTAGTAGCTTCACTCTTATATATTTACTATTAATCCTACAAAATGATATTTGACTGCAAGTCAACATTGACAATAAGAGTAATATAAAGATTTCTTTTTCAGAAGTTTAGAAAGGAAAACTAATAAGATCAATATAATCTAATCAAGTAGCGAAAAGTTTGATGATAATAGAATATTACTTTAGGACATAAATGCATCTCTAAGATAAATGTAAATCAGAACTATTCGAAAGTCATTAGTATAAATATATGAAGGTAATAGAATATAATAGAATATTATAATCTAATTGTTTTACTAACTATAGTAGAAGTTGATATTATTATTAACAAAACTACGAATATGACAAAATTACTCAGTTAAACTATGAATCAAATAAAAGCAAAATAAAGTAAAAAGAAAAATCCTAAGAGATATACTCTTCGTTAACAGGAGAATCTATGAAAAATTAATGTAAGCATTATAATTAAAATACTACAAACATTGCTTGAAAGATTTAATTTGCAAAAGGGACTTAAATTTTTATTTTTTTAATTAAGATAATAACAAAAATGTAGACTAATAAATTTCTGGTAAGCTAAAAAGGAAAATAATTAATATCGATATTCAAAAGAAGAAGCTTTAATATGGTTTGATTTTATTCTAGGTCTTGAATAATAATTATTTGTAAAAGTGATTTATTTGAATCGAAGTATGTTTTATTTCGTTTACCATTTATTTATAAATGACTAAAAGTTAAAAATTTATCTCAGAAAAAATCTTAGGAGAAGCATTTTTTGTACTGATCTATGAGCTTGGTATTTAATTTACTTTTTTATATGCAATTTCTTTGCTAGATCCAAAATTGACTACAAATTCATAAAACATTTTCGTCAATTTTTAAAAATCAAAACTCTTTTTTAACTTCTTTTTCTCCATTTTGTCCTTATATGTTATTTACTTTTTTTCAAAATAACTCATTGCTCCTCCCACTGCTCCCATTAATCCGAAAATTGAACCTAGCAATGTCGAAATTAGTTACAGCCATGTTTGTTTCAGATTTTATTAGGTAATAAGTGCACTGTCACTCAAGTCAAACTAAACATTAGCATATAAATTTGAAGTCGAAGATAGTTCATTGTTTTCATACTAAGATCCTTTTATAGTCTCACTTGATACCATTAAATGATACCCAGTATCTTCATTATACTACAATTTTTTAGGAACATTTGTTTCAAAAGCTGAAGCGATGGCAATTACAGTTATAGTAGTACCTTCTGATCCTCTAAATACTTTATTAGTATCTGATTAAATCGTAATATTTATACTAGAGTTTTCATCTGGTATTGAAGATGTAGCAGTTACGTTAAATTATATAGAGCTTGAGTAGGAATTTTCTTCCTTAAGTTCGAATTTAACTTAAGAATTAGAATTTACCTAGCATTGATAGCATTTTGTTCTAATGAAGCAATTGTTATTCATAAACTTGCACCGTAATCCACTTCAATATCCTTTGTCTTTATCAATTGAAATACCTTAATGGAAAGAATTCACACTCTACTGACATTCGTAAAAGGATTCTATATCCGGCTCGCTACTAGTTTAGCATAATCCTTTATAATTCTAGAAGTTTAACGTGATTGTTAAATCAGTTTAAACGGAAGAATATTTTTATTTCATTACTATCACAGGAATAAGGCCTTTCTACTCTATAATGTTATCTATAAAAAAAGTATTTAAAGTGGTACCAACCAATATGATTAAGACAAAGAGGAAAAGCACTGAGAAAAAACCTCCTGTAGTAGTTTGAAATAACTTCATGCTTTTTCCTATAATGTAATTGTGTCTCTGTTGGTATAAGTCAATGTTTAATAGGAAATTACTAGATTTCTTCCAAAGGAGTAAGAATGTTAATATGATAACCATAATAATTCCTACTGCTATATATATGTAAATGTTAGCTTCTTGTACTTCTTTATTTTTGTATTCGTAATTTTCTGGTTAATATGTAGTTTGAGTAATTAATTAAGCACCTTATTGAGGTTAAATACTTCCAATTGGACATAAGAGATTATCAGAACAACCAAGACAGTTTTCCGTTCCCTCTTAGTCACTATAACTTCCTTCAGGACATGGTATGCATTATTAGTTTGAAGTAGCTCCTTTTGTAGATTGTTCCATTCCCTTACCACATTTAACGCAATTGTAAGTTTTGTTTCCCCAAGTTCCAGATGGACAAAGATGACATTCAGAATTCTATTCGATTGATCCATAACTACAAGGTCAGTTGCAAAAAAATTAATTATCCACATTACATTCAATAGGAATTTCATAATATCTAAATTCATTTATTGCCCTTTGTTCTACTCCAAGACCGTTATAGACATATCCACCTCCAAATACCAAAACTTTTCTTTTATAATATGCCATTGCATGTCCATATAGATATTAAGGTGCTTCTCTTTCTTGCTGATCTGCAAAGAGCATACTATAATTACCATTATAAATATCAATGACCGTAATCCAATTAACTGCAAACATATCTCATATTATCCCTCCTAATGTCATATAATAGTTTTCTATATCAACAAAAGCAGATCTAGATTATGGATTATCATTTGGGTTGGTCATTACAATGTACCACTTTCCTTCTTATAATTTTTAGGCTCATATATAATAATTAGGAGCTTTATTTGATTTTTCTCCTGAAATGATGTATAAAGCATTATCTCTCAGTAGCATGTTACAGTATAATAACTTTCCAGGACTTAACTTCTAAAGTCTGTTTAAGTAAGTTCAGTTATTTGTTCCGTAATCAAATTATCAAAGATCATCACTTAGTTCGTTTTACTCCATTCCTCCATATAAATAAAAATGATATTTATCTGAGGCTCCACAAGCACCATATTTAGCGAAAGGAGTATTTTGCTATTTAACTTCCTCAAAACTATTTGTTAAAGTATTAAACCTATACATATCATTAAGAGCTCCATTTTATCCAAGTCCTCCTCAAATTATCAAGAAATTAGCATTAACTACTGAAACATGCTTACTTCTGGCAGGAGGTTGAACACCTCCAGCTCTTATATTTTTTCATTTTCAGGATTCTAAGTCAAGCTACCAAATATCATTTAAGAACTAATGTTTTTGATTAGTTCCACCAAAAATGTAAGCATTCGCAGAAATTACGTTCATGGAATGAAAAGCTCTAGGACTTGGCATATCAATACTATCTTATAAAATTGTTCATTCCGGATCCTATTTTTTTAAGTCAAGATATCATAAGTCATTAAACAGACCTCCATCTATATCTCCTCCACCAAAAATTCATAATTTATCTTCATAGAACCAAGAATAATGAGCTCATCTCGAGAGTTTTTCTTAATTTTTTGCATTTATTTGCGTTCAATACGTACTATTATGACTTTTATAATCAAGCATTCAAATCTAATTCATATAATATGAGATTTCATAATTTCAACCTTCTGTCATATAGAGTCTTTTATTTTTGGGATCAATAGCTTAAGAAGAAACCCCTAAATTTCCAGGTGATTAATTAACTTTGTACTACCTTCATTCCATACTCGTTAAATTTAATACATATAGATCTTTGTCATCAAGAGTGGTTTGCAAATTCTAGCCATTATGTATAATTATTTCTCCTTCATCACATACCATTATGCTATTTATCTAAGGAGGAGGACTTTTACCTGTTGTATTTAATTTCTACCATTTGGTTTATTGAAACCAATATACCCATACTTCGTTAAGTAGCCCCGTACTACCATATCCACCAAATAAATAAAACTAAATTCCTTTAGAATCCATTATTGTGCACGAAGAAGTTCCGTATCTAGGGCTTGGAGTATCTTAAAGCAGAATGATTTATATTCAATTTTATGAGTTCATGTCTAGTACTCAGATATCACCCCAAGGACCTAAATTAGTAAATCCTCCAAATAGAATATAAACATCAAGTGCATCAATTATTTAAGAAGTAGCTCAGTATCTAGGTTCTGGAGCTTCGTTAGTCATAGGAGCAATAAAGGACCAAATATTTGTCTTCATATTAAACTTCCAGATATCATTTAAATAAGATTAAGCTCCAATACCCATCGAAACTATTATATATCCTTCTTTACTATTTATACTACCTGATGTATACATTCTTCTCTCAGGTGGAGTGAGAGTATAGGGAAAAACATTTCACTTAGCTACAATAACTAAAACTAATAAGAACAGGATCACCAACTTCATATTTGATATCTAGAAATTCTATTTATGCTTGCTAATTAAAACCAATTTTGTTTGAAATTCGTTTCAGATAAAACCGTAATTTTAGTGTAAATCCATAGAGATATTAAACTAAACTAACTCATAAAAGGAAAAAGAAAAGTACTTAATATCTATAAAGATAGCAATGTAATAAACTCAAACAATGTGAACTGCAATTGCTATTTATTTATGCTCTTTGCGTAGTAAAAATGAGTATGCTATAATATACTTAGTTAGAAAGAAATAATAGGCAATGTAGTGCTATAATTGGTGCTTAAGAAAGGAATAGCACTAATAAAATTGCAAGTTGATTATAAAAAGTAAGTTAATAATTGGAAGAAAGTTGAATAATGAATAAGATGGAATATATAATAATATAACGAAATAGAAAGGATTTTCTTAACTATTCTTTTATAGGTAAAAAAGTACGATGTTCCTTTCTCTAAGGAAGAATCTTTGTGTTAATCTAATTATCTTGAGTTATCCTTTTAAATAAATTTAGAAGAAAGACATAATAAAATAGCTTAATATTTGCCAACTTAGTAAGAGATAAAAAGTTTACCAAATGTATTTGATTACGAAGTTAAGTAAAAGTATGGAATAGGATGAAAATAGAAATGAAGTTAAAAGTATACTTGCTTAGTGATTGATATGAGTTGAATTGTAAATTAGTAGACTAGGAGGTGAAGTCAATAATTATGAGTGTTCTACATGCTTCGATTATTCTAATTATTTAAATCTAAATTATTTCTATCAATTAGATTAAGCTTGGTCTAGTAGATTTAAATTTAATATTAGTTTGAATCATGACATTTATATTAATTTTTTAATTTTGAGGAATTATTTTTTTATATAAATGATTTGCATTATTGGTTTGGAAACTCGCAAAAATTGGTAAACTATAGACGATTTATTTACTATTCAGTTTATTATAATATGATTATAAATCTGAAGCAATTAAATTTAAGGCTAATTTTTTAATTTTTTACTATTTATTTCTAGAGTTTCAATGGATAAAATTCCTATATTTAAAGTCTTAGACTATTTCGCTATTAAAAATTCATTTTTGGATGCTTTTATTAAATGAAATTTGATGCTTTTTTAATGCTAACTATTTTAAGATCAAATTTTAAGGACTAAGCATTTACTTTAAAGTGCTTTAAATCTGATATTTATAGGAATCTTGTCTCATTATATAACTTTATTTCCAATTACAACATTTAACTGATCACTAAGCCTTTTGGTATGGAATAATTAATATTGCATGCTTATTCAATTTCAGCTTATGCAATATAATCAATTTTTATGCTGCTTTTGTATTTAAAAACAATATTTTTAGATTTCTCTAGTTTTGGATTTTTTTATGCTAGATTAACTTTTTATTCTTTAGATTGCATTTGACTCTTATGTAGTTTAGTATTCCTTTTATAAATACTCTATGATGTATTTCAGTACACTTAAGTGTATCTTTTCTTATTTAGTCGCTTTTTCACTTTTTACAATTTTTTTCCATTATCGAGCTTATTTAATAATTTAAGGAGGCAAAAGGAGATGATGAAAAAATTATCCTGATCTATGAAGATTTGATGAATTAGACTGACTCAGATTGCATAAATAATCATGTATAATAGCTCCTATTCTGAATCAAAACTTCGTAAAAAAGCTGTATATCTTTGACCTAAATGTTTTCTTAATTCTTACTAACTAAATAATTAAATTTCTCAAAATACTACTAAGCGGAAATCGAACTCGCTTAAATTAAATTTCTCATTAATAGTTTGTTAATCAACCACTTTCGTTATTAAACCAGCAAGTTATTAGTTTTGTATCAATTTAAACTAATTTTCATCCCTCTTTTTGAGTAATTTCTATTTGTTCATTTCTCTCAGAGAATCATTTCTCTATCTGTAAAACTTTTATTATTCTTTTTGTCTTTTTTTAAATATTAAAAGGACAAAAATTTCATCATCCTTTTTTAAACTAGTTACATTTAATTGTGCTAGTATCTTTTCTCTTTTCTCTTTTCTCTTTTCTCTTTTCTCTTTTCTCTTTTCTCTTTTCTCTTTTCTCTTTTCTCTTTTCTCTTTTCTCTTTTCTCTTTTCTCTTTTCTCTTTTCTCTTTTCTCTTTTCTCTTTTCTCTTTTCTCTTTCTCTTTTCTCTTTTCTCTTTTCTCTTTTCTTTTTCTCTTTTCTCTTTTCTCTTTTCTCTTTTCTCTTTTTTCTCTTTTCTCTTTTCTCTTTTCTCTTTTCTCTTTTCTCTTTTCTCTTTTCTCTTTTTCTCTTTTCTCTTTTCTCTTTTCTCTTTCTCTTTTCTCTTTTCTCTTTTCTCTTTTCTCTTTTCTCTTTTCTCTTTTTCTCTTTTCTCTTTTCTCTTTTCTCTTTTCTCTTTTCTCTTTTCTCTTTTCTCTTTTCTCTTTTCTCTCTTTTCTCTTTTCTCTTTTCTCTTTTCTCTTTTCTCTCTTTTCTCTTTTTCATTTTGAATATGAAATATCTTTATTAAGCATTTCTTTAGATTTAAATCCTATCCTTCTGTTTAATATGCTTTCTCTTTTTATTTTTTACTATTTTTTCATTTGTATGCTTCGCCTCTATGTTTTCTATGCTGGATGCTAGTTTAACTAGTTTAAAATAGGAAACCTAGTAAGAAAATGTTAATATTTTAGCAAAAAGAATAATAATTTAGATTAAACTGGTACCACTGTTATTTGGTTCTCTACTACTTCTGTTCTAGAATTTCTTTTTATTCTCTGGATAATATTCTTCTCATCTCTATGTTTGAAATCTAAATATTACCTTCTTTCTCAATTTTTGAAGTTATTTCCATAGTCTGGCGGGAGAAGAGAAAAGAGAAAATATTGTGCCAAATATAGCAGCTGATTAAATTATCCTAAATTGATGTTTTTATTTGTCTCATTCATATCTTTAGATCTTTTCCAGCTCCTGTCCCATTTAGTGACAAATGAAGGCAGGAGAACTCTGAGACCCAGATTTCTGTGTTTTTATTCCAAGTATTGATACTGTGTCCACAGTCAGCATCTCGTACTGATAGAAAGAGCTCTCAAGCAAGTAAGGCTTATTACAAAAAGGCACGTCCTTACTTATTTGTGGTGGTATATATTACAAGAGTACTTGTAATGTAGTCTATACTACACCGATTATCTACTCTGCCGATAAGGCATATCGTCAATTTTTCAAATATATAAGAATAGATGTAGGAAAATTTGGGAGCAAACTGAGCTTACTATATTGCTTGCAAGAAGGTAATATTTATAGAATATTTGTATTAAAGAATGGAATTACATTAATCAATAAACGGCAGTAAATAATATAATAATGGGAAAATTATAAAAAGAGCTACAAAATTCATTATTCTAAAGGAGCAAGAAGAGAACTGAGTTGAAAAGAAGGAATGAAAGAAAACTACTAACATCTTCTTCTGATGCAGCAGAGTTTTATAAGCAATAATATTAATAGACTTAACTGAATTCTTTGATTATAATAAATAATCTCCGACTTCAGAAAAGGTTAATTCCCTGTTACGAAAAAGCAACAGTCTGGAGTACAGCAAATCTATCAGGAGCAGAAATAGTTACTATAAAAAACCCGCAAGGAAAGGCCTTCGGAGGAGGAGAAACCATGGAAACAGTTGAAATCTGTCTTACACTAGGAGGTTTCTGAGTTTAACCCTTCTGGCCAGATGAGTATGAAGCAGCTCATCAAAGTGGTCTTAAACTTCAAGTAAGAGGTTAAGAAACTCCGTAAGGAGAACGAGAGGCTAGCTGAGCAGATCTAGCACGGACTGCAAGAGACTTTAGGCCTCAGGATGACAAACTAAGAGAGAACTAGACGCCCCTTTGGAAATACTAAAGAGAATAATTTAGCTAGACGAATTCCCAAGTTAAGGAAATTCAAGATTCAAATTATCAGATTAAAAAACACTAAGCTGAACTAGAAGAGCTCCTAGAGTCAAAAAAATTAACCTAAATCAATGATAATTATTGACAAAATGGAAATAGAAAAAATCCCTTTAACAATGAAGAAAAAGTAAAAAACTCAGATAAAGAAAATGTGCTACTACTGCAAGAATCAAAGACATTATGGAAGAATTACTAGAAGTTCAGAAAAGCCAAAGAACAGTCTTGAAGAAAATAGATTTAATAGTAGATAAGAAAAAGAAAGAATCACAAATGATGTAGGGAAAATGGAACAATTTAAATACTGAAAAAGAATCTAGAAACGGAAGAACTTTTAGATACAAAAAAAAGTAAATTATTATAAGAGAAGGAGGGCTCGATGGGAAAGATATTCGAGTTCTAGAGCTCGTTAAAAATTATGCCCTAAGCATTAGTTTGACAGACACTGCAAACATTTTTATTCGTTCAATCTAAATTCTGTGATAATCCTGTTAAAGGAGGAATTGCTTTGCTCTGTAGTTTTAATAATTATAATTTATTTGATATTTTAATAGATTGGAGAATCCTCCAACTGAGAAAAAAAACTGTAGCACCCCCTGGTGAAAAACAGAACAAGAATCTTATCAGGAGCCAAGAGAGAATTCAGAACTTGAAGTATCGAGTAAGAAAAGGCTGTAAAATTCAAGGACTTTAAGATTTCTTAGGAAAGCATTTCGACAATAACTCTACAAAAAAAAGCTATTCAAGGGAAATTTAGTACATGAAGATACTTCCTTAAGCTTAATAAGAAATAATCAAACTTTTTTAAAGAGCTGCTCATCATTGATTTGCTACATACTTTATGTCTAAGTATTTTATAATAAAACTTTTAAATTTCAATTGTTTAGAAAGTTTATAAAATAAAAAATAAACTGACTCTGCTAAAAATAAGGACTCTTATTTCCATTCTAAGAAATATCCATAGATAAAAATAAGGAGTTCTTTCGTTCAATGAACTTAATGAGTTCAAAAGAAAGATATTTAGATTTGCTTGACAAGAATTAGAAGTAAGTTTAAATAATAATACCTCTTTTTTCAATTATTAAATCTATTAAAAGCGTTTAAGTAAATATTAAAACATTTCTCTAAAAGAACATGCTGGAATGGAGATTTTATACATTTAAGACTTCAATTAAGCTCGAAGGCGATCAGTCATTTAATGATTAATGATTTCTCTAAAAATTCTAAGTTTTATTGGAAATTTGTAAAAAATAGGCTGATATATTCTTAAAAATCACCTAACTTTTTATTAAGTCCGTTATACAAATTTAATAACTTACGTTTTAACTTTTTTAACGTTTTTTTACTTTTAAATTTCGGATTAACTTTATACTCTTGATATTTTAGCTTGCTTTATAAAAAATTTAGAAATGCAAAATTTTATTAAATAGAATAGTTCATCCACTCCCTATAAGTTTATTAAGAAGGAAACAATCCTAGTGATGGAAGCAGTCGGAAAATTTTTAGCGAGACTTCAATGTATTAAGATTGACTTTCTTTTCACTCTCATTTTAATATCAACCAAAAAAATTTTTGCTATCGATAACTGAAAACGATAATGATGATATTATCTTGCGTAATGATTAAGGTAACATTTCCAAACTAACATTAATAACATTTTTATAATAACAGCCATTTAAGTGTGAAACCACTTTAATAATCTTAGAAGATTATATAAAATCATGCGCTATCATTATTCCCATTATCAATTTAACCTTTTTTGGTGATTTATCTCTAAATAAGCTCATTTTTTTAATTTATGCTATTTATTCATTTTAATTTTACTTCTATTACTATAGTTCTTTTTGTGGCTATTTTTCTCAAAATGTTAAATCCCAAATAAGATACTTAGTTATTATACTTTTCTTATTTATAGTGAATAAAAAGCAACTCTAGTTTCCTTGTATATATTTTTACGAATCTTGAAAGTTTTTTGCTTTTCTTTAAGATAAACTTTGTTTAATTACAGATTATTTAGTTTTATAAGATTATTGCTATGGTAATAAATCAAAAGCTTTAAAGCTTTCTCAGAAAATAATTTACGTTCTACTTGTTTGAAAATTTTAAATGATCAATGAACTATGATTTTAGTTTCCTATGACTTAGTTTCTATCTTAAACGCAGAAATTTATTTTGCTTAGCAAACATCAGATCAAAGATCTTAGTGTAGTAATACTTACCAATTTATTAATTGATCTTATCTCTAGATTACTTTCTTATATTTTACTATGTTACTACCATTAAGCACGTTTATAGTTAACCTGTAGAATTATCACTTGAACTTATTTATACTAGTTCTATTTAAAAATAATGATAAACTCTTTAAAAGTTAAAATACTACTTTTATGCTTGTAAAGGAGGCTTTCTAGTTAAACTGTTTATTTTAGATATGTAAACCTGCAGTTAAACTTATTTCATTTATATTTCCTTTACATTAATATACCTAAACAATATTTTCACATAACATGCCTAAATAATTCATCAGTGATAATTAAAACAGGATACCTGCCATTCTATCTTGGTCTTGTGAGACTCAACAGGATTATTAAGTTTTTTAACGAATCTATATCTTCCTTAGTTACTATAATTATTAATTTTATAGTCTGAATATCTGAAAATTTCCATTATTTATCTACTTGTAGGGGAATATCTTACTAAGTTTTGCTAATAGATAATATTTTAAAAAGCTTAAGTTGAATTATTCTAATACCTCTACTTAATTTATCTCAGAGATTCTAGTTTATATCCTTAACTAATAGCAGCATATTTTCCCAATTCTATGAAAGACTAGATAGATTAATAATCTACGTAGTTAGTTTATGCTAGCACTATTCTAGAAGATAGTCTAAATTTATATTTGTAAAGATAAGAAAAATAAATATAAGAATCCATAATTTTATACCCTATATTGAAAACTAGAAGCTTTTACTCTATATGACTGTCTCAATTTGGAAGTTTCCAAATTAGATTAGAAAAAATAAGTTTAGTAAGTTTTATTTCCGTAAATCTTGAAAGTTAAAATATGGAAGATAAAGAAAAAGCGAAGTTATCTAAATAGAAATTCCTAAGTAAGTTTGAAAAAAGGAATAACCTTATAAAGAAAAGAATTTCCAATCTAATTAGTTTTTATTCTAATTAACATCAATAAGTCTCCATAAAATCCTCTAATAAGGCGTTAAATTTTTAAGTTTCTAGTCCTTAGTTTTTAACTATAGATAGAGGGAAATCATTTATAAATAAAACTTTAGCAAACATTTTAAAGTCTTTGCTTGAATAAATAAAAATGGTAAGAGAGAAAGTAATTTTTTGGATATAAATAAATGCTTTATCAAATTATATTATTTATATCCAGCTTTACTCAAATTAGTATATATAGATAATAACTAGAGTAAGATAAAGGAATTTGCAAGAAATTCGATTTTTTACACTATTCTAAATAGTTTAAGCTTATTAATAGTCATTATAAATAGGCCTAATGTACTTTCCTTCAAGTCAATCCAAAATTTAAGTGCTGTTAACACCAAAAAAGCAAAGTTTTGATTATTAAAAGGAAATAGAAAACTCTAAGTGATACTTTATTTCTTTAAGTATAGATAGCAAAGAGAATGTTATAATTTGCTTAAAGACATTTTAATATAACGTAGACATAGAATGTGAAACTTAATCTTCTACTTTTGTTTAATGGAATAAGTAAAGCATCATTGTTTTTGGAGATTAATTCACTTAAAATTACTTTTTTTTCTATTTTTATGACTTTAGGTTTCATATTTTTGATTCTTATTTAACATTTCCAGATTTATAATCCTTTTTTAAAAATAACGATTGTTCTTTAAGTTGCTAGTGAAGTACTTGTACAAGTCCTATTCCCAGAGATTGTAATCAATGCAATCCAAATTGCAAAGACTGTATTGTTGAAGATTTGAATAAGTGTACTTAATGCTGAGATGGATATTTTGTTAATAATAGTAATTTTGAGTGCTAAAGCTGTGTAGATGAAATATAGAATTGTAGTGATTGCACTCAAGTTAACAATATAGTGATATGTAGCTCTTGTGATTAAGACTATTATCTTGCTAATAATAAATGCACTTTATGTTCTGATATAAACTGCTAGCACTGTGATGATAATATTACATCAAGACAGTGTCTAAAATGCTAAGTTCCTTTCAAGTTAACTGTAAATAAATGCCTAGCAAACTGCTTAAGTTATTAGTAAGATTGAAATGAAGACTCTATATGTGAAAACTGTACTAATAAAATAGCATTTTGTGAAGAATGCGATGAGAAAGCATAATAATGCTATAAATGCCAGAATAACTTTATTAATAAAGTAGCATCATGTGTATTATGTAGTGATGAGATCTAAAATTGTCTCGCTTGTAATACTAAGTAATGCATTTAATGCAACTATAGTTATCTACTTTTAGAAGGAAAGTGTGTTGAGAGTTGTCCAGTAGATAGTTATGCTTAAGTAGATTAGGAATGTATAAAATGTGATTAGTTATTTGATAACTGTGAGAGATGCAATTAATTATAGTGTATAGAATGTAAAGCTTAATTCTTCTTTATTGATTAATGTAATACTTGCTTAGAACAATAGTACTGCAAGAAATGTAAGCAAGACTTAACTCTAGCCAATGTTTGCATATAACAGTGTAATAATAATTATGAAATTTGTATTGGATGCCAAGAATAATTTTATTTATTTAATGGAGAATGCAAAACATAAGCAACAGAAGTCTAAACAAATTAAGAAAATTAAGAAAATACCTAAAGTGAAGCACATTATTTTGCTAAAGTTCCTTAACATATTTAAGATTTGAATTTGACTAAGAATCAAGAAAACTTCTTTAAAAAATTCTAAAAAGCTACTAAAGTTGTACTTTCAACAGCTAGTTCAGTTGCTTACTCTGCCCTTATTTTAAGTTTAGGATCTGCTTCTCCTTGTTAGCAATTTTGAATTGCTCAATGCCTAGACGAGATGATTAGATGTATTGGACTTATTTCGGTTATGATGCCTAATACCTTGAAAGGTTTGTTTTTTGTAGCAACTGATATTCAATAAATGATTTTAGCTCTTTTGGATTTTGATTTTGAATCTAATAAGAAATCCTAAACCAAAGTATGATATAACTTATAGCTCTAAAGCATTAACTCCTCTTCGTTTCTATCAAACGGTCTCTCTTAATTATTTAGCATTTCCATGTGCTGCTTCCTATTTTTAGTAAGTTGGGTATTAAAAAGATGGAAGAATTAATTAGGAAGTTGCATGAAGAAACTATATAGAAACTACAAGTATTCAGCTTTTATAAGAACAGGTTTGAACACTTCTTTATGACTAACAGTTTCTATTTTCCTTTAGATTAGATTTTCAAGTGTAGAAGGCTTCTACGTTACTATGAACACTATAGTTTCATATATATTTTTAGTAAGTTCTCATATACAGATTGTAATTATAGTTTTCTGCTTTATTTTAGTAACTAAAATTAGGAAATTTTACTAAGCTTTGCTAGCTATTTAATAAGCTTAAGTAGTAGAGGCTTAGTTAATCAAATAAAAGAAGTAACTAGAACTTAGTTACAATACCTTGTTTTGTGAACTTAGAAAAGAAACTTCTGCTTCCATCTTATACTTCTATGGTATTTTCCTGTTTAAAAGAGTGTTTTAAGGGTGTATAATAATATTGGGCTAAGAATAGCCTGAGGCTTAAATAGCCCTAGCTTCAATAATATAGCTAGGATGGCTGTTTTATTTAATAAAGCAGAGACCTTAATAAATTGATATGAACAGTAACTCTTATCAATGAACTATGAGTTTTAATACTAATCCTATAGTTTTCTTTCTACATCAATAACTAAACCCACAACTACGATAATTTCGCCTTCGTTATTGCTCAAATTACTCTAATAATCTAGCTATTTAATTATATACTAGCTGTACTACTAGTTGCTTATCATTTCTATAAGAAGAGGAAAGCAAGAACATCAAAAATAAGAATATAAAACTAGCAAACGTAAAGAGACTAAAATACTACCTAGACTGAAGTTCTTAATATTGGAAATACCAAAGTTTTAAGGAACAGAAGACGAAATAAGTCTTAAAATCTATCTACATCGAGAAATTAAACTAGCAGGACTTAAATATATGAGGATCAAAAAGACCAAATATTCTATAGAAAGAATGAAAGAGGAAGAAGTAATAAATAAGTGCTTTAATAAGATAAACTTTATGAATTAAACGAATGAAAATAGTTAAATGATATCCTTTTATTTTTACTTTATAGTTAGTTTATTTAATTAAATGTTTCTTATAATATACCTCTATTTACTCAAGTATATAGTAACTAAAATTAATATTTTTAAGTATATATAGCGACTACTTTAATAAGAAATGGAATTCCTAAAATACATAAATGTTTTGAAACGAAGGATAATTAATTTTATCTACACTAATAGAAAATGTATAGATTGGAAGAATCTTAGAAGCAATATTTGTAAATTTGTCAAGTGTGAAGTAATAATTTTTGAGAAAGTCAAACGAATTTAATTCAGATTAACAATTAAATAAAGATCATTAAATAAGGCTATTATAATATTCGTGCAATGTCATATAAACATTATTCCTCAAAATAGAAATTAAGACATAACCTTTTATCAAACGACTAGAAATATTCTAAAACATCTATTTTGATTCTTGATACTATAATTTAATAAAATGACATTTTAAATTTGGAGATTAGAAAGTAGATCTAAATTTATTAGTCATAAAAGTCTCTTAATTATTGAAAATGAGGAATAAGTCTAATTTTAAATCCAGAACTCAAGTGATTTTATTTTAAGTTATTAAGTCAAATAATGTACAGTATTCTTTTAAATCATCCATTCAAATTTATTAAAAAACCTAACTTTCCTAAATTATAAGTAATTTCATTGGTAAATTTTGAACGTTAAATAATAGTAGAAATAAATAATTGTAGTTGAATCTTTCTTAGTTTAAAGCAATAATTTTGAACTAGCGTATGTATGCTACTCAAATAAAACTTAACTCGATTCTATAAATTACAAATTTATAGTCTTTTAATTGAGGGTATCTATAGATGCTTACAAGCTAATTTGCCTCATTTATACTTCATATTATATCTAAACTTTTAAATTTTTAGTTCCTTTAAATTACTTCTTGCTTATAATTATCCACTAAGCATTTCAAAATTTTTTTCTTTTTCTTCTTTTAAATCGAAAAAAGTTAAAAGTATCGAAAATTAGTTTTTATACTGACTAAGTTTTTATTCTTCATTTTGCTTATAAAAAATTCCTTAATTCTATGTTTAGCATTGTTTCGTCTTCGACTTTTCTTTCCGTTTCCTACTCTAAAATATTTTTATTGCTTATTATAGTATAATTTATTAATACTGTCCCCTTCAGTTATTTAAATTAAAATTTTAGTTTCTTAGTGTTTATTAGATTCGAAACAACTCCTAAAAAACATTTTATAAACCTAATTCTAGAACCAAAGTAGCTAACGCTATTTAGCTTACCTTCTTAAATATTACTTATGCGTCTAAAATCTTAAATGAAGTGAGTAGTCTAAATAACTACTCACTAAGAGAACCTTGGGAATCTATAAATTTTCTATAATCCCTGTTCTTCATTTATACCTGGCAGTAGTATATTTGATAGTTTCTCATATTCATATATCTTTACTCCTTTTCAGTTTATTCTAATAAATAGTACAGTTTTTTAAGTCTAAAGTCTATAATTGTTTTCCTCTAATAGCAAGCATAAGCTAACTAATTAAAGGACAGTTTCATTACTTTATTAGATTCAATTTGAAGTGAAGATATGAATCCTGATTTCGTCTAATTAGGATAGTAAATAGTGAATACTTAGGCAGCAAAATCAACTTATGATATTAAAAAAGGGTATGTCTGGACAAAGTTATACTGATTTATTTACTGATCAGAACAATTCAATAAAAAACAGTCAGATACCGTTTATTAGCCAAAAGCTAATATTGCAAGAAAGTAAATTTTTAAGATAAAGAATATAAATTTTCTTGGATCAAACTGATAACTAATAGGTGCTAATTACCTATTAATACTAAAAACTAAAATTAACTATTAAACAAATGTAAACGAATGACAGTTTAAATCTTATGAACATTAAAAAGAAGAAAATCACATTTAGATATAATCATATTAATAGTAGGACTTCATTATTACAAAATATAAAGGAGCTTTACTAATAAAAATGATACTAAAAGTTTCGCATCTAAAATCAGAGTTTATTTGCGACTAAAAAGTTTATTCGAAATAAACTTAAAATTGGTTAAGCCATTTCAGGGAATTTAAAATAGATATCATTCTACTTTGATATTTTGAATGTACAGCGTTAAAAATTAAACATTGCTCTATCATTAATTAGAAGCAATAAGGTTATTGAATATCCAATCTTAAAATGTATCGTACATGCAAAAGCAACGCTAATTAAAATTAATATACTATCAATTCATCAATTATAAAGCTTATTAGCGAATTAGATTGCAAACGAATATTTCTTCCACTCTTTACTGATAGAAGTAAGACTAAAACTGTAATTGCTAAACAAGCAACAGATCACTTAACTACTATATTTAAAAATCCTAAAATATAAATGTATTTGCGTATCCTTTTTAACCTTAATTTTCGATTAATGATTAACAAAGATGCTAACTACTAACACTATGCTATAAAGAATATATTCTTAGTAAGTAAAAAGGAGCTTTAGGCTATGAAATTAATATCCAATAAAAGTTTCTTTAAAGCTATATCAAAATATCTATCAGCTACTAGCTTAAAATACTAAAGATACTTATCTAAGAATCAAATTAAACTAAGATGAATAGCTTTTGTTATTAAAGATTGTATTAATTGTCTAAAGAAAAAAGAAGCAAACAAATGAAAAATAAATAACAGAAATTAAATAAAAGTTTGCTTGAATAAGTCTAGAAGCATTTAGAATCATATTGTAAAGCTATATTAGTTAGAACGAATTTCAGAAGTCCTAATCTTAGAATTTAGACTAAAAGAATAGTTGGGTATTTAGTTAATTTAGTTTAAATAAAAAATATCTAAAAGGATAAAATTTTAGATTAAAGAAGGGTTCTTCATTTGTAAGGGATAATTTTAATATATTGAGGTGAATTAAATTAGGTTACTATTCTAATTTAAATCAAGGCAGCAAAGATATCTGCTTAACCTATTAAGATAGAAAGATACTTGTAAGACTAATAATAGATCCAATAATCAGCAAAATGAACTATAATAATGAAGTAATGATTACAAAGGATACAATTTAAACTATATAATATAAACTAACTAAAGATTTGAAGGGAAATGGAATTTTAATAGCTGTTTATTTTAGATTGAGTTAAAAGAATAAAATAACCTTTGCTGACTTGAGTTAAATTTTTGATGTCGCATAAAAGCAGAATTTTTAAAAAGCTTCATGTAATATAGTTTTGTTATAAAAAGGTAAGATAAAATGGATGAAGAGATATTAAATAATAAAATGGAAAAATAGAGATAGGCTTATCAAATTTAAAATGAAAAGGATTTAGATATTGATAAAAGTATGATACTTTTATTTAAGTTTAAAGCTATATCAATAAGAAAAGTTATAAACTTGAATGGGAAGTCAATTTAACTTCTAAAGTTGATATAAATGAGAAATTAAATCTGTGAGAGATATCAGAAAGAAAGGTGAAGCTAGAATAATGAATTGTTGATAATATTTCTAAGTCTTAGAGGCTTCTGTTTGAATCAAAAATTTGGAATAAACGTATTTAAACGGTTAATCGAATTTGGCAGGGATTTTTAGTCTAAGATCATGGAGTTTGTATCTTTATTTCAGATAATCCTAATTTGTAAAAGATAATCAGAAAAATAACTCCATTATTCTGGTATGAAGCTGTTTAAAACAAGTAGCATGTTGTACTAAAGCATTCCAATTTAATCATTAATAATTAAAGCTAACTGAAACCTAATGAAGGAATAATTTGTTTCAATAGTAAGATAAGAATATAAATAGAAAACTTAATTATAAAAACACCTAAATCTAACTAGTAAAATACAATTAGAGCAAAACCATGCTAATAGATAATCTAGTTTATTTAAAAAGTTTAAATCGATACATAAAAATGATATATGCTTTTATTTATAAAAATTAAGTTTGATAATTTAGCTCAAATAGTCTTCAAACATAAATATTAGCTTCAGTTGCTAAAGTTTAGCTTAACTACTTTTAGTGCTATTTATGCATATCTTGTACTTAGTTTGTTTTTAGCATTACAATTTAAATCTTATATTTTAAGTAACTTAAATGCATAAATTAGAGTCTAGATATTATTTATAAACTTAACTTCAATTCTCTTATACAATATGAGAATAAAGGTATATATCTGGAGTTTGCTTTTTTAAATGCTATACTGAAATCGTATGAATCATTCTATCTAATATTAAATCCTTTTTCTTGGTTTATTTAAATCAAACATTACTTAACCTATTGAAAGCTACTAATTTAATATCCTGCAAGTTTGTAACTTCTAATAAAATAGCATAATTTACTTATTAGTAAATGTTTTAATTACATCTTTATTTTTTATTTTGATAAATCTGAGCAATTCATTTCCCTAGGATTAGAACTTTAGTAATTTGGTAATAGAATTCAAGGAAATGAAGAAGCTTTATTACTGAGGGATACAATAATTTTCAATTAAAGTATCACTGATTCAGTTTTTTGTATTTTCTATAAAGTTTACTTCTTTCTTAGCTAAATCAAATCCTAAATAATTTAAGGAGTTTTAGTCTATATAATTGCTGGTATACTTTCAAAAATATTGAAATTTATTTTTGGGTCTAATGTAAGGAACATAAGTTTTTAAGGGATTTTTTTTATTATTTTATAACCTTGTTTAATTTAATGTAAAGTAATTTGGCTTTGATAGTGGTAAATTCTTCTAACAAATTAAAAATTTATTTATAATTAATCTGGATTTTTGAACTTAAATCACTCTAGACAACTATTATATTTTGTAATTTTTAATATTCATTTTTCATTATAAGATGGTTCATAGGAATAGGTATTAGGTTCACTAATTTTCCCTCTAATTCATATAGACTTCTACTTCTAATTATTTTACTTCATGTTCTTCTCTTAGAGTATTTCATTCTTGCAATCTATCAGTTAAACTATTCTTGTTGTTATGCTTATATTTATATTCTTTATTTCTCGCAGTAATACCTTCAGCTTTTGTTTATATTATTGCTAATTTGTTTGAACCAATAGAAATAACTTTAAATATTCGTATTTATACTGCTAGTTATAAAATTTTATATTTCTAATTGCAATTTTTAACTTAATACTAGAATTTAGCTTTTAGTAATTATAATTTTTCTCTATCTTTAATGAATTTTTATCTCCTTAATCATACTTTTTCTCTATCTCCTCATTCTGCATTTATAGCTTCAACACATTTTCAATTCTTTATTTCATTAATCTCTTTTAAGATTCTGATTATCTAGTTTTTCTATAGAATTTAGTTTAATTTCTAGTAATTTAACTTGTGATATCTTAATATTTTTCATTCACTAAACAAAGTTTGAGTTATTAAACTTATTTAGAACAGATACCAGCTGCTTGAGTTATTAATTTCTTCAAGTTTTTAATTTGTTTAGGATTAAATTTTAGATATTTTCTCTTTTAGATCTGTTATTTTATTTAGTATTTATGTATTATTTATCTAGTCTTCTTTTACTCTCTTCTTTACTTTACGCTTAGAACTTCAAGCATTTTCTTTTAATCATCAATCTCATTTTGTCTTACTTCTTGTTTATTCCTAAGAACGTTTGTTTACTTTTTAGTACTTGGATATTTGCTAACCAAGTCAGAGATATAAACGAAGATTTTTGCTTTAATAAATTTGTTGCTTATTTAAGGAGGTTTTTGGTATTTATTGTACCAAGTGGAAATCTCTTGCGAGTATTAAATAAGTAAAAGTAGAATGCAAAACTGACTAAAATACATAAAACCTCTTCTTACTTATGAAAGCCTTATAATTATCACTGCATATCCCATAGTACGATATATTTCCTAAACCCTCGGCAGATACATAAACTAAAGACAAAAGCTTTACCCTTAGATCAAGTTAGTTAGGCTATAAAGAAACGCTAGTATAATTATTAGTTTCGATTAAAAAGGTACTTTTATCTAGCTTCTACAGGTAGTAAAATCTGAAAGCTCTTTAGCTTTAAGTATTGATTACTTGAATAGCATATCAATGGCTGCTTCACTAAAGCTATAATAAATCTAAATATTTGTCCACTATAAACTGCACAATCCTGTATATTCCTTTCTCAATTAAATACCTCAATACTTCAATAACTTATTACTTACTCTGATTGTATCAAAAAGGTACTTAAATTAGTCATTGATTGCTTAATTAAGTAACCAGCTTAATAATAAGCACTACTAGCTAAAGCTAAGTTAGTTTCTATATTAATTGGTATAATAGAAATAAGATAGAGTCCATATTCAAATTACTATATTAAAAACCATATTTATTCTTTCCAGTGAGGATAAAGATTGCTATAAAAAGTGTCTAGCCAACGTTATAACAAGCTAACTATAGTCAGCTAAACTTAAAAAGGTAAAACTTGGTTCAAGGAAGAAAGATAGAATCTAGCCAAAGACAGGAAAAGAGTAGATTCAAATGAGATTTAATAATCAAGCAGGATGTAATATGAACATATTGAAGGATGTTTGAAATTAATTATAACTATGTAAAGCCAAATATGAGTATCAAGGGAATATATTAATATATGATTAGTGACAAAAATAAAAACAATTATAGTTTCTTATTAGTCGTTGCTTACTTAAAGCTATCTAATCCAATATTTATATTAGAAGGAGTGAGGGAATTGCAAATGAAGTAACTAAATTACTATAAAAGTAGTAAAAGAGCTTAACTTTGAAATAAAAGTAACTGGAATGAAAAAGAAGCTACTTAAGTAAAATTGAAATGAAATATAACGAATTTCAAAAATAGAATCTTGAAATTTAACTAAGGAAGAATAATTCGGATAGTTTTATATTATTTACTTGGAATAGAAGAATAAACTAGTTAGAGTAGAGTAAAAACTTAAATTAAAAGGAGATAATTAATTTTCCAATGAATCTCTTCTTAATTCATAAGCAAATAATTAAGTTAGTTTAATAATAAGATAAATAGTAAAAGATACATTTTCCAATATAAGCAGAAAGATATTTGAAAGATTAAAAGAAAAGCTCATTTTAAAATCATTAAATAAAACTTAAGAAATCCTAAAGCGTTTTTAATAAATAACTAAGTATATAGAGTTAAAAACAACATAACCAAAATCTATTGAAAATATTTATTTAGAATTTTTATACTACTAAAAAACAGAAATTTACAATGCTTTACAAAGTTTAACCTCAATAATTAAAAAACTAAAATAAATTGATTAACTTCTTTTTATTTAAGAATATAAATGTCATATCTCTTTCTTACCTTTTCTATTCTATTCCCTCCTTCTATTTCACCTTCGCTTCTTCAACTAATTTTTGTTCATCCTATGTCTCTAAATATCTTTAAATATTTTTTTCAAATATTTGTTGTCTTATTCTAAGTAGATTTAAGGGATGAATTTTGATTTTAAGATTTTTTTTCTGATTATTATTTCGAAGTAAATTGCTAGTTTAATATTCTTAGTCATAGTGATAAATCAAAATATCCTTTTCATGTAAGACGACTCTAAGAAAATCCCTTGATTTGATTTTTGATTTATTACCTTCTATTTTCAGATTTAATTTTAGTTTTTCTTTTTTAAATCTGATAATTCCAATTTCTAACCAATAGATTTAAGACCTTTCCCTACTTTAGTGCTTTCTTAATACTTTCCTTAAGAACTAAATTTTTACTATTGCTTTATCTGATTTTCTATCCATCTCGTTAATGGTTTATACTTTTATAGATATGAAATGAAATGAGTTTCAGTTTACGGGGTGTAAATCTTAAAGCTATAAAATGGTATTCTAACACATTAGTTATAAGAGTTAGTGATAGAAATCACTTTTTACTCAGTAGTAACTATAAAATGATGGTAGAATACTTAGATGAACTGACTCTTTAAGAGTTTACTACTTTGATTATAGACTGAGTTTATACTTAGATTGATTAATAATATGGCCATAATACGTTAAATGGATTTGGCTTATAATCCCATTTAGAGTATTTTAACAGCTAGTTTTAATATGCAAAACCATTCCTTTTGGATATGGATATCATTTGTTATTACTAAGGAAGAAATTTAACTTTTTGTGTAATTAAAATTGAATTAAGAAGTTGAAAATCACTATTGCTAACCAAATCCTCCCCCACCTGGAGTGTTAATCTATAGAATATCTCCGCTATGAACTTCAACCATTGTTTATCCCTCTAATATAATGGGCTCTTTGTTACTTTGAATTAGTATGTTAATTCCTTTTTAGCCTTACTCACCTCCTTATAATCCATAAGGTGCGTATTCTTTTCTTCGTTAACAAAGAGTTGATACAGTTAAATCAGTTAGAAATAGAATTTCTCTAGTTGTTCCATTTCCACCTTTGTATTTTCCTTTACCACCACTATCCTTTCTAACTTAGAACTTCAATATTCTTACTGGATATCTTAGTTCTATTACTTCAGGGTCAGTGATACGAGTATTTGTCATATGAGTTTAAACTGTATCAACTCCATTACTATGAGGAGTGGCTCCTGATCCTCCACATACCGTTTCATAATATCCGAAGTTCGCATTTCCGAAGACAATATTATTCATAGTTCCTTAACTCGCAGCACATAGTTCTAGAGCACCTAACAATGTATCTACAATTCTAGTAGACACTTCAGTATTACCAGCTACAATAGCGGGAAGTTCTTCTGCATTAGGGTTTAGAACACATTCTTCAGGTATTATAATCTAAATAGGTTTCAAAACTCCTTAGTTAAGTGGGATTTCTTCATTAATTAAGCATCTCATTACATACATAACAGCTGAAAACGTGATTGCCTTGTTTGCATTGAAGTTAGTATTTTTGCTAAATTATCCTGTTCCTGTAAAGTCTATAATAGCACTGTCCTGTCTCTTAATTATCTTTACTTAGATTGGCGTTCCATTATCGAGATAATCCACAAACTCGTAGTTCTTATCTGGTAGTTTTAGCAAAGCTTATCTCATTTTTATTTCTGCTGCTTGTTGGATAAATTTCATATAAGCAAGTACAGTTTCCAGACCCCATTTACCTATTAAAGTGATCAAGTCATTTACTCCCTTCTAATTAGCTGCTACTTGTGCAGAAATATCACTTAAGTTATCTTAAAGAGCTCTTGTAGGATACTTGCTATTTGCCAGCAAATCCTTCAGATGCTCGTAATTTTGAACTCCTGCATCTATTAGCTTTACATTAGAGAGTAAAACTCCTTCTTCTAAAAGGCTAGTACTGAAAGGAGGCATAGACCCTGGAGTTTTGCCACCGATTTCAGCATGATGTGCTCTATTAGCTGTGAACATAATAAGCTCATTTTAGTAAAACAGAGGAGTGATTACTGTAACATCTGGAAGGTGGCTTCCTCCTTTATACGGATCATTCATAACATAAACATCTCCTTCTTTGATCTAATTTAAGGATAAAGTTCATTTTATTGTTTCACCCATTGCCCCTAAATGAACTGGAATATGTGGTGCATTAACAACCAAATCTCCCTCTTTCGTAAAAATCGCGCAGCTAAAATCCAATCTTTCTTTCACATTTACTGAGGTAGAAGTGTCTCTAAGAACGATTCCCATTTATTCAGCTATTTCCATGAATGCGTTATTGAATAACTCAAGTGTGATCGGATCACATTGAGTAGTATCTACCTTTATTTCACTTTACTATTAACCAAACCTACTCAAAAGTAGTTCTTTATTTGTAAGAACCTAAGCTTACCAACCAGGATCTACTATAGTTACTGATGTTTTAAATTGAATCAAAGCAGGACCTTAGATAAGATCCCCTGGTAGGATATCCAAAAATACTCCTACTTAAGTTTCTTTTTCTTCAAAGTAAATATTTGTAAAAGCTTCTGGCTGTTTCAAATTATTTCCTTCAACTCTCGAGCTTTAACTCTCATTTCCCATCTGAGCAGTTAACTAAACTCTAGCAGCTACGATTTCGACCTTTTTATTTTAGTGTATATATCCATACATTTGCAAATGCATTTATTCATACTACTTTAGATAGGAACTTGTTTAACTTTCCGTTATCGTGATAGATGAGTCTAATCCTTTATACCGTAAATCAATTTATCTTTATATTTTAGCTGATTCTATACCTTCCTTTTGCATTTATTCCATTCCTTATTACTCTAGTTAGTTAAAAATGTTCTATAGCTCATTACTAGCGTAAGACTCAGAGTATTCTTAATATATTCCTTGAGTTTAATATTTCACCACATCTGCATTTCCTATACCATATGCACTTAAAAGACCGCTATCTGGATGAATCAATATTTGCTACATTCCCAGTTCATTTGCTATTGCACATACATGCTATCCAGCAGCTCCTCCAAAACCCATGAGGATATATTCTCTTGGATCATATCCCTTTGCAATGCTAATAGAACGAATTGCTTTTACCATATTTGCATTAGCCACTTTTAGAAACCCTATGCATAACTATACAGGAGTGTACTAAACTCCTGATTTCTCCTTAATTACAGCAATAAGTTCCAAAATCCTATTTTCAACTGCTTGTCTATGAAGTTAGAAAGGGAAATGTTAAGCTAAAACTTTACCTAAGTAGAAATTAATGTCAGTTACACTAAGTGGACCGTCTCTTCCATAACAAGCAGGTCCTGGAAATGCTCCTGATGATTCAGGACCTACAGTTAATTTTACTCCATCAAAGCTGCATATACTACCACCGCCTGCAGCAACTGTTTCTATATTAATACAAGGAGCCTATATTCTGACACCTGCCTTCACACTTTCAAATTGATATTCATAACTTTTATCAAATCTAGATACATCAGTAGAAGTACCTCCCATATCAAATCCAATAGATTTACTGAATCCACAGTTCTTCGCAACTTTAGAAAACCCTACTACTCCACCAGCTGGTCCTGATAAAATACTATCCTTTCCTGTAAGTGTAGAAGTTAGTCCTCCAAGTGATGTCATTAGTTCTAATTTACTGCTTGAAAGCTGATTCTTTATCTTTTATATATAGTCTGTTAGTACTGGATTTAGATAAGCATCTAAAACGGTAGTATCACCTCTTGAAACTATTTTGCATAAAGGTGAAACCACATGGCTTAGAGATATATTCTCAAATACTCCTAATTCTTAAGCTATTTTCGCTATCTAAATTTCATGCTTAGGGTACTTATAAGCATTCATTAAGCAAATAGCGAGACTCTTAAAGCCTTTTTCATTAATAAGCTATAGCTTAGTTCTAACCTCTTACTCCTCAAGCGCTTTAATAACAGTTCCATCTACTGCAATTCTTTCGTTAATCTCTACTGCATCTTAAAAGAGCCACTCAGGCATTTAAATGCTCAAATCAAATATCTTAGGTCTGTTTTAATTACCTATCTTCAAAATATCTTTGAAGCCTTCGGAAGTAATAAATACAGTCTTTCCTCCCTTTCTTTCCAGTAGAGCGTTGGTTCCTCTCGTGGTGCCTAGTTTTACATGGCACTTAGGAATTGGTTCTTATAATTATAGCTATAATATATATCTTATAGCTACAATCGGAGAAGGAAAGTCGCAACTCAGTTCATAAATCATCCCTTATTTTATGTTAACTTCCTTTTCTATCACGAAATTACCATTTTCAAAGCTCTAAACCTTAGACTCAACTACTTCATTATGATCTACAATTGCTATCTTTCAATCATTCCAGAACTTTGGATTCTCTATTCTAGTTAGGTCTTGAAACTAGTTTTAAGACAGTACGTTCTATATCATACCTCTAATTATACCGGAGCTTAGAACTTTGAATCTTGTGAGATCTCCTTGAGGATTTTTACCGAACACATCAGTAAAAGTACCTCCAACATCTATCCAAAATTCTCACATTTATATAAGATTAATACTTTAATAAATACTTTAAATACCAAGTATCCCACTGCTGCTTATGTACCATATGATAGAATCTACCTTATTTCATTATTTAGCCCTTCTAGCTCATAGTAAATATCACAGCTTTAGTAGCATAATTAGTCAGTCAACTTCATAGCTTAGATCTATTACCTACTTCATCTCTATCTTCGTATTTTTCCTTCAGATCAAGAAATAAATTATTTATGTCCAAGTAGCTTAAGGAAACATGAGCTTCTTATTTCCTATCTTAATATGCACTAAATATGCTACTAATGGTAGTTTTAAGAATCAATCCACGATATCTATAATACTCCTATTAAGCTTAAAGAGCATTAATCTGATCTTAGATAAAAAGTCTACTTTCATATAGAAAGTGATATATTAGATGTGATTAAGAGATGTGGCTTTATATCTGGGGGAATGGGAATTGCAGTGAAGTATAATGCTAGTTCAGAAGATGGATTTTGAAAGGTTAGATAAAGAAGGTTAAAGATAAACTGGCTCAGATTCTTAAAAGGATGAGCTAATAAAGGAAGTTATTAAGATATAGAAATAAGCAATGACAGACAATTAGAAGCGTTAAAAATAACGCTATAATATTACAAAAAAAGAAGTATTAAAGGATTATAAGAGATATGTGCTTTTATGCACTAAGTATGAAATTGCTATCAAGTAGAGTAAAAATACATTAAGGAAAAATATAGAATATGAACTGCTATTCTAACTCCTTCATAATTCTAGATACCAACATCTTGGTACAAACATAAAATATCATTTAAGATGAATAAAAGAAACAGCGAGTCAGGATAGAATGAAATAAAATGGGCAATTTATTCAAAATATATAATCTTAGACAAAGCATTCTAAAGCTTTTTCTAAAGAAATAAACATTAATAGCAGGAAATGCCTACTACTATCACTACAATCAAGTATAGAAACAATAATAAGTCATAGTTTAATCTAAATTTATTGAAATATTTGGAAAAACACAAAAAAGTGCAGCGAAGTAGTTTTCTTATTGAATAAATACATAAGATCGAATTAATGTTAAGAGCTAAGGAAGAAATATTAAAGAAAAGCAAATCAAAGACGTAAAAGCAGAAGGTTAAGCGTATAGTAATTAATAATACAATTGCAAATAAGCAAAAATATATAGAAACATATAATTACCTCATGGTATATAATTCTATAACTTAATAAGTTATCGAAATAAAATGAAATATATAGACAATCTAACTTCTTCTCCTTATACTTAATCTAACATAAAAAAAGAGCATCTAGTTATATTACATAACGCTAAATAAATCTCAAGCAATTAATTAATATCTTAGTTATTTTTTCTTAATAACACCTTTAAAGTTCTTTTATAGCAGATAATCAAGACTAAAAGTAGATATAATGATACCTTTATACTTAAATATACCTACCTATAGTATATTACTATTAACATAGTTCATATTTAGACTCTTTCTTTATTTTCGATTTCAAATGTGTTATTCAGTGCTATTAATTACTAAGAGTGGTAAATAAACTACATAAACTATTAATTATTCAATCAGAGTTAAAAGTATTTCAATTTCCTTAATTAGTTCAATAATAAAAATAAGCTTCTTACAGTTCTATAATTAAACTTCTTTATATGCTCTACCAGTTTAACGTACATCATATCTTATGCTTAAAACTAATGTCTTTTTTAATTTGAATTCTCCAAGTTTAATGTTTTTTTTATTAACTACAATCTGATATCTTTTCAAGCTTTAAGTTAAAAAAGCTATAATAAATTAAAGCATTTTCTACCTTTAACTGCTTAATCAGCTTTTTTATTCCACTTAACGTTCAAATTCGATTATTCTAGCTTTCCATGATTTTGATAGTTACTTTAAATTCTTTTTCCTATACTACTTCCTTTATCAATTGCTAATCTCTAATTGATCCTTTTTATACTTTTCTACTTAAAAATCCTCAAAAATATTTAAGCTTATTCTTATATTTTTTCGTTTTTTAGCAAATTGATTTTCTATACAATAACTACAATAAGTATGAAGAACCCTAAATACATAAAGATTGATTTGTGACTATAGCAGATATTAAATAAATTGATTACTGTATATAGTGAAATATAATGGATTTAACTTAAATATTTAATTACACTATTCATAAAGTTTATCTTATTAAAGCACTTACTTATTACTTCTTCCTTTTTCATTCTTTCTATAGAATATTTGGTCTTTTTGATCCTCATATATTTAAGTCCTGGTAGTTTAATTTCTCGATGTAGATAGATTTTAAGACTTATTTCGTCTTCTGTTCCTTAAAACTTTGGTATTTCCAATATTAAGAACTTCAGTCTAGGTAGTATTTTAGTCTCTTTACGTTTGCTAGTTTTATATTCTTATTTTTGATGTTCTTGCTTTCCTCTTCTTATAGAAATGATAAGCAACTAGTAGTACAGCTAGTATATAATTAAATAGCTAGATTATTAGAGTAATTTGAGCAATAACGAAGGCGAAATTATCGTAGTTATGGGTTTAGTTATTGATGTAGAAAGAAAACTATAGGATTAGTATTAAAACTCATAGTTCATTGATAAGAGTTACTGTTCATATCAATTTATCTTTCTAAGGTCTCTGCTTTATTAAATAAAACAGCCATCCTAGCTATATTATTGAAGCTAGTGCTATTTAAGCCTCAGGCTATTCTTAGCCCAATATTATTATACACCCTTAAAACACTCTTTTAAACAGGAAAATACCATAGAAGTATAAGATGGAAGCAGAAGTTTCTTTTCTAAGTTCACAAAACAAGGTATTGTAACTAAGTTCTAGTTACTTCTTTTATTTGATTAACTAAGCCTCTACTACTTAAGCTTATTAAATAGCTAGCAAAGCTTAGTAAAATTTCCTAATTTTAGTTACTAAAATAAAGCAGAAAACTATAATTACAATCTGTATATGAGAACTTACTAAAAATATATATGAAACTATAGTGTTCATAGTAACGTAGAAGCCTTCTACACTTGAAAATCTAATCTAAAGGAAAATAGAAACTGTTAGTCATAAAGAAGTGTTCAAACCTGTTCTTATAAAAGCTGAATACTTGTAGTTTCTATATAGTTTCTTCATGTAACTTCCTAATTAATTCTTCCATCTTTTTAATACCCAACTTACTAAAAATAGGAAGCAGCACATGGAAATGCTAAATAATTAAGAGAGACCGTTTGATAGAAACGAAGAGGAGTTAATGCTTTAGAGCTATAAGTTATATCATACTTTGGTTTAGGATTTCTTATTAGATTCAAAATCAAAATCCAAAAGAGCTAAAATCATTTATTGAATATCAGTTGCTACAAAAAACAAACCTTTCAAGGTATTAGGCATCATAACCGAAATAAGTCCAATACATCTAATCATCTCGTCTAGGCATTGAGCAATTCAAAATTGCTAACAAGGAGAAGCAGATCCTAAACTTAAAATAAGGGCAGAGTAAGCAACTGAACTAGCTGTTGAAAGTACAACTTTAGTAGCTTTTTAGAATTTTTTAAAAAAGTTTTCTTGATTCTTAGTCAAATTCAAATCTTAAATATGTTAAGGAACTTTAGCAAAATAATGTGTTTCACTTTAGGTATTTTCTTAATTTTCTTAATTTTCTTAATTTTCTTAATTTTCTTAATTTTCTTAATTTTCTTAATTTTCTTAATTTTCTTAATTTTCTTAATTTTCTTAATTTTCTTAATTTGTTTAGACTTCTGTTGCTTATGTTTTGCATTCTCCATTAAATAAATAAAATTATTCTTCGCATCCAATACAAATTTCATAATTATTATTACACTGTTATATGCAAACATTGGCTAGAGTTAAGTCTTGCTTACATTTCTTGCAGTACTATTGTTCTAAGCAAGTATTACATTAATCAATAAAGAAGAATTAAGTTTTACATTCTATACACTATAATTAATTGCATCTCTCACAGTTATCAAATAACTAATCACATTTTATACATTTCTAATCTACTTAAGCATAACTATCTACTGGACAACTCTCAACACACTTTCCTTCTAAAAGTAGATAACTATAGTTGCATTAAATGCATTACTTAGTATTACAAGCGAGACAATTTTAGATCTCATCACTACATAATACACATGATGCTACTTTATTAATAAAGTTATTCTGGCATTTATAGCATTATTATGCTTTCTCATCGCATTCTTCACAAAATGCTATTTTATTAGTACAGTTTTCACATATAGAGTCTTCATTTCAATCTTACTAATAACTTAAGCAGTTTGCTAGGCATTTATTTACAGTTAACTTAAAAGGAACTTAGCATTTTAGACACTGTCTTGATGTAATATTATCATCACAGTGCTAGCAGTTTATATCAGAACATAAAGTGCATTTATTGTTAGCAAGATAATAGTCTTAATCACAAGAGCTACATATCACTATATTGTTAACTTGAGTGCAATCACTACAATTCTATATTTCATCTACACAGCTTTAGCACTCAAAATTACTATTATTAACAAAATATCCATCTCAGCATTAAGTACACTTATTCAAATCTTCAACAATACAGTCTTTGCAATTTGGATTGCATTGATTACAATCTCTGGGAATAGGACTTGTACAAGTACTTCACTAGCAACTTAAAGAACAATCGTTATTTTAAAAAAAGGATTATAAATCTGGAAATGTTAAATAAGAATCAAAAATATGAAACCTAAAGTCATAAAAATAGAAAAAAAAGTAATTTTAAGTGAATTAATCTCCAAAAACAATGATGCTTTACTTATTCCATTAAACAAAAGTAGAAGATTAAGTTTCACATTCTATGTCTACGTTATATTAAAATGTCTTTAAGCAAATTATAACATTCTCTTTGCTATCTATACTTAAAGAAATAAAGTATCACTTAGAGTTTTCTATTTCCTTTTAATAATCAAAACTTTGCTTTTTTGGTGTCAATAATATTTATATATTAGTTAGCTGAAAACTTTCATACTTAACTGCTATTTTAATAGACTGGCTATAAGACTAAACTATTTAGAATACTATAAATCAATCAGTTTAATATAAATTTCTTTATCTTTCTAATAGCTAAACCTAAAAATTATTATTGAATCATAAAGTAAAACTATAACTTTAAGATGAATATTGCTAAGGATCATAATTCAACTCTTCAAAAGTTCTGCTATATTTAGCATTAGCTTAGTTAATTTTAAGTTCATACTCATAATCAATGAGTCTTAAAGAGTTATAGTGCTAATTATCTTTTAAGTCTGGAGAGGTGCAGTTTAGTTGATTATATTAAGTACATGAATTGTCTTTAGTAATTATTTCAATTCAATCGTTTTATGTTAGTTGCTAGTCATAAGTATAAAATCTAGGTTATATCATTTATCCACTAAATTGAGGATATACATTTCATAAAAGTCTCTAAGTATACCCAAATTATTAATAAGTCAGCATTGCATTCTAGCAGTCAAGAGCTTAAGGCTTTGTCTAGTCAGTGGAACAAACTTCTACTTGCTTCAAGATATTATCAAATGTAAGTTCAAGGAAAAATCATTAATTACTACTAATGCTAATTAAGAAATCAATGCTGGTTGTTGTAGTATAACTATATATGCGAATAGTTTAAGCATGCTAAGCTTAATCAAATTTTACGTAAATTACAAATTATCGTTCTATTGTCACTAAGTTTTCAAAAATACTTCTTAAGCCATAATTTTTTAATCAAAAGCAAATTGATCATCTACTTTATGAATAAATACTAGGATTATATCCAAAATCGTCAAATGTATGATTTCTTATTTGTCATGGTTCTAGAGCTTAAAAGGGAGAGTTAGATAACTCTATTATCTTTAAGTTAGTTTTACAATTCTGTATTTCAGGTGAGTTACAAGTAGTACAATTATTTTAAAATTTGCAAGGAGTTAAAGAACTAGCAATACCTTCGAAATCTGCATAAATTAAGTTATACCCATAAAGATAAAATCTAGCCTATAAAATTTGTCCTTCGAACTAATTAGGAGTAGTTCCTCCTAAGTGCTATTTATAGGATTCAACCACCTAGAAATGAATATCTTAATATTCTTATTAAAATAGTAGATTTAGAACAGTTGGCACATAAACTGTTATTTAAATCCTATTTAGATTCTAAGCATTCCAAACACCAAAGAATATTCAATTTGAGCAATTTATAAAATTAATGGTTTCGTAAATTTAGTTTGCAGACTATAAATTCTAGCCAGTACTCCATAGGATTTTAAATGTATGCTTATTTTGTTTTAAACTCGTAGCTTAGTAGCATAAAAATTAAGAGTCTAATTATCAAATAATCTAGATTTATGTACTGATACAGTCACTTCTAAACCAGGTAGAGAAGCTGAATGCTTATAAGCTATACTTCATAAGAAGATTACCATTCCCATCTACTAACTAGAACTGCTAATTTACTTTTCCGCTAGTAGCTAGATAAGGAATATTTTTATCACTCAGACTGTAAAATTAAAAATCCTAGCAATCAGTAACTTAAGGGTTGATACAAAAGCTTCCACAGAATTATAAGCAAGGAGTAAGTTGTAAAGCTTCATTAAATGAATCATCAATATACAAAGAGTTGCTAGTTCAAAACAATGCTTATAAGAAGCTTATATCGTAGAGACTTCCATTACTCAGTTAAAAATTTTTATCAATGATAGCATTATTAGTGAAGTATTTGAAAATGTAGCTATTTAAAGATTTCGTATTATCACAGGATAAAATAAATCCGTATTGCTAAAATTTAGAATAGCACACATTAAGTCCACCATCTTGATTCTATGTTTCTTAGTATTTAATTCCTATAAACACTCACTCATTGCATAATTAACTTAGCCTAATCTAAATATATTATTCAATGTTTTGCTAATCTGGATCAGTACAAGAGTTACACCTAATTCTATTTCCTATTCATAGAATAATATCATTAATTATATTTTTCTCAATGCTTAACGAAAAGGAATAGACTCTAGGATCATTATCTATGTAATTACTTTAATCCTCAATAAACATGCTTACGGATATATTTCTCTAGTAACTGCACATATGATAAAATCAGAAAGTTATAGAGCAGGCTTTATTACTTAGTTGTGGATATATTCCTAGGCTAGTTAAATTATACTATCCTACTTCCTATTTTTATATATAGAAGTCAGTTAGTTATGCAAACTTCTGTGCGTATGCTGCTTAAAAAGCCTAATATAATAAAAGAATAAAGAGCAGACAAAACTTAGATGGAAACCCCATTTTTAAAATTTTCGTTTTATAGCTAAGCAAATAACTTTATTCTTAGCTTTATAACTACTTATCTTAGATTTTCAACCTTCACTTAAAAAGAGTTTTAATTATAGTCAGAAAGGATAAGTTAGACATATGGAATATAAGAGTCTTTTATTCATTAAAAAGAAGCTAATCTTACAAGCAAAATTTAAAAGTCTAAGTCAATTATAACTTTAAGATTTATAATGAAAATGGGTCTTACGATAAGAAGAAAACCTTAGAGTTGAAATTAACTAATACTTTTCTACTGCATCTTCTAAAAGCAAAGATATGGGTCAAGATTTCTTAATGCTTGAATAAATAAAATATTTAACTTAGCTAAATAGAAGTAAGTAACACAGCTTAATTAATCTGAATTATTTATATCAAAATAAGTTGGAAAATGAAGAGATATTAATGTGATTAACGAAGCTAATGATTGAGTTAATTGAACTAAAGGAACAAATAAGTTATAAAGCTGAATCATTTCAGTCATTTCATATTTTTCATACCATTGTTACTAAATTTCTTTTATAACATTAACAAACTCTAATAATATAATCGACCTGGAATTATAATATCTTGAAAGGTAAATAAAGCTTAGATATCTCCTGCCTGTTGAATTATTAAGATGATTGTTAGAATCAGTTCAAAATATAAAAAAAGAAATATAGATATAATAATGAAATTAATAGAATATCACATCTAATATATCATGCTGAAATAAAATAGGAGTCCTAATTAAAATGGATATAGTTGAAGCAAAAAAAAGTTTATAATGAATCTGAAAATTGGTAAGGTAAAAAGAATAAAAGCAGGATTGAAAGTAGCGTAGAAGATTTGATATTATTGCTAAACTTCATTAACTTAGTTTAGATATATATGATGCTCACGAGTTGGAAGATGAAAGAAGAAAGAAGATTAGCAATTATGAAAAAAGATAGCAAAATTGAGTGAAATATAGAAAGTTTGTGTTAAACTGTGATTTTGCTAAGTACTGGATAAAAATAGTGACCGATGCAAAAACTGTATCAAACTTATTCACATAAAAATTTGCAATATAGTAGTTTCATGTTGCAGTATTCTCGCCATTAGTAGGTATTTAAAGGAAGTAAATACTCTATTAAATAAGGTTCATAAGTTTCAAGAAGTATCTTTTTCAGAACGTAGCTTTTAGAGTGTAAATATTGTTTAATTAAACTAATAATTAGCATTAAAATTTTAGATATAATGTCTAAAGAGAAATTAGATGAGTCATTGATATAATTGAGTTAGGTGAAAGAAAAGACTTCTAGTATATTGTCATTCAGTTTTTCTGAAGATTTCTCTCAGAGTATTGATAAGATTAAATAAGATCATATATAAGCTAAGCTTAAGAGTCAGATGTAAGAAACTACTGGAATGGTTCATAGTGTTTTTTCTATTATTCTCTCGGAGTTGGGAACTGGATGCTTAGGGTTACCTTATGTTATTAAGATCTGGGGTGTTGTTCTATCGAATGTGTTTTTTCTAATGTTCTACTTGCTTAATCTGTATACAAGTCAACTGCTAATTGAGGCACTAACTATAACGGGTAATACAAGCTTCGCTTCAATATCTAAAAAAGCATTTGGACCAGTAGGATCAATGCTAGTCAAGTTAATAATCATTTTTTATAGCTTCGGTGCGTGTCTGGTTTTTATAAGTAAGTATTAAGCTTTTAGTAATATTCACTTCATCAGCTCCTGAACTATTAAGCCATTTTACTTCAAATGAAATACTACTTAACAGGCAATTCATTACAACGATATTCTGTCTAATCTATCTAACGTTTATATTCCTGAAACAACTAAAGTTTATCTCATACGCAGCAACGTTTGGAGTGATATGTATGGTAGTCTTCATATTAGCTATAGTTTACTGGCTTTTTAAAATAATAATACTAGATTTTCCTCCTGTAGAACTATGGAATAATAATGACGTATAAGGCATGATTACATGCTTGCCTGTAATTATGTATGCATACTGCTACTAACTAAATTTCTACCCTATTATCAAGGAACTGAAATCTCCAACTGAAGAAAGAATGAAACTTGCTTATACTTCAGGATTAACCTTTACCTATGTTGTGTATATCTTTACTGCTCACGGAGGATATTTAATTTTTAAGGATGCAATCAAACCAAGTGCTATGGATAATTTCAAAAACGATAGTTCTATTGAAAGCTATATAATTTGCTTATCCATGCTACTACATATACCAGTCGTCCTACCTCTTGTTTTTTTTGAATGTAGAAACAATATTCTAATCGTCATTGATGAGTTAATTGAATACTTAAACATAAAGGAAAAAAATGACCTACCTAATACTCCTATTCCTTACTCTTCTCCTACATTATAAAGGCATAAATCTGTAGTCATCATATAGAAAAACAAATTTCTTTTCTATATCGGAACGTCAACAGTTTACATCCTAGTACTTCTTATGGCCTTAATGTGTCCTTAAATAAGAACTGTAAGATATCATTCAGATGTTTACATTCACAGGTGCAGTTGGATCTAACTCAGTTTCGTTTATTTTACCATGTGCTTTTATTTTGAAACTAAGAAAGGGAAGTTTAAAGACAAAATTATTCCCGCTTTTCGTGTTTATAAGCGGGATAATTTTCATGATAGTCTGTATTTCGGTAGAAATGAATGAAATTGCAGACTGACTTCCTTTCAAATCTATAGGAAAAACAATTTAACGAATAATTTAAATAAACAAATCACTTGAAACTTAGCTTGTTATCAAAGAATTCTTTCACTAGAATACTCATCTCTTTACTGAAATACCCCACATTCATAAAATCCTAAACAAACATGCGAAAATCTTCTGAATTCTTAATCTGCTAATTAACCTAAAGTAAAACATTACCTGAAGTACCAGCTTTGCAATTCAATTTTATTGCTAGCTTATTGCGAACTGCTATAGCTATTTTAGGTAGAACTTATCTACTGTGAATTTAAATTTCTCCTTTAATTAATTGAAATGGATATGAAGCTGTTCTAGTATAAGGTTGGAGAACATATCATACAGTTGCTATCTGCTTATATAGCTCTTTATATCCCCTTTATTTTCATATAAGCTACTCTGCTAGAATGAATAGAAGCTTTCCTATGTATTAAATATGTTTATACTACTGTCACTAAATTCAGACTCTTCTAGCTTGAGGACATACTGAGAGTAGTTCTTTTTCATTCGTTTTATGAACTCATGCTCAGCCTTCTAAATATTGAGTATCTAGCTATTCTCTTACTATAGGATTTCTCTCAACTTCGTAAAATCCTCCGAGCTTTTGTTCCTCTTAAGCTACTTAAATTAATCAAATCTGTTATGGGTTTTGAATTAATTGATTACGTAGTAGTAGTCAAGGGCATTTTTAACGTAGTATGAAAAGGTAGATAGGATGATATCATCATGCTAGTTAGATTTGTTTGCTAGGAAATGAAGATAGCGCATTCACGCTTTTTATATCGCCTCTAATCTGACTGATCCAGACTATATTTTATAAACCAAACACTGGACCATATCTAGAAAGTTTTGTCTGAATAAGCTGTGCTTAAAAGTAAAAATAACGTCGAATCAAGTTGGAAATTAGTAATCAAAACATGTACTAAAGCATTCATCTGTTGTCAATGTCATTAAACTGTATGTGAGGAATACAATAGATGGAGGAGTGTAGAGATAGGTTTAGTATTTTATGATGAATTAATCTAATAAACTATTGTTTACCTTCTAACTTATGAGAATCAAATGACTCTACTTCTGATTTACTAACTCCTATATACTCTTAAAATGCAAAACGTGTTCCTATAAATGAAATCTGGCACTTTCCATAGTCGACAAATTAGAACTACTATTTCTCTTTTCCTTTTATTTACAATTCTTCGTTTTTTCTATATTATCACTAGGAAACTATATCAGTTTAGGCATTATTTACTAGATCTAAGCTTTGCATAACGAAGGTTTCACAACTTTTCCAAACTTTTGCTCATATATAGCTTAACTTCAACTTTTGTACTTAAGAGGCTGGATAGTGCTTTTCTTTTTTATGTTACTCTTTAATTTAGACACTATTTTTCATATGCCATTTGTATTTTTTCTTTTCTTTTGCATTTTACATTCTGATTTTAAAACTTGTTGATCATCCTTCTTACTTATGTCCTAATTAAGTGGGTTTTTGCTGTCATTAATTCTGTCTAATGTGCTTTCAGATTTTCTTCTAGTTATGCTGTCTACGATACGGCTTTCCTTCTATGTAAATGATTTTTATTGTGTCTTGCTTATCTATTATATTGACTGAGAGCGAATAATACTATTAAAAGTTTCTGATTTTGCTGGGTTTTAATCTTGTATCTTAGAAAATCGTTCACCTTCGTCTACTTTTCTACCTTTGTTCATTTGCTATACTAAACATGCCTTACTCTTATCCGCTTAATTAACCTTCTTGATTTATCTATTAATAGAGAGTTTTCTAATAGTCTCCTTTTTATTCAAAGACATGTTATATATCTTAATAACAAAAGTTTAATTATTTAAGTTGAACTAATTACTTTTCATATTATATCACCTTAAGTATGTCATACCACTCTCCTTCCACATTCCTTCAAGCCTTTAAACATCCTACTGTCTTTTTTAAAGTGAAACTAACTTATTTATTTTATATATTCGCCAGATAAGAAATGCGAAATATCTTACTCTAATATCCCAGTATATTCCAGCCTAATCCAAATCTCTATAAACAGACTAAACAATTGAGTACGTAGCGTTTAATAACAAGCAGTATATATAAATAATTATCTATATATATTATCGTATATTTTGACTGGCTAATGATTAGTAATATTATATCTACTTTATTCTACTATACTGATAGACTTTGCTTAGTATCATATGCTAAGGATAACTTTCATCTCTTTATATTTATTCGATTCTTATTATCCCTTAGTTAGTAAGTATGATAGGGGTATTACGGTCCTTATTGATTTACCGATTATAAACGTATGTTCAGTTTTTGCTTGTCTGCTTATTATGCGTTGATATGATAGTGTAGTATAAATGATTAGTTGAACTTACTTTGAAGTAAAAATAGTGATTAATAGTTTAAGGGAAATTTGAAATTTAAATTAAGGAATTTAAGTTTGAGAGTATGGAAGAGGTACTTAAAAGGATTCTAGAGGGAGAATTACCTTCTTCAGTCGATGGCCTTGATTTGGAAGAATGAAAAACGGATTTTATAGGAGAGGAGAATCAATCAAAGCTTTAAGAATTTAGAGAATGCGTTTACCTCTCGATGAATAATGTAGGATTGAAGTCTCTATAGAATTTTCCAAATTTGCCTCTACTCATGAAGCTTGAGCTATAGGGAAATAAAATATCTTCTGGGTTTGATAACTTAATTTAATGCTAGAATATTTGCCAAATAAACCTGCAGTTCAATTCTATTTCTGAAATAAATACTTTGTTCTGCCTTTAGGCGTTGCCAAATCTTATGTGGCTAGATTTGTTTGGCAATCCTTTCGTTTTATAAAATCTGGATTATAGAAAAAAATTATTTTTTTAGATTAATCAGCTCAAAATCATTGATGAGATAGATGTCGAAGGTTAGCCTACTGTACTTGAATATAATAGTAGTGTAGCTGATGACACTGAAGATGAAGAAGAGAATGAAGAGGAGGAAGACTTTGCAATTAATTTTAAGGAAAATGATAAAGCTGAATTAGGTAATAAAAGGTAACACTCAAAGAGTGATGAATCAGATAAGTCAGAAATGGAATCTTAGCAACCTAGCAAAAAACAGAAAACAAAGAATGCTATAAAAGAGTGATAAATCTGATTTTCTATTTGTATATTAAGTTTTACTATACAGATATATTTTAAAGTTCAAGTGAAATAAATTTTTTAACTTGCTAATATAAAATTAATTATATAGATCTCTATGTTGGACATCCTCTCAAATTGGTTTGATATGAAAAATAGCCGTTTTAATGCACTTTATCCACTAGTCTCTTTCTTCTGCGGTTTCGCAAGCAAAATAAAACGTTACTTGTTTTCGCTAGTTCCCTTTAATCTCGTCAGCTCAAATGGCAAATATATACTGCTTATCTTTGAACTTCCTCTCTTTCTTATTATCAATAGCTCCTACCATATTTGCACAGCTTAAGGCAATTTTCTCGGTTGGATTTTTTAATTGCAGATTATTTTTGAAGGTCATGATATGAAGATGAGTCAATACAACTCATCTATTTCTTCATGTATGAATATGTCGAGATCGTTTTTGTACTCATCCTTGTTTTATGATTGAAATTAAACTATCAAAGATAAGATTGGTACTTAGAGATCTATTTGTCCTTGTTTCATTCTCAGGAATGACAGCCAAAGAAGCAGATCTAGTAGATCTTCTATCTGTATTATATGCTGTCGAAGCTCTTGGCTTTACTGGTTGGATCAAATTCCATCGATACTTATAAATGTCAAAGCTAAAAACGGTTCCTTATGAGTTATCTGATATTAAAATAGCTCTCTGTTAGATGATAGGCTCTGTGAGAATATCCTCTATAATTCAATTTTCAGTCAACTCTTTGAAAGCCTCAAGTTAATCCTAATTTAATGTGGTTGAATATACGTTAGACAAAGAGCCTCCAAGTATAAAGATTTGGTCTAGATCTGAGTGGTGAACACATGTTATTTTTGCGGCTGGTTCAGGAAGTTTAAAGACATTAGTGTCAATAAAGTTCCACACTTCATCTCTTATATTATATATCTACACAGCAGCTGTTATATACTACAAATCTATAATCCCACCAAATATAAATATTTGGTTTCTCACTGCACATATACCATAGTTTTAGACTGGATATGGTATAATCGGTAGACTCTGCCATATTTTATACGTCAGGTCAAATTTCTCGCACTTTTCTAGAATTTTTCCGACTCTCTTTGCACCTGCGAAAGAAAAAATCGTGTTCAAGTGGAAAATCAAACTGTGTGAGAATCTTCGAGAGTTCATTGACTGCATTTATGTAATTCTTAATTAGTCGTCAATGACAAAGCTCTGTTTAAGACCTTTTTCACTAAATTTATCCAACCCTCCGCTAACAAATAGAACCCACTTATTTTGACTAAACTCTTTATTTTTCCATATAATGGTTGAGCTTAACTTCTAAGGAAAGTATTATACCAAAGATTATGGAAAGGTAACCTCAAATTGATTTACTTTTTTCTTAGATTTGTCAAACACAACTAGATTTAGAGAATCCTCTTAAGGAAAAATAAAATCATCTTCCATTCATTTTTTCTAGTTTTCATCACTAAGCGCTCTCTCTCTTCTTGGTGTGAAATCGAATTAAGTCATATCCTCTATAAAAATCTAGAACATGTTATTGATCAAGAATTTTATCTTCTCCGTATCTTGAATAGTCATCCTTACTTTATATTACGGAAAACTTTCCTCCTTATTCAGGTTCATACATTGCTTGATATACTTGACTAGAAATAAAAAATTGGTGGACTAAATTTCTGTTTATAGTATGCTCTCTATCTTATTGTTCCATATATCGATTTATTTTATAAGGTTCTAAAGAAGGTCTAATTTCTAGTCTATATTCTGCGAAATTTCTTATTTAGCTAGGAAAATTTTTTAATTGATCAGCTCAATTAGAGAATTTCCCGTCTGATTTAGATTCTCTTCCACTGCTTGTTTAGCTAGCTCCAACTCTTAATAGTTAAACTAAAGTCCATGCTGCTCAACTTAGTAAGTCTACTTTCTTGCTACCAGTAGATCTTTATTTTTCTAGCTCTCTAACTTCAGAAAATCAGTTGCTTCATTCATGCTTAAAATTTGGTGATTTTTATGTCTAAGTTCTGCTTTCGTAGCTATTGGCTTTATACATTCCAAACATAAGTTCGTAAGACAAGTAACACAAAAATACTCGCTTTCCCTATTCTTATGCTCCTAGCAAAAAAGAATAGACGACAGATCATTTTGCTCATTATCACTTTCATCCGAAGATGTGTAATGATTAGACTTGGAGTTTTGGCTTTTAAAATTTAAAATATTTATGTTTCTGAGGTTTAACGAATGAGGTCTAGGGCCAAACAAATTTTCATTTTAAGGGTTGAACTCTTCATCAGAATTATTTCCGCTTTACTATTTTACTTTAGTGGGTATACTTCTATCTACCATTTTAACTTTATTTTATTGTTTAAAAACTCTTCCTTCTATGTTAAATCCCATTCTCTATCTACGTGGTTTCATGTAAATATACTTACTTCTGCTTGACTTAGTATATTAATGTATATCAATTTGCTAGATTATGAAATGTTTACGCCATCAGTATCCTTTTGATGGTTGTGATGCTTACTTAAAGAGAGAAGAAAGAAAGTGAGAAGCTAGTTAATGTTATACTGATCTTAGCCTAGATTAAAACACCATAACCGCTATGATATCTAGAAGTGTTTCGATCTTAGTATGGTCTAGTATGTTTCCCTAGATGTAAATCTATCTAACTAATGATATGAAAAATAAATGGTTTCTTTTATAAATATATATTTCTGTTAGCGACTGAAATTATGAGAAAGTAACTTTATTTATTACATTCAAGGAAATAAGTAAGAAAGATCCTTCTAATCAGTAATTGTCTATATAGAGAAATAAAGGGATAAAATAATAGATCCATATTACTTATTACCTACCAAAAGAAATGGTATTTCATATGCTTGTTCTACTACTATAGCTATATGTAATATTATAGGTTAATTATTATGTATGATTCAACTTTTATCTAGCGTTTGTATATTAAGGATTTAAGGATAATTCTAAAAATGTTTTCCTTGGAATCTGAATAAAGAAAAGGATAGAATACTGATAAGTAGTGTAAAGGGCTATATTCCCATATATAAAGTATTCTCTAAGAAGAACGATCATTTTATCCCTGTCTTTTACTTAATGACCTCAGAAATATCAACCAAAGAAATCGTTATTATCTGCTAAGATATTTTGACTCTTAACAGACACAAGCATACATGTTTCTCACTTGTCTTTATTTATAAATTCATCAAACTATCTACTGACAGCAATATTAATACAAGTAGCAGCATTCATTCATAATCGCTTTTTTTTACACATCTAGCATTTTATGTCCTAATATATTAAAAACTTCAATCGGATACTTTTTTTCTCCTAATGTTGAATGATTATTATTCTCCTTTTCAAACAAAAATGAGTAATCTCAATCACATCTTAACTTCTATCTTCACTTTATTCCATTTCTTACTTAATATATAAACTGAACTGCTAAGAGACGGAAAGAAAAAGAAATCTAAGGAGATAAAAAAGTAAAAAAGGTATTAGAAGGAGCAAAAATAGCAGAATAGCAGATGAATTTTCGTACATATAAGGAAAGATCATTTTAAGAGTGATAAACTGAATTTATTAAAGGATATTGAAACTTGAGCTTTTGCTTGAGGAAGAAAACAGAATTAACTTGTAGATAAGGATAAATTAAAAAGTCAAAATTTCTTATGAATATTCATTTTAGGATATAAGGCTTTGTTTGCTTTTAGAAAATTGAATAACTGATTCTTAGGAAAGGCTGTGTCATTTGCTAATTTTCGTGGTATCGATAAAGTCTGCTCTTAAAACTCATTCATATTCTCATTTTCACTATTCGATTTAGCTCATAAAATTAGTGTTGGAGTGTTCTGTTAAGTCTACTTATCTATGTTTTACATTTCTTGTTTAAAGACATCCAAAAAACTCTCCGAAAACTGTCCTTCTGTCATGAAAGCTTGTTCATCCTAGTCTATCGAAAAGTTTAATTCTTAGGCTATCTATCATACATCCCTCTTAGTTTGCGAGTTTGAGTTCTTCTATTGAGTGATTAGAGTATTTCTTAAAAAGTCACGCTTGTGCATCGCCTTAGAGATGCAATTGGAAAGAATCTAGCTAGCTTTTTAATTGTATTTCATACCTTTTAAATGCGATAATTATACTTGTTCTGCTATATTTCCCCATAGACAATTTTGAAGTCACTAAGGCTACAAAAAGTGCTTTATTTTATTCTAATTCTGACATCCTCTCTTACTACATAATAACTATCCTCCTTCAAGCCTGCTGAGTTATATTACAAATGTTGAACCGCAACAATTGGAAAGTGGAACCTTGTCTCCAATAAGAAGAATGAAATAATCTTTTGAAATTGGATCATGCTGTAACTTTAACTGCGCCTCTTTTGCTTCAGGTCAAGATTTATATATAAACTCTTATATATGGCTAGCTATGACTTTGCTTATTATTCTCCTTCCTTATATTAAATTTGATGCTGCTACAGTATTGAACAGTTATTGAGGAACAATAGCTTTTCCTAGTTTATGAGGAATATTTCACTTAGTATAAGTTTGCTAGATTTCCTTGTTCTATCATATCGGATACTGCTAGTAATCTTCGTCATGCCTTCGGTTATGCATTTGAACTCGCAGTGATTTTTTATTGTTCTAATCTTAGTCCTATGAAGGAGGAGAGGGGGATAATTTTGGAATTACACTCTGATTGAAGTCTAGCTAAGTAAAGAACTAACCATCTAGAACTTATTTTTACAAGAACGGATTTCTTTGCGTATTTTCCTTGCTCTTTCATTCTATATCAAAAACTCCTTACTACCTTTTACCTCTATGAGTTCTTGAACTATCAGCAGTCCTAGGCTTGAATCATATATCTTAGTTCTTATCAATTTTAAAGATGTCGATATAGCCATACTCTTCCAAGCGTATTTCGTTTTGACTTGACTCCTAACTTTATGTAATTAGATTGTTTTCAGTCTTCTTGAAGTAAGTATATCCATCAAGTAGCTGCAATCCTTTTTTGGTCTTTTTCTTTTACCAATAATCTGCTTTTTTCAAGTCTTGCTATTTTCTTGTAGCAATCTTACTCTAAGAATCCATTCTATTTAACAGTGAGATCATCTAGTCTGTCTTAGTTATAATTTTTTTAATTCTGACGCTAGATTTTCTCGATTCATCCAGAACGGGAGGAGTAACTGGATTCGAAGGAGGAGTGGGTATCTTCTAAATATGCTCTTTTAGAAGTGAAACGTTCTTAGGGAGATTTTTATGCTCATTGCTATTGTTACTGAGTTGAGGCTATTAAGGCGTCTAAACTCGTGAGAAGCAAGGAGGATATTTATTTTTAATTTTCATTTTTGTATAAGTTTAGCTTTATATATTAATACCCTAATCCATCATATCTGTACTACTATTTAACTACGCTGAGAGCTATAGTCATGCAACTCTATTTATCCTTAACTTCATGAGGAGTTGTATGAGTGTTATGTGGTTGCTTCTTCATAAAAATAGTTAGGTGCATTTAAGATTAGCAGGATTATAAATAGAAGCAACTTGGTAGTGATATATAGGAACTATTTTAAAAGCTACTTGCTTTATTAAAAAAGAGTCATTAGGGTTTTATAGAAAATGTAGAAAGACTCGATAGATTTAACTTACATCATCGAGTGGAAAATCTAAGTCCATGACATAAACGCTTTGCTAAGATAAATAATCTACAATAGAATACCAAAAAACTCAGCTCTAGTTACCCAACATACTTATCTATTACATAAATAAGAAGCTAATTATTAATAATGGGGAGTACTATCTGATAACCTAAATAAAGTTTACAATTTAACTCCTTTATATAACAGAAAATTTCTCTTCTGTCTTATTAAAATCATTTTTACATATTTATTAACCTACTCATCATAACTAACTACTATTAACATATCATCTTCTTATATGATTAGCACTATTAGTAAATAGTATTAAGTACTTTTAATGCTTCATTCTACTTAAATTTTTAGTCCTTCTTTATATAGAAGTAAAAGCTTCATGCTTTTCATATTTATCACTGTTTTAATAAAGCCAATATTCAAAGCTAACTTACTTCTTTTACCATTTTTACTCTCGAAATAAATAATTTTGCTTGTAATACTATCTTTAATACTCTAACTATGTAAGCATAAAAGATTTCTATTGTAATAGATTTTAAATATCTTTAGCTAGTAAATACAACTTTATCTACTGTCTGATACTCAAATTTAGGTTCTTTCATTAGATCTCATTAATTTTAAATACCTAACTATGAGATAAAATCCCCTTTACTTGAATTCTACTTTGTAATACCTTGCTAATATTATGAGTTTTAACTTCTTCATAGTCTTCACTCTCTTACTCATATAATATCTCACTAACCTTCTTGACTGTCTATATTATTACACTCTCAATAGAAAACTAAAAAGCTAAACTCTTCCTTTAATCCATCAGATTTACAAACCATAACATCATTTGCAGAGTTACTTGATTACATTCTAAGGCTTTAAATTCAAAGGATAATAAGCCAAGATATTCTAGCTTATTATATTGAGATGGTTTACTTGGTATGAATAGTCAAAAGGAGGTAGATATAGAATGATAATAGGCGATATTTAATGATAATATAGACTGAATTAAAGTCTCATTTCAGTTGACTAAAGAAGTATTAAGTTACTGCAAATCTGTTACTTATAGGGAGACTTTCATATCTGATAAAAAAACAAGTATTTTTAGGTAATTTTATACCCTAAATGGTTTATACTTAGAAACTATAAGTAACTAAAAAATGCAAAATATAAAGTTAATGCTTTTATGGATAATAGTTCCAGTGTATTCAACGAAGTGAAGTACCTTTCCTTATACACTAACACCACCTGAAAGAAGATAGTATGCGTCAGGGATTTTAAATAGTGAAGATGGATATTTCATAGTGATGATGGGAACAGGTATGTAGTAATATCTGAATGATATTTGGAAGTTTGACATGAAATTAAACATTTGAAAATACATTAGTACCATGAATAATAAAGTTCCTGATCCTAGATTCTGACCTATTTCATAATTTTTGGAAGGATTAGATATATTTTTCGTTTTTGGAGGATTTACTAATCTAGGCCCTTAGGATGATTTTTGGTTATTCGATATTCAATTATAGAGATGAATAAATCTAGAACTTTTTCAAAGCTCACCTAGTCCAAGATATGGGGCTTCTTCTTGCCAATTATCTAACTCATATGAAACTCAACTTTTCATATTTGGTGGTTTTGGTCCTTTAGGTTTGCTTAATGATTTATGATTATTTAAAATCCCTCAGGTATAATGGAAGAAGTTAAGTACATCAGGTAAAAGTCCTCCTCCTTAGATGAGTAGTATACTGATATGCGATGAAGGAGAGATAATTGTATAAAACGGATAAGATATATGAAACTCTTTGCTAGATAATGATCTGTATGTGTTGAACTTGACTAGTTTAGAATGAAGATAGTATAAAGTTAGTCTATCACCTGGAAATATTTAACTGCCTTCTTCTGCTTTAGATAAGAAAAAAAAGATTCTCTACATGACAGGAGGATGATCTGAAGAAAACAAGACTTATTTGACATAACTATGGAGACTTGACTACTAGGATCATAACAATATGAAGTGAACTTTTTCGATACCGAAAAATTAAGCAAAATTCAATCGATGGGGCCATTAATCGTGGTTCTATGATGATAAAATATGGATTTTTGGAGGAGGAAATAATTAGGGTAATCTATTTAATGATATATGATACCTCGACTTGAAATAGCAAGATTTGGAGTGAATAATGCTATGTGACAATATTGATATGCCAAGTCCTAGAGCTTTTCACTCTATGAATGTTATTTCTGCTAACGCTTACATATTTGGAGGAACTAACTAAAACCATTAATATCAATAGGATATTTGATAATTTAGTTTAGAAAATGAAAAATGAAAGAACTTGAGAGTTGCAGGATAGCTTCCTTCCGCCAGAAGTAAGCATGTTTCAGCAATTAATGCTAACTTCTTGATCATTTGAGGAGGTATTGGATAAAACGGAATTCTAAATGATATGTACAAATTCAATACCCTAACATTTACCTTTGAAGAGGTGAAACAGTTAAATCCACCTTTTCCTAAATATGGTGCATGTGGAGTATCGGATAGATATCATTTTTATTTGTATGGCGGTATGGAGTAAAACGGTTTAAGCGAAGATCTCTGGTAGTTCGATTATGGCTCGAATAATTGAACATTACTAACAGGTTCGACATAAAATAGTCCCGGCAAATTAATGTACTGTAGTATGTCAGTAAGAAGTGAAGGAATTTATATTATACAAGGAGAGAGAGAAAGCAAAGTTCCTAATTTAAAAATTTATGAATATTTTTTTGACTCAAAAGAATGACTATAAATTATGGAAAACCCAAAACCGTAATCTAGAACTGCTTTTGTGGATATCGAAAATTATTTTTTTACATTAGGAGGAGAAATATGGGATATGTTTGCTAATAATGTTGTTTCAGTGTTTGATATAATTTCGGGTAATTCTAGCTTTTTCGAACCAACCGAAAATGAAAGAGAAGCACCTTAACCAATTTTTGGACATGCAATGGCTTATTATAAAAGAAGGGTTTATGTATTTGGAGGAGGGTATGTTTTCAAAGGAATTGGGATAGAATAAAGTGCAAATAATGAATTTAGGTATTATGAGATTCCTAAAGCTTGTGATGAAAAACACTACCTACTTTGTAATTGACCCTGCAGTTATGGAACTATCGAATAAAACTCTGAATGTCATCTTTGTCCTAAAGGAACATGAGGAAATGGTACCCATAATTGTGTTAAATGTGGTAAAGGAATGGAATAGCCTACGAAAGGAGCTGTTTCTAATTTATAGTGTATACCTTGTCCTGAAGGAAGTTATAGTAACTAAGAAGGAACAGAAAGCTGTCTTTCGTGTCCTTTAAATATAAAATGCCCTGTTGGAAGTACAGAACCAATAATAATCACTTAATAAGCATCAAAAATTTCATATTAACCAGAAAACTACGAATATAAAGATAAAGAAGTACAAGATGCTAACATTTATATATACATAGCAACTGGAATTATTATGTTCATCATTATAACGTTCTTATTCCTCTGGGAGAAATCCAGTAACTTCCTTTTCAAAATTGATTTATACCAACAGAGTCACAATTATAATAAAGGGGAAAGCATGAAATTACTTCAAACTTCAACGGGGGGCTTTTTCTCAGTACTTTTCCTCTTTTCATTGATCATATTAGTTGGTACCACTTTAAACGCTTTTTTTATAGATAACATTATAGAGTAGAAAGGTCTTATTCCTTATATTGTAATGAAATCTAAATACACTTCCGTTCTAACTATTTTAACAATCACACTAAACTTCTAGAATTATAAAGGAACGTGCTAAACGGACAGCGAACCTGATATAGAATCATTTTACGAATGCCAGTAGAATGTAAACTCTTTCCATAAAGATATATCAATTGATAATGACAAAGGATATTGAAGTCCAACTAGATGTAAGTTTGAAAATGATAACTGCTTTATAAGGACGAAATGTACTTATTGCTAACTAAATGCAAATTCAGAAGTTTAGTTCTAGTTGAAGGAAGAAAATTCCTACTCTAGCTCAATATAATTTAACATAACTACTACATCTTCAATACCAGATGAAAGCTCTAGTGTAAATATTACGATCTAATCAGATACCAATTAAATATTCAGAGGACCAGAAGGTACTACTATTACTGTAATCGCCATTGCTTCAGCCTTTGAAACTAATTCCCCTAGGAAAAAGCAATATAATGAAGATACTGGCTATCATGTTATGCTCTAAAACTAAGTCAAAAAGGGCTCATAGTTTGAAAACAATGAGATATACTCAACATCGAACTTATACGCGAGCGTCTCTTTTTAATTGAGTGATAGTGCGCTAATAACTTAATAAAATTTGAAATGAACGTGATTGCAGCTAATTTCAACAATGTTAGGATCTATTTTCGGTTTGATGGGAGCAGTAGGAGGAGCGATGAGCTTTGTCGAACAAAGGTAAATAAAACTGAAAGAGAAAATCGAGAAGAAAAAAGCTATAAATGCTATCTAATTTCAGAAGATAAAGAAGCTATTTCATGAATTTGTACTTAAAATTGATCCAATATAGAAAGAAACTAATTATAAGAAGATTATCATAGCAAAAGATAATGAGAGTGATACTACTTTAATTTCCTGTAGAGACTGAATGTTATAGTTATTATTTTAGAATAGTTTATCTTAAAATTATCGAGCAAACTTTATTTTTCTTTACTTTAAATTTTTTCATTAGTGTACTTTAAATTTTATTTATCCTAGGTTATCTAATGGCATTTTACTAAATTTTTCTATACTTAAGAGTCTTACTGTCATACTAAATCAAGAAAATCAATATCAAACTTTTTTCTCTTTTTACACTTTTTATGCTATAAACTTCGATGGTTTGCATGCTTAGATTAGATGTCAAGAAAAAATTATGTAATCATAACTTAGTTCTATTATAAGCTTCTCTTATATATATGTTTTCGAGCTCTATCACATTATAGAATCTTTCTCTTTCTTATATATCCTAAAAATTAAGTAGCAATAATGGTTTCAAGCCTATTATTTTCCTTATAATTTTTAAAAGGAAAACATTCTAAGTTTTAAAAGTATTAAATCTTTATCCAATATCTCAGCATTTTGTTAATTTATTTAGTAATACATCTTCTAAAATTGCTTAAATTCTAGCCTATTTTCATTTAAATTACTTTGGTTTAAGCATTCTTTCTTTTGTATTTAATTTGATACTATTAAGCTGATTGCAAGTTCAAAAATTAAATGTTTTTTAAATTAATTTTATTTTAGCCTTTGAGAAATAATCTTTGGCTATCCTTACTTAAATTTACTTTGCAGTCCCTTTAATTAATCTTCTATCTTAGATTCTTAGCATTCTTCAATAGCTTGTTTTACTTTGTAATCATTTCTTTTTAACTCTTTCAACTCCATGCTTATTATCAATCCAAACTTAATATATAAAGATTGCGCTTTGTTTATTTGGCCTTTTAATTAGAACTAATATTCTCTTAATCCTCAACTTCATTATTTCTCATCCTCAATAATCATCTAAATTATTGACTTAATTTAAAATAAGAGACTTAAGAGTATCTCATAAAGCTGTAACCATTTATATTAAATGCTGCTTATTCTATATTTGTTTGGCAATTTATTCAGAATATATTTAAAGATCTTGGACATATAGAAATTGGACCATATGATACCTCTAATCAAACTACTTTAATCATTTTCCTAGGTTTCTTAAATGTACCACTATAGGTTATTACTCCTATATAGTAAGATAATGAGCCTTTCTTCAGCATTGCTAAATATCTTCTAACTTCGTTATACTTTGATTATACATCGTTTTCTTCTCACTTTTTAACTATCTTCTTTATCCTTTTATTTAGCTTATATATATCACATCGTGTTCAAGATAAGGTTCTTTATGCAAAGCAAAATGAAAAGATTGATTTTACAACGTAAAATCTATTAAATTGATATCTTCAAATCACCTCACTAAATAATGTACATTACCTTATTTAACTATCAAGGACTCCTTCATATTACACTCTTTCATTAGTCGATTTATACTTCTTTGATAAGAGTCACACTTATATTGCTTATAGCTAGTACAAGCATTCTTACTTGCTGTTCTTTGATCAGTTCTTATTTCACCTTCACTCTAGCATCTTAGGAGAGTTAATCTTTAGCACCAATCTTACTCAGTCCGCTTTTCCTATATTATCTCACATAAATGATATCTTTTCATCATCACCTTTCAATACAAAATCACCGTTTCTATTTGTACTGTAATTCTTAGCTTAATGCTGGACCTAACAAATTAAGAATTCCTTAAAGAAAAATGGAGCAACGAAGTAGAATGCAAAACGTATATTTTGACATACTCAAACTTCTATATATCAGATAATTAGGAAAGAAGCAAAGCACTTAGAATAAAACTCTTACCTTGTTAACCAAAATTCCGTTGATGGTTAATAAATACGAAATAAGTCCAAATTTAAAACTGTAATTCTGAGTGAGAACTATTAGGAAACCTGTGTAAGCGAAGAAAAAAAATGCAAAACCTGGGTAAAAGTAAGAAAAGCCTAAACCAAATGATCAGTTTGTTACTTATAATGCTTTGAACAAGAAGATCTAGAAGCTTGATTCTAATGAGAAGATTTACGAGAGTAACTACTCTAAGATTGAGTAAATTGGTAGAAAAATGCTAGTGTCAGGTGGGGAAAAACTTCCACTTTGTAACTAGTTTAAAATAGTGGATGATAATGGAAGTGAGAAGTTCAACATGATTAGTTCTAGACAAAAGCATGGAATGATAACATATAGTTGCTTTACTTATCTTCTAGCTGGATAAGAAAATTTTAAGCATAACCCTAAGTAAATTGCAAGAAAGAAGATGTTAGAGTGAGGATAAACGGTATGCGAAGTGTTTAATTGACAAACAAAGCAGTTTTAACCAATTTTAAAAATGCCAATTGCTTGTCATTGGTTTGGAAACGGAATAATAGACTAAAAAATTTACGCTTTTGGGGGAATTATTTTCAGTTTCGATTTAAATGAAAAATAAAACAAATCTCAAATATGATGCTACGATGTAAATATTAATAATTGAACTGAAGAAAGTAACGGAAAACTAAATCCTGGAATAACTTTATCAACCTCACTACATTCAAACTCCTGTGCAATATTCCAGGAGTACCAAGATTAGCCACTACTTATTTATGACGCTAAAAGCTTAATTCAGCACGGAGCTCAATTAAAAATGTAATACACTAGTCAGAGTATTTGTGTTAATGTTGGAAACTTCGTGGTAGTAACAGACAGAGACGAAAAGTTTCATAGATATGACTTGAAGAAAGGAAATTGGGATTGATATAAAGGTTTAATTTTATTGCTAAGTTTATAAATAAAGAACCTAATAAATATTTATACTACCGACTAAAAGTGCTTGGCTTTAATGCTTTTATGCTTCTCATACAAAAATAATTATACATTTAATAAGTTCACGGTGAAGCTTTTACTTTATAACATTTAAGTAAGACAATCAACTGCCTTATTAGTCTCTCATAATACTAATATTAAAAATGGTAATCTTTTGAGTCAAAATAAGGCAAACTAGAAAGAAGCAATTATTTCGATAAATGAATGAATTGAAGAAAGCAAACATTTAATACCTAGTCCTACTTCATTAATTTAAATGACATTATAACCTTTTTTTTGTAAATGCTCAAGAAATGTGTTTTACATACCTCTTAATATCAATACTTAGTGTCTTCTCAATTCACTGAACATATAGCAAGTATATTTTTGATAGTTTTTTATCTTCTAAATATTCTAGCTATATACTATAATCTTTACTAGTAAGTATTGAGTCTATCTATTTCGCCAGAAGTGCTCTATACTAATTAGTGATAGGTATACTCTTAGCTATCTAGGGTTAAGAGGCTAGTAGTAGATGAATTTTTGCTAATTAGATTAGAGAAAAAAATTTTAATGCTTCTATCAGATTTTTCGAGTTGTTTAAGTGACTAAAAAATCCTCCTTATCCTTATACTTAGAAAGAAACTAAGTGCAAAACCAATATTCTCCTAGATGCCTATTCAACTTAAAAACTACAAGACCGAGCAAGCTCTATCTAAAAGGCAGTTAAAGAGACTATCTTATCTAAGTTACTTAGTTATAAGGTTAAATAAATACCTTAAAAGCTCAAAGTGCAAGAAATAGATACTATAATCATAAGTATGTAAATAGAATGCTTAAGAGGATATATTAAATAAGTATTAAGTGCTATTTGTAGCGTTCATATCTGTATTTATGATTATATAATGAAAGGTTAATTTTAAGCTTAACATAAATAGATCAAAGTAATTATAATTATATAAATACTTTAACTTTCAAAATCAACATCATTTATAGGAATAGTCACGTGGATATGACTGACTGTATTTATAGAAAGATAGGGATTAATAATGGATGCCTTTGATGTTGCTAAGTTTGAGCTATTCCATATAAATTATGGTTAGTAGAGTTTAAAGGAATGCATGATATTTCTTAATGAGACTTAATTAAATTAAATTAATCCGCTGCTTATATTCATAAAATAATCCCAGGAAAAAGAGTAGCTGGTTACCTTATTGGTATCATTGTACTTTGGAATAAGAAAGGTAGGCTAAGCTATTTAGTAGTCAACATGAAAGTCGATTAGCTATAGCTAATTAAATAGAATTTCTATCTCTATATCTTTCTTTTAAATTGGATGTACGCTATCTTTATTACTCCAGCTAGTATGCTTACCACGTGGTAAAATAGGACTAATCAAGGTTTTTTTAAAATTGATATTAAACTGCCATAGCATTCTATGTTGTCAGTTGCATCCAATGAAAATTTCTCTCAAATCAGGTCACATATAATTAGGTAGAATAAAGCTTCAGTACCATTATGTGTTATCTAATTCAAACTAAAAAAGAGTTTCATAGTCACTATAATTCTTGGCATAGTTAGTCAGATATACCATTCCCACTCTCTTTCCATATCTAGGATTATGAATAAGAATGCGGTTAACTCATTTACTGTACTGTCAAAAATCCGCTGATAGAGGTATATCCTCCTCACAATAGATGGCAGATTTTGCTTTCAAATGACTAAAAGTTAGATTGAAAAGAAAAAACGCGTTTGAAGAACACATGAACTCTTTCCCACTTTATGGACTTTTAAAATGAATAGGAATTACTGGCTTTGGATGTTGTATATGAATCAAGTTGAGAGTGTTTCTAGCTTTAAACAAGTTTATTACTTCAGTTACGTTTTCATCGTTGCCATCCTAAGAGATTAATATGATCGTTTCATTGATTCCTTCCGCTTTTTCCATAGAATGCAAAGTCTCTTTTAAAATTTCTGATCTCTTAAAAACTGGCATTATAATAGGATATAACTCATCGACATCAAGCTATAAGTTTTTTGCTATCTATAAATACTAAGTTAGAACTTATTTGTATATATATGGATAATACTGCTTAAACTAGTGGTCATCACATTAAGAAGCGTCCGATATTACATTCCCATTAAAATCTATACCTGTAACTTATCCGTAATGATGATTGTTAATCTGGTAAACGTTTGAAAGTTAATATTGCTTATTTTTGTGCTTTTTTATGGAGAAGTATTTGTAGTATTCTCCTCTTATTTATACAGTTTCTAGAAAAGCTACCAAACTGCTAGAAATTGCTAAATCTTCTAATGAATGTGTATTTAGTTATCTATATTCGTTTTGTATATGGAAGTGATTCATTATGAAGGCATTGAAGTTACCAATTATTTCTTTGTTCCTTTGCTTGTCGCTTTATTTCTCTATTACTTAAGCTCCAATACGGAATCTATTACCTGTTTACATCAAACGGTAATATTCACTTCAATATACTGATAGAACCTAGTCATTCACTCTAACCTAAGCTTTTGGAAGTCTTTCATTTCCTTCAAATATCGAAGTTCCTAGTGCTGTCAAAAGCACTTAAACGAGGCATCATTCTTTGTCCTTAATTTGAATATTCATTTTAAAATGCTAGCAGCCAGTATCAGATCCAGCTTCTAAGAGAACTGCTCATTCTCTATCTTACTCATCCTCTTAAAGAAGATATAAGAAATACCCCCAATAATCATTATATGACCCACAACCTTGCATTTTATTTCCAAGTATAGCATATCGTCTTTAGCACTAGCCATCATATTCACAAAACTACGAATGGTTATTCATATCTAAGTTGCTTAATGCTAGTTCATCTAAATCAAACTTAATCCACATTGAAATATGCAACTCAGGGAAGTCTAATGAACTTATAGGCCCATAAATAACAAACTGCTGCTCCTTTTGTATATCTATTTAATAGCCATTTTATGATGGACTCTTCATACTCCATTCTATACTTTCTATTTTAAACGGATCTCCATCATTCTCAAACTCCTCTGTCTCATTGATTTAGGTTAGGATGGAAACTATGGTTATATTACTCATACTCTAGTCTTCAATCATATGTTAATTGATTCTGATCTAAGAGCTGATAAAATAGATGATGAAGACTAAAAGCAGTCAGGACATAATAGAAAGGACCAATTTTTATTTAACCATGTTAGGATTATAATAAATCACAGTAATTTAACGAGGGTTAAAAAAGACTAACCATATGAATAAATATAGATAGACATGAAAAGAGTGGTAGTAATGGCTAATATTCCTTCATATGTAATTATAAGAATTAGATATTGGCAAGTAAGCTAAAATATTATACCACTTTACTTTTAAATTATAAGAAGTTAGGAATTCATATAGAGAGAAGAAGATCCTTTTTGGTATCAGAGGTACTGGAGTCTAAAGTTTATGTTCATATTTAAATAACGAAGAGAATGATTAAGCGAGAAAAAATATCAGACTAATGGTCTATTGCTGATTAAATAGAAAAAGTCAATTAAATAAATTAAAATAGATAGATTGTATATCAGCTTAGTTATCACCCTTAATATTTATTTCCTAACATAAAATTTTAAAGGGAGATTACTTCTAATTTTATAGATATAATGAGATAAAATACTATCAATAAAGTGCTATAATTTTCATTTACATTTTAAGTTACTTTTGTCTATAATAATTGCTTTATATCTTTATAATTGGCCTTATATACTAATACCTATTATTTACTATATACGAGGTGTAGCTTTTAACCAAAAATTTAGCAAGTTAGATATTCATTTTTTATATTTATGAGCTGAGATGTGAAACTCATTATACCTTAGATTTCAGATACAAATCCTAGGATACTTTTTTCCGCATATACTAGCGTTTACATGACTAAACTTGATTTTATAATTATGACTATGAAGATGACAGACATGATAGACAGAATGACTATAATTTAATAACGTTTGTGGATATGTAAACTAAATCATTTCTTGAACATACGAGAACTGTACATTTTATAAGCATTACCAATAAAGGTATCATATGAATGGAAATAATCTACCTCTCCCATTCTATTAAACATCTGGTCCTTTATCTTATACTCTTTCCATTTCATATTTTCATTTTGATACTTCAAATTATGCTGCTCATGTAGTTTCAGCGTTTCGAATAGCTAAATGGTTCGCTAGTTCCTAACATAATGGACATTGTCAGTGTGATTTCATGATATATGTCTACCTCTTGGAATTTCAGGTACTATCATTGTCTTCCTTAGGTTAAACTATAAGCTTTCCCTCATCTACAAAATCCAATCACAGAATATATAGTTATCTCTTATATCAGGTCACATATAATTCGAATGTATCTAAGAATAGAAATGCTTCTTCTAGTCTATCAGGAAGTTAAATAACTAATCTGGACTTGAAAGGTTAGTAGGCGTTCCTATGAATCCTATTAGTCCAACTCTTTTACCTCACTATTCATTTCTATAGAACTAGTTAACCATATAAACTGCATAGTTGTAGAAATCAGATGTGACTGTAATATCATCCTCGCTGTAGATCAAGTAATCATAATGTAAATAGGTAAAGCAGAGCTAGAACAAGAAGAAGACATTTTAAGCACAATCAAATTCCTTTTTTGAAGGTTTTGCTGCTATATCTGTTAGTTGATATTGAGCTTTTTAATGACGTATGTGAACTATGTTTAATAAGGCCTTGAACTTTAAAATAACTTAGGTAACATCAGAGTCATTACCATCTTGACTGATAAAGATGATAGTTTTGTTTATCTGGTCTACATCCACAAAAGACTAGAGTGTTTGAAGTAGTACTTTAGATCTCTTGTATGTAGGAAGGATGATTGGAATATAATTACTGGCTCCAATAGATCTTTCTATTCTCTAAACTTCCTATCGTACAATCTTCAGATAAAGTTCATATTTATTACCGTCTTGTAACTCAGTGCAATTTTCATTAGCAAATTAAGTTTGCTTATAGTATGTATCTTACATGGTGTTTTACTTAGGGATAAGTCAGAAATCTGTAAAGTTTAGGAAGTAAGAATTTTGGAAATTGAGAAGCGTTTTTCTTCTTATTTTCCTTATCCAGTGCTATCCTACATGATCTGGTCTTAGTAATGCTGACTACTTCAAGCTAAAATTAGTTTTGAGAACAAACTTCTATTCTTTCTCAAAATCCTATTAGTTGGTTCAAATTTTAGAAGGATCTAAAGATAAAACCTCCTGACTAGTTAGTATTTTATTAGCAAGAATCACAAAATCATCCACAGCTCCTTAGAAATTATTACCCCATTACTCAGCAAAGCCATGATACTAGTCTGCTTTATTTACTATCTGAGCGCCAATCGCGAAAGGTCTTCCTGTCTACATCAACCTGTAGAACTAACTGTATTCTTTAAGTTCAAGGAAGTTAAACTTAAGAAATCCATTGATATATATTAAGCAAACCTGCTTCTGTATTTTAGAGCCATAAGCATTAAGTATAAGGATTAAGTTATATCACTATAGCACTTTCACATCTATTTAGGTATCTAAAACCACAGCGCCACGTTCACTTCCCAATTCTATTTCTATCCTTCCATTCATTATCAATAAGCTAAACCCTCAGTAATAAGATTTCGTTCCATTTCCCTGCACTTTATTCCCAAATAGTACTTAAGGTGTGGTCATATGTCTCTAACTCTTAAATCACATCGAAATAGTTAATTCTGGAAAATCTAGTGATTAATAAAGTCCAGCAGTCAGTAAAAAATTATTCCCATTAAGCGCGAACGTTTCATTTCTATCAGAAGCATCATAAACAGATTAGCTGATAAACTTCCTATCTCTAGAGATGTTAAGGTTATGCTTTTTAAGTACTTAAGAAGAGCTTAAATCCAAGCTACTTTAATAAAGACTATACAGTTACATAGTTGTATGCATAAAATAGGTAAGTATAAAAAGAACCAGTATTCAGATTCAATGTCTTCTCCTTACCATTTAGCTCGTTTTTAGAGTGAGTTTAATTTAAATAACTAGGCTTTAAATAGAAAAGATTGAAGATATAATTTGAATATCTTAATGAGCAAAGGATTGTGATTTTCAAATTCTGGTTAAGATGTTATGTAGCATGTATTTGATTTGGTAGTTTAAAGTGTTATGCTGATTGTATAATGCTAGTAAAGTGAAATGGAGACGAGAAAATTTCGTTGTCTTTTTCAAAAGATTATTGAAGAAAACTACTCTTACTTAGATTTTTTGATCTGTTTAATTGATTGATTAATCATCCTAATCCAAAGAATGCAGATCTTTAATCTAACTTTTTTCAGTGATTTATTAGCTTTATTTGGATATCTAGCAGCAAATGGATGAGTTAGTAATAAGTAGCTTATTTTGATTTTTTTATGTGCTATTTTTTAAATTAAATCTACAGACCTAGCATTCACAACTTTCTACAACTAAAACATTAAGAATTTTCATTTATATAGTAATAGCCAAATTCAGTAAATCTTGTGGGAAAATGCTAGATCGTAATTTTCGTTACCAACTAACCAGATTCATTTAGTTATTTTTTCTCACAGTCAGGCATTATAAAAGTTCCTCTTTTAATTTTTGGCTTTCTCTTATTATTCTATTTAGACTGAATTATAATCATTAAATAAATGCATAATCCAACTGCTAACTTTAGACATTTTTAAAGTCCATTGAAATTTAACTTACCAAATATGCTTATTTTGATAATCAGTTCACTCGTCTTCTCTCCCATAATTAGCATTATCTAGTTAATTTAATCATAAGTGACTTCTACTAACTAACTCCTTCTCATTTTCTATCCCTACATCAAATCTCAAAATCTTAGTTTAATCAAGTTATTCTTTTTTGCAGTAAAATAGAATCTAAGAGTTATTCAAGCTAGAGGATCTAAATATTCTTTTCTTATCTATAAGCTTATCATTTTACGCTTCTGTTGATTTCTATTAATAGCTTGAGCAAGTCTTCGTTGATTGATTTGAAAGGCTTATAATATCAGAGAGTTATCATAAATCTTAGTAATAGACAGATTACTTTTCTTTCCTTTTGACTTCCAATAACAATCACTAGATTTCAAATCCAAATGTTCTGTAATTTTATGCTAGGCAGCTTCTTTGCTCACGACAAGACTATCTCACTGCTATATCAGTTTTGGCTTTTTAGAAGCCCTTTTTATTTACCCAATCATATGTTTATCTTTCTTCCTTTAGTGCTGAATTACCTTGCTTTGGGTTAGCTTTTTCAATTAATTGCAGCTTTTACTCCTTAGTTTCTCTAGCAAATCATTAAGATTTTGTTGAGAGTCAAATATATATAGCATGACAGTTTTGTTAGTTAGATCTAATAATCATAAGAGAATAAGGCATATTAGATGCTACTAAGTTAAGTTTGAAAATAGGTTGAGATTGGTGCTCGAAGCTAGATAGAAAGAATTTTAGCCTCACATGATATAAATTTAAGCTATATAGTAAGCAAACGCTGTAGTAAGTTAGCTATACTGTAAGATAGTTGAAGAACATAGAGTCAGCAAGAAATAAAAAGGACATAATTGAAAAAAACATACAAGAAGAAAAACGACCATCAAATATAGTTATAAGTACTTCATAAGATTAGAACTAATAACATATAACCAGAATCAAGATTCACATCTTTATGCTATAGTTATCAATATGGACTAAACTGATATGCTTACAGACTTATAGCTAAATAGTAAAGCTAATCAGCCTAATAATTATCATTTACTTATTAAGTAAATTTCTATAAATCTTTCTGATACTATAAGGTGTAAATGTATCTTCTCCAATGCAATTAAAATATGCACATAATTAAATGATTTTACACCAAAGATTACAGAAAGAAAAGCAAAGTGGGATACTATTTAGTTAGAAGATGACAAATATAAGAGAGGGTAAGTAGTAAGGCTAACAAAATCTTATAGCCTTAAATAAATCTAGTATAGAGTTGATCTAATTACATATATACTACCTTTACTTAAATGTATAGAGATAAGCTTGATATATTACCTTAATTATAGTAGTATCAAATCGCTAAATTCTTTTCTAGGTTCTATTTTGATTAGTATCTCTTTAACGATTGGACTCATTTTAGACCGTAGTATATTAAGCTGTCCTTATTTCTGTCTCTTCAAGCAATATAATTTAGAAAGTAAAGTATTATTTAAAGATACTACTAGAATCTAAGGTGGTGATATTAAAGATAGTACTTAAATTGGATTTGGTTCAATTCCTATTTTCATTAACCAAGAAATCCTCATCAAAAGTACAGTAAGAAGTTGCTTTTACTAGTAAAAACAGAAAATGAGTAATATTTTTGATATTTAAGTTGCTAGTTATACTGACATGTAGAAATCTAGTATAGTAAGATTTATAGATATGCATATTTGTTTATGCTGATTAAAATAAAAATAATTTAAGAACCGTAATATTTAATAATGAGATATACATCACCCCTCTTCTTCCTCCATTATTGTCTCCATTGCACCCAATTTATCATGCATTTTTTGCTTTAGCTATGATACATTCACCCATCGTTCTGCGTTCTCAAGTTCAATTTTTATAAAATCTTACCATTTATCAGGTTATATATTGTCTTACTTAGCTTTCTAAAGTAAACACTTACTTCATATAATTGGCTAACTTAGACATATTAAGCTAGATCTTTACTACGGAATTTTAGTTTCAAGCTCAAGCAAATTCCATAAAACTCCCTGAGTTTTTCCTCTTCAGCTTAATCTTGCGCATTCTTGCTTTCTTAGTTTTATTCTGAGTTTTATTAGAAAATATTATCAGGATCAAAGTTGGAAATTTCTTCGCTGAAGCTTGAAAGACGAGAAAAGATAGTATTTGTATTCTCTTATAATGAAGATATATTTGAAGTTAAGTCTTCTACTACTGATTACCTACATGGTATTATACTTGGATTATTTCCATAGTTATTAATCTCCGAACTTGCATCTGACCCTCTACCCGATTTTTAGGAATGTGTTGATGATTTTCTTGATCTGCTTTGCGATACTTTAGAACCTTATTATATGAGTTATGATGTTCTTGACTTAATCTGGTTAACTTCTACTTTCAACTTAGCAAGTTCTTCAGATTTCTGTGAGATCTCTAGCTAGAGTTTAGATTCTGCGATTGACTTTAACTGCAATATCTCTTTCATTTTTTCCTGAATAAAGACTTACTCTTGATAGCACAATGAGTCTCTCTATATAGATGATTTAGAAAATATCGGTTTAGCTTTTAAGCAGTTGTAGTTTGTTAATTAGGTCCTTTAGATTCTTAGTGCTAAAGTAGTCACTTTAATCCTATATTAGAATATCTAAGGCAATTTGGCTCAGATTCTCATTTTCGTTCCTTTTTAAAGCGTTTATTAACTTAGTTATTTTGAACTCTATCTAATCTAGGTATGCTTTAGAGTCTAGCATCTTAACATTTAATGATATATCGAAGCAGTTATTACTATGGTCCTCTACATCTTATACTGGTATCATTTCATAGCAGTTAATACACATCACATCAACATCTTCCTCTCTCTAAGGCCTACCACTTTTCTATCCTAATTACAGATCTCAATGATTAAACTCTTTCCACTGCTATTGTCCTCTTCCACTCCCTCCACTTCTTTTTCTAGCTGGAGATAGTTTTGTTCTCTTTTTCGGGGATTTGAACTACTTAGAGTTAATTTAAAGCAAAACAGGGATGATTTAAAGGTTCTTATTCTAGCAGTCTCCAAACTCTTCGATATCAACACAGTCATACGATGTGATGGATTTCTTTAAGGAGATCGAGATTTAATTAGGACAATTTTTTCCCTATTCTTCCTAGTCAATCTACTCAAAAATTAAGCAATCTTAGTCTTTACTCATTTTGTCCTTTACCTTGTTTTAATGCAATATAATGAATTAAACCTTCAATTTCAATATTGTGGAACCATAAAGAGGGAAAGAATTATATAATAGTAGGCTAAAAAGGGAAGGAGAGATATGAGTGAGATAGAAGAGAGTAACATGCATACTGTGAAGCAAGAAATTGAGATATGGAAAGGAAGTAAGGAGGTGATAATCTACGCTAATAGGGTAAGGAGTTAAAAGGTAAATCCATTGAATTACATTTTAGGCATGTACTTTTTACATGAACTAGCAGAAATTAGTTTAGCATAAGTAAGATTATAGATACTAATCTCTTCTTTATATGATAATAAAGTAGAAATATATATGAATTGAAGTTAGATGCTTATTTCAGTTTTTTGTAGAAAATGGAAAAGGAAGACTAGAATGAGACTAGTAGAACTAATTTGGGGAAGAGAGGGAAGAGAGGGAATAGATGTATAATGTCGATTGATGATTTCCCTGAGTAAGAGCAGATTGCATATCCTAACACACCTTTGTCAAAAGAGGCATGCTATTCAATAGGATGTAAACCGAAGGAATTGTTGTACATGCCACCTGAGTGTTTTGAAGGAGTGTCTTAAGATAAGAATATACAAAGAATGCACTTCAATTTCTATGAAGCTAAGAGGAGAGGTAATTTATTATGTAGGTCTCATTAAGGCTGTTAAGAATGAGAAGCAGAAGATCATTCAGGACATTAACAAAAATAAGATTACTTTACCTTCTTTACCAAGTGCTAGTACATTTAGTCCTAATTACTCAATGCAGGGTAAGAATATAAGAACTGGACCTAACACAAGCAGAACCTCATTATATAAAAGCAATGAACCAAGTTTAGCTAAGAACCTTCATACTTCAATAATGTCTCTTGATTCTGTTGAAAGAGCTAAAGAGAAACACATGAAATTCATGCAAAACCTATTAAAGTAAGAAGAAAAAGCAGCGTAAAAAATGAAAGAGCTGGAAAATTAGTGGCAGATGGAGCGAGAAATGGAAGAGAATCTAAAAAGATAGAAGTAAAAAGAGGAAAATCAAAAGAATGAAATCAAGCGATTGCAGGAAATTGAGAGAAGAAAGAAAGCAGAAATAGAGGAGAAATAATCTAAAAAGAAAGCAATCTCACTTGTGCAAAAAAATCTGGAAGAAAATAAACGTTCTTAAGAGCGATTTTCTACTCGTCTGTTAAGTCTATAATAGAAATAGAATGAAACTGAATAAAAAAGAAGGGAACATTAATAAAAGACAGAATTAAATCTAATCGAAAATGAGCTAAAGCTTAAAGAGAAATTAGATAGACGAGATCGTGAGGAGTAAGAGAGAAAATAAAATCTAGAAAAGATGAGAAAGTAACAGATTCAAGAAATGAAGAGGAAGAAAGAACTAAACGAGTAAAAGAGACTTGCTGTCCTAGAAATGATGGAGTCGAGATTAAGTGAAAAGAAGAAAAGAGTAATATAAAAGCTTAATAATTAAGAATATAAATTTGAAAAGTATATCGACAATAAACTAGTACAAATGGAAAAGCTTAGAAGTATTTCAGTTTAGAGAGATCTAAAAATAGAGAAAACAAAGTTCCAGGCTGAAAGCATATTGAAAGAAAAAAAAGAAAAGATCAGCCAAAAGTAAGAAATAGCATAAAAACACTTAGAGGAGACTAAAAAGTAGCAAGAAATAAGTTTAATATACAAAAAGGAGCTCGGTCTACTTAAAGTCTAATAGTTAGAAGAAGATAGGAAAAGAAATATGAGAAGACAAGAATACTAAAAACAGAAATTAAAGCGAAAACTTAAGCAACTAAATGAAAAAACAGAGTTGTTCATCATTTAAAAAATGTAGTTATAAAGAGACAGAGTCTAAATAAATACAGAGTCTTAGATGTAACGTACAAGAGTAAAAGAGCTGGTAAATTAAATGTCAGTAAAGAACAAATGGGATCCTGATTTACTGTAAGAATTTTATTTAGAATGAGTGCGTTTAAAACAACTCCAGAAAATCGAAGCATATCAAATGGACTGAATACCAAAAGTATCCGCTGATAATGAATATGAATACTAAATTAATTTTGATCTAAAGTTCGACAATTTCCATATCTAATAAATTCTTCTTTTAAAACCGTTTCAATACGCAAAAATAAGTCAGGATTTTTTAAATAAGCATACAATATATTGATACAATAAAAAAGAGACTTAGTATATAAAAAGTATTTAATATAATGGCATAATGATAAAAATCAGTCGTTTTAAATAGTAAGCATGCATATTATAAAGCTACCGAATGGATAATAAAAATTAAAATTGCTACAACAAATTTTGAGTGCTTATAATATATTAAAATGAAAGACAAAATCAGAGTGTAAAATTAATTAAACCTGTACATCAGTGGATTGAGTTAAGTATGTTTACATATCATTATTCTTTATATAGGATAGCTTCTTCAGAATATGAAATTAAGAATTTTATTAATCTTATTTCTTCGTGACTGTATTGCCTCTATTTATAGGACTTAGGAAAGCTATGTAACTCTATGAGTTTTCTTTTTGATCATTATTTGAAAAATTATTTTTGCTTGTATTTGGGAAGACTTATCAGTCAAATTACTAGTTAGTTTCTTGATAGTCACACACTGATTTTGCTTTTCCTTACCTTTTATTTAATACCCTATCACTCGCTTAAACGTTATATCCTCTTTAATTTATGCTAGTCATGTTTTCATCATAACTACTTTTCAAATCGAATGAACTCTGAATTACTGTGCAACTTCTATGTGAACTTCTTTTCGAATCTGGAGATAATGGTTTAAACTTACTTTAGTACTATTAGATCTGTCACAGAGTAGAACTCTATTCAATTCCTTCTGTCTATTTTATAACTCCAGATCGAACCTCTTCTTCTGTCGAAGTCTATTCTCCTGAAAAAAATTTACTTTGCGTGCATATATTCTCAAAGTTTTGATACTGATTTTCTTATTTTAAAGACTGTTAATTATGTTGCTAAGTCATATAGTTCTTTAAGAAGTCTCTACTCTTACGTAAAATCATATCTTCATACGTTTCCTTAATCAAGTTAGTTTCTAGATCATTATAATTATTCACAGAACTAATATTCACAAGACTTTGCTACTCAAATAGCTTCGAAGGTGATGCTTTATTATCCTTGATTTCTTATAGTTTTGCTTCAAACTTCCTCAAGTAATTCTACACTCTTTGGCTAAATAATCTAGCATACATATCTTTTATAGGCTTCAAATCTTGGATTTCTTTTTCAAGATCATTCTTATCTAGCATCACCTCCGTTTTTTTAATCTAAGTAACATCTTACAGCAAAACTGGGTCAGTTCTTAACACATTCTTCTTACTACTACATAAAGCTGATTTATTTCTTAAGCGAATGATTCTAATTTTTTACTGATTATAGATGTCCTTTCAGACTACTTAACATCTACTAATTGCTCAGCTAAGTTTTCTAATATATCTACACCTTCTACTCCGTCTAACTTAACTAAACATAGTAAACTTACTTTCTACTTCAGTGTATTGAGTTGCTACTACAACTTCTGCTCGTTTTACAGTCTTCTATTTAGTATTTTCTACTTAATGTCCACTATCTTCTGTTCCTTCTACAGTATCTTCTACTGTTGCTAATCTTCCTCCTCTTCCATTTATTTATTGCACTCTTACTTATTTTTAGCTATTTTAGAGACTTAAAAAGAGAGAGTTTGGAAATGATAAGAGGTTGTGAGATTATAGGAGAGTAAGATATGCTGTTGGAGTTAGAGTCTAGATCAACTACTGGTAGGAATGCTTTAGACTAGTAGAGGAGAAGTTGACTAGTTACGGGTATGCAGTGAAGGTAAAAATAACTGGAGAACAGTTTGGTTAATTAAAGATAATTTAAATACTAAATTTTCAATTAAATGGGTTGTTTTGCATCTTCTAGCAAAAAGGGAAATCATTAAGAAAGGCCAGAAGAAGGAAACTTAAAAAGCTAGGTAACTAAACCTTAAAATGCGCGATAGGAAGGATAAAATATAAATGTGACGCAGAATTAGAGTGGCTAAGTGTAAAGAAGCTAAAATGAAGTCTGTTAAGAAGACTATAAGGAAATATAAAGAAAGCAGATATAAGTGTGCAGCAAACTGTAGAACGGGATCAATGAGAAAAACGATGAAGAGAATAGAGAAATTCAAGAAGAAAGGGTAGATAAGAATGATTAGTCAAGTTAGTAATAGAGTCAAAATAATTAGGCCGAAGAATAATGAGATATTAAAGCTTAAGATTTGAATATTTAAACCGAGAATTTAAATTAAGAACCTTTTAAGCAAGAGAATGAATCTGAAGAAATTGATGAATTAAGTGACTTCAATGAAGATATCATCAGTTATAGTAAGGATAGCAATTCCAATGAAAACTTACTTGAACTGATCAAATCTTAAAAAGGAGAAATATTGGAGGATCTAGATTTATATGATCATCCTGCTATAAAGGAAATGATGCAGAAAATTCCTGAGATTAATATCCAATGATCGGGTCACTCGTTTCCTCCTGTTAAGCAGTATAAAAACTAGAAAATTTATAAAGGAACTTGAAATGAATAGCTCTAGAAGCATGGATATGGTATACTAAAATTCGAAGATTCTTCAGTGTATGAAGGAGAGTTTAAAAATGACAAATAAGAAGGTATGGGAAGAATAATTTTTATGAATAAAGAGGCATATATAGGAGACTTTAAGGAAGGTAACCAGCATGGATATGGTACTTATTATAGCTAAAATGGCAATACTTATACCGGAGATTGGGAATTTGGTAAAAGACATGGTAAAGGTGAAGAAACATATGCAGATGGAGCGAAGTATGAAGGCACTTTCGATAATGATAAAAGATAAGGAGATCTTTGTACTTTATGATTTAATAATGGATCCATATATAAGGGCAGTTTTGAGAATGATTAGATATAAGGATTTGGAACATTTACCTGAAAATAAGGCAAAACATATAGTGGTAGCTGAATAGAAAATAAAATGAATGGCTTTGGATTTTTAAAATGGAAAGATGGCAGAGTTTATGAAGGAAATTTCGTAAATGATTAACAATAAGGAAAGGGAAAATTCGTAAGCGCTTCAGGTAAGTACTAAATTTAGGTGAAATATATGAAGGAGAATGAAAGCAGGGAAAAAAGCACGGTTAAGGTGTTTTAATTGATGCATAAGGAAATAAACGAACTGGTATTTGGGAAAATGATGTAAATAAGAAATGGATCTGATCTATATGAATTTACTTAATTTTATTACTTTCTTAATATATCGAATCGTCCCACCTTATAATCACTAATTATTAACAAGCAAGACAATTAAAATTAAAGTTCAATACAAATTTATAGTCATATCGTAAACCTAAATTTAGTCAATTTTATTATCTAAAATAAACTTATAGCTCTGATAAATTCCATTTGACTTCTTACTTCAATTTCAAATCATAATTTTTTTCCAGTCCACCTTTATAAAAGTTTATTTGTATCATATCATTCATAAGCTTGATCCACTTTATATATAATATATTGCTATGGCCACATATGAGTAAAATTTATATTAGTCATCCAATATTATTATACTCCTTTGATGCCCTTTACTTAATGGACATAGACTGGTAATTCTTTTTATAGCATATCAATTTTTTCTATCTTAGTATTTTAATTCCAATAGCACGAACGAAGTATAGATCCATAGATTTCTCCTTTAATTATTTTTGAATACTTTAGGTAACTCTTCATAATCAGTTCGAATCAATATATAGTAGACCAAAATTTAACGCTTATGCTGATATATCTTATTCTTTTTATTTATTAGATATCAGTCAAGATTATTTCCAATAATGCTAACTTTATTTGTATAGTTCTGATTTTCAAGCTTAAGTTTATTCATTTTTATCCTTATTTTAGCTCTCTTTCTTCATTATTAATAAGTACTGAATGCTTATCTAATAAAGAGTGATTATATCCTTTCATTTTCATTTTATTTTAATAGTAAATAAGCTAATCTTTTATTCATGCTCGAATTATGACTTTGGTAGTAGTACTAAACTTTTGTTGTCTTATACTAACTAAAAATTAGTCAATACCTTAAAGGAATTATCTACTTAATCATAACTAATAGATATTGTCTAACTGACATCCACTTTATATACTTTAGAAATTTCTAGATTAATCACCAAATTCGAATTTGACTGATTCTTAGTACGCGCATCACCCTTAATATTTTAAGCCTTTTCTTTAAAGATATTTGTTGAACTTAAACTCCAATCACTATCTAGTTTCAATATCTTGCTTCTTCAATTACTAATGAAGATTATTCAGTAAGCAAATAGACTCTCATTAGTAGCTCTAAAGACTTTACTATGTCCTAGTTTCAGCTTCCATCACTATCTTTGTCATACCATAGTTATCAGGCCTTTTGCTAGAGGTTCTTCATTATGCATTTATAAGCTTTTAGCTTCACATTGAACCACCTTTTCACACCTTTATTTGTGTTTTTCCTCTGAAGTGATACTAATAAGCCTCTCGTTATACTAGGACTAACTTTCTTAATTGAAGTAAAATGGGAGATTGAAAAACTAATAAGAGAAAACGAATTTTAGTAGACAATGGAGGGTTCACTATCAAGATAGCGTAACAAGGGAAGCAACCGTAAATAATATAGAACTGCAGTGGAAGCTTCAAAAAGGGAGGGTAAATATTCTATGCTAAAGAGATAGAACGCATTCATGATAAGTCTTAACTAATACTACAAAGACCTATTGATAGAGGAGTGCTAGTAGATCCTGATCTGTAGGCTAAAATATGATAGAAATGCTTTAACTCATGTTTTAAAAGCCTAAACCCATCTGAGTCATTACTCGTTAGCACTTTTCCTTAGAATGTTCCATTTGAATCTTATAGAATGATGCTTGAAATGGTTTTTGAGTACTTTGAATTTGACTCTTTCTCGAAAATTAGTAGTTCTTAGGCACGTGTAATGAGAGAAGGAAATTACTAGGGAAAAGTGATGGTTATAGTTGACTGTGGGTTCAGCTGAGTGAATATAACACCAGTATATGATGGCTTTCCTATAAATTACGCAAACGTAAGAGTAAGTGTGGGAGGGAAGCTGCTAACGAACTATTTGAAGGAGGTGATAAGCTACCGGTAATATAACATGATGAACGAAACGTTTCTGATGACTGAAATTAAAGAGTAATGTTGCTATGTATCTTTGGATTTCTTAGGAGAGCTTAATAACTATTAATAGGAAAACGTTCTCACTTATTTACTACCTGACTATAGGAATAGATAGAAAGGATAGGTTGTTAATGATAAGAACCAAATTAAGGAATCAGATCAAACACTCATTATGGATAACTCTAGGATTTGTGTTCCCGAATTGCTTTTTAAACCTTCTGATATTGGGATTTAAGAATCAGGCTTACCTGAAGCTATATGCTAGTCAATCTCACAACTCCCAGAGCCAATGTAGTTTTAAGCTTGGGAAAATATAATCATAACAGGTGGAAGTAGCTTATTCGACAATCTATAAGAAAGACTTGAGAATGACTTAAGACCCCTTGCGAATTAAATCTACGATGTCAAAGTAAAACTATCAGAAGATCCAATTTTAGGAGCATGGATGGGGTTAGATAAATTGGAGGTTGAAGGAGAAATAAATAAGAAGATGTACGAAGAAATGGGAGCTTAGAGATTGCAATATTACGAATCCTATTGAAATTATATAACACAACAGTGCTTAATTAATAATACCCATTTATGTCTAATGACCATATACGTATCTATCTCTGATCATTATAATATAAAAATTGAATACTAAGTATAAAAGATATCCTATATACTATACTTAACTACCTAAAATCTGCTTTTCATTTAGCTCTTTTCAACGTTATTAAATATGGACCATCTAACAAGACATTGATCTAAATTTCAATCGATTTAATAGATATTGATTGTCTATTTGCACGTCAATGTATTGATTACCTGTTATTCTTGTTATTTATGCTTATAGTAGCATCCCTTTTCAACCTTATATATCCAAGCATTGTACGCGATATATCTTTTTTTCTTTAATTTATGTTTTAGAAGCATAACGAACTTGCCAAGCCTGCAAATAGCACTTTGTTTAATACACATGAGCTCGCACCTACACATTTGCTGGTAATAATTCCTGCACCTTTTTACTCTTAATGTTTAAATAGCTTTCTACTTCACTCTCATTATATGCTCCATTGAGAATTTTCTCAGGACTTTAATACTAACTTCAAAAATTGCATATAGAAAGGAGAGTAAAAATAGATACCCTAAGTAACTCGTTTGAATTGAAAAGTTCAAGTAAGAATAAAACCTGAAACCAGCAGGACTCGAGAAGCATAATAAAGCTTTAGTCAAATGCTTAGTTCTACAATCAAACGACAAATGAAAGGACAATTTTTCAGAAGATTTCAGATAAAAAATAAGGCAGAACCAGTAAAACAGTTTTAATATACAACAGTCGTGGATTTTTAAATATACTGAACTTCATTATAAGCTAAACCAAAATTTTATAATCAAATCTTATTCTTTATAGAAATGGAACGCCTTCCTGAGATATTGCAGAGTTCTAAGATTTAAAAAGGGTAAAAAATAAAATAACCTGAAGAAAGCAAAGCGAGTAAGACGAAGTCAATTCTGAAAAAAGGGATTAATATGTCTTTGAATGAAGGGATCAGTAAGTAGTAGAAACAAGTGAGCTTCGCAATCAATAGAGATGACTCTTAGAAGCTTTTCCCTATTAAGAAGCAGTAATAAGCCAAGTGTAACTTTTAGGTATTCTCACTCAATAATAGCTTTTAGTAAGTAAATCCTTTAAGTAAGTAACCTCAAAAGCAATGAAGATATAATTCTGACTTTCCCTTATAAAACTCTAAGCTATTAGAAGTAACCAAAAAGAAGAGTAAAGGAAAAAAGGTCTAAACTAGTAGGTTGAATCCTTTAATAATTAAGCGGTAATCCAAAGTGACTGAGAGTGATGGCTTTAACCCTCTTGACATTCTATGTTTGAAAGGTATAATAAATTCAAAGAAGTCTCTTATACAGGAAAAAATATAAAAGAGGACAGAAAGTGAAATAGACTATATATACTAAGTATGTAAATTTATTTTTCACTTATATAAAACTCTATTTGCTTGCTATATTTAACTGTCTAGCATTTATTAACTGTGGCTGATGTTAAGTAATATGCTATTAGATAATACTAGAGGGAAGTGTTAGGTTTAATCTCTGATATGTAATATGATGATGATTTAGATAACAAGATGCTATATATAAAGGATATCATTCTATATAAAATAGGATTATAAAGATAGAGTTAGAAGTTTGAAGGTATTATATTAACGAAGTAGAGGAATAAGAATCAATAACAATGATAAGATGAAAGCTTCTGCTAAAGAGACTTTTTTTGGGTTTTTTTAAATTTTATTTAAAGCTAAGTGGTGATTGAAAAAGTGAAGTGACATTTTTATCTCAGAAAACATCAAAAAGAGAATTAAAATGTCAAGTTCATGCTATTAGTCAAGATTTTTCTTCACTTTGATATATAATGTAGCAGATACAATATTTATGTGATACAGTAAGATAATTTTTATCTCAGTCCTAGTATAAAAGTCACTTTAAATAAAGTACATAAGGGGTTTAGTTTGATGTATAACTTACCTAAGAAACTCAACTATAAATTCTATTGGCATACTGAATGAAGTTTATGATTTGCTAATTATATCATATATAATCTATTAATTCCATAAATGGCTATTAATTAGCTTCTTTAAACTCATTTTTAGATATAGCTTCATTGATTAAACAACAGCTGATATCTCTTCAATTTTTTCATTGTGCATTCTTTAGAGTTACATAGTAACTCTTTTTAACTTCTATAGACTGATCAATTCTTTTTTCTTTAATATAAAATTTATTTCCATCGCATAATTCATTGTGGATGACTATCCTTTTACCTTTCGTTTTTCAGACTTTTAATAAAGAGCTTTTATACGCTCCATCTAATTTCCTGTAATTTCTGTTTCTCTTTTTCTAAGTCTCTTATATTCATTTTTTCTTTAAGAAGTAAGTAGATAGAGAGAATAAAAAATCTCAGAGATGATAATAGAAGGCTATCTCTTATTGGACCTAAAGTATTATTTTAGTTGCCTAATTATTCGTTATGCTGCATATTTTGTTAGTTAGCTTTATTTTTTCTTTATCCAACTTTATATTTTGAACCAATAAACTCTTCTTTCTTACTACTTTAGACTTATTTCATTTTCTTATCTATTCAGTTATATTCTTTACAAGGGTTATAGCTAATTAGTGCAACTGGCACTATTTTATCAGCAATAGCTTCTCTAATACTTGGCTTAGATTTTCTTTAGAAAGTTTTGGCGTTACTTTCTAAGCTTCTCTATAAGAAAAATCCTCCACCTCCAGTTAAAGTTATTTACCGTTCTTTCTATATCCTCCCATCATATTAGTACCTTAATTCCATTACAATTGGTACTTTCAATTTAGCTTAATGTACTGTCATACTGCTTTAGGTGTTCTCTTCTTTGCTTATTTATTATGAATTGCTATCTTCCATTTTTGATTAATAACATATAGAACATAATAGAAAACTTGGGTGATCGAAAATCACTAAAAGCTGAAATAAAAGAAGAAGGAATATAAAAAGGAAGTTCACTAGAAGCTGACAACTGTATTTAGTACTTAATACTAGAGATAAAGCTACTATGATAGGCTAAAAATTAATGACCTGTATATTAGGGGAAACAGGTATAAGATAAAATTCTCTTGACTATGAAAAAACTATTCAACAAGAATATCCTTTAAAGCTATATCTTAGTGTAATAAGTCATTCTGGGGATATCCGAATAATCAACTACTATCAAGAACGTTGAAATTTAAAATTGATCTATAGGTTGAAAGCTGATGAAGTAGCTAAAATTTTATAATTTTTGCTTATTTTAAACTAGTTATGGAGAGAAGCCCTTTTTTAGGATATTTAACGTGAGAAGCATTTAAAGTTGAGATTTTTGTATTTGATACTCATAAAACTCCTCAAAGAGAGAATAGACTGGAAACGTTTTTTCTGTTTAGCATTGAAGTAAATAACTTTACCATAGTCACATTTAATCAATTTAGGAGTAGATGACTTTATAAGATCGATAGGTTTTAAATAATGTTATTTATTTGATATTTGATATAGCTTATATTAAATATGCATAGTTGTAGGATGGAAGTAGCTTAAAAGTTAATTATCTAAACTTCGAATTTTTCAGTTAGAGCTATATTAATTACTGTTATCTTTCTTAGTTATCTTTAAACGAAACAAGTCTGATAGATAATCCGGTTTGATAAGGAATTGAAATCTGTGATTATGGAGTATGTATTCATTATTTACGGTGATCCCTGTTTGCAGAAGCCATTAAGCTGAATATACTCGATATGTCCAATAAGAGGTCATTCTAAGAAATTACTACGGCGAGAACTTAGCTTTCCTCCAGCATTCAAAGCTAATCATTATTATTGAGATTTTATCTTTACGTTTATTACTTTCAGTTGGTATTAGCATTCAATCTGATTACTTCATTAAGCTTAAGCTTGGAGATTTATTTCTTAGCTCATTAATCCCTTCATCAAAATGTTAACATATCTCTTCTACTTTTTAATTGATCACTTTAAATTGACATATTCTCCCTTTAATTTCGCATATAATAGAGCTAATTCCTAACACTATTATATTCTTCATTTCCTTTCATTCTTTAAATTTTTGTTTATGTGAAGCCTTCTCTAATTTTTAAGGGACAAAATAACCTTTTTGTTTTGTTTTTAAATTTAACTTTTTTTCTCATCAAGTTCTTTGCTAAACGAATGTTCAATTTCATCTTTCTAAGTATTTTATAATCGAGCTATTAATACTGCTTAACACTTATGATCTAGTAATAATAATAATAAGTTAAGGTGGTCCTACCATTAATAGATTCACTACTATTTACTTGAAGGATACTATTATCTCTAAACCTACTTGTCCTTCGAATTCCCAACTACGAATCTATTTTCATATTTGGCTTTTGAAATTTTTAAACACCTACTGCACTTCCTGAAATAGGTAGAGACTGGCTTTTGTGGGATTTCCGAAACTTCCATTCTTGTACAGATTCAATATTTATATCAAAGGAGTTTTCTGTTTTTCCAGCAAATGCTTGCAAAAATCGGTCAAAATCAGGACATTAAAAGCTAGAAACTGACTCCTTCATTCCGTTTCTTATTCTTCTAAAACCTTCTACTCGAGTTACTGAAATGATCGGACAGGAGTTGAGGATATCAATCTTTAGAAGAGAGCTTTAAAAAAGGCACCAAAATTAAACCGAAAAAAGAATTAAAAATAAGCTTTTAATGGTTTAGCTTCAGATAAATCCAGAAAATAGATCGGAGTGAAAATCTAAAGAGTACCTTAAATTATTTACACCTCATTAGTATAGATATGTCTAACTATTTTACCTTTGGTATCTTACTTGCTTCTAACAATTAAAAGGCATTTGCTTCTTCTCTGGGTTTCTATATTCTTTCTTATTTAGTTTCCTTGTATTTCCAAAATCAGTCTTTGGCTAGATAATTAGAAAACTGAGATTTTTTTCTTACTTCTATCTCAAAATGTAAATGTATTAACTGTACTAAGAGGATTAGAAAATCAGGTATTTATAGTTAATAAGAGCAATGAAGTAATATAGTTATGTCCCTAGGATTCACTTGTTCAATATCTTTCAATGAAGAGTATTAACATTGTATGGTTGAACCAAGCTACCCTATAAGAGGAAAATTGAAAAAATAGGAGAAAAAAATTGAGAAAGGAAGCTTTGAAAAATGACGATAAGTACTACCATCATCTGTAACTTACTACTAGAGTGGTAGGACTCAACAACATGTCTAATGGTATTAAGTTCAACATATACAACTACAGCTCTATTAAGTAATGAGCCTAAATTGAATTTGCATAGTGTAGCGGATTTAATAAATTTATGTATTAGAGTGTTTAAGAGTGTTAATTAAAGCCTATCTTTTTAAATAATTTCTTCCCCTCTTTTTTCAAAAGATTCATTGACTTTTACTGCATATATTCAAGTACATCATTACAATCATCCCAAAGCTGACTATAGTAAGTAAAATCAGAATCAACTAGATCAACTTGGTCAAGTTTACTTTTGATAATATATGCAGTAGTTCCGTTATAGGACAGAAGCAAATTTTTGAAAGCTTGAAGTCCTAATTTTTCTTTTAATTTGAAGAGCAGATTCCTGAAATTATCTAGAGGTACGTTCTGGTATAAAAACTTACATAGAATATGAAGCTAATGACCATCTTGTTTGTTTACTTAAGTATAAGTTCCACTAAATATGCTATATCGCTTTTTTGCAAATCTTCTATCTGTATCTAAAGCATTTTCTGCACCTATTCCTCGCTCTTTTATATATATTTTTCTATGCATTTATGTGCTTTTTGATTTATTTACCTCCTTAGTGTTTATTTAAGCAAATAGGAATCCAATAAGTTTTTACACTTGTTGCTCAGATATAAATCTACTCCCTAGAACCAAATATCAATAGAGCAAGAAAATTCGCTGTTTTCAATAGAATGAAACCATCCTTCAGGTACATATAGACACTCTCCTTTCTTAACCTTGACAGTATAAAGAGGTTTGCCGTTAGATTCAGCATAGTTTCCAGTATAAGACAAAATATGGTCAGTTTTTAAATTAGCGTTTGGAGGCCATAAATGAACTTTTTTTTTACCATGCACAACACAAATCAGGTTATTAAAAGTATCGAAATGAAGGTCATTATGCACAGGGACATTATTAAGCCACAAGTTTATATCCACAATTTTTTTTCTAAATGAAGGGTTACTTTTAAATAAAGGAAGGTATGCTAATCTGTTCTAGCACAAGACTTGCATTGGTTTCTTATTCTTAGCTCATTATACTATACTAAGCCAGGTATAAATAATTCTTAGACTTTACAAAATCGCTGTCTTTTTCTAAGGATTAAAACTTACATGACAGTATTAGAAAATGCGAAAAAGTCATTGGAATCACTTTCTGCTTCTTCAGACTAAATTTATTTGAATCAATCATATAAGAGATTAGTAGTTATGGAGGTGGCATGCCGATAAACACATTCTATATAGCAAATTACATCGTTAAGGTAATTCCAAGGAGGTCCCCAATCTAAGCACTACCAATCATTAATTAAATTAGTAACTTTAGCAGGCATATTTTACTAAAGCTGCTTCTCTAACTCATGTTTAGCCTTCTTCCACTTTATAAAATTAATAACTTCAACCATTAATTAAATAATAACCGGTTAGTTCTTGCTATTTATCTCCTCTTAGCTACTAAATTACTTTAAAGGTATAACTTTATTTACTAATCTGCTCCTTTGAAAGCTTATTTACAAGCAATATGAGTCTAAATCCCTATTACCTACTAAGCTACCTCTTAATAGTCTTTACACTCTTAGACCTATCTTAATTACCCAGAATTCAATTATCTCAGTACTAGCATCGATCATCTTCCATTATCTATCCAATCGACTATTCTACCTTCATAGCACTACTTCTTAAATAAGCTTCTAAAGCTATCTCTATAGTATTAATCAATATCTAAAGCATATGCTCAAGGGTCTTTTTTATAAAACTCCGTTGAATAGCATGGAAAGAAAAAAGGAAAGAGTAAAGGATAAAAAGTGAGGTAGAAGGAAGTAAAAGTGAAACTGAGATAATGTATGTTATAATCTAAGTAAAGAGGGTAATAAATATTAATCACTCCATACAAATACATTCTATATTTACTATGATACTCCTATTTATCACCATAGCACTAACAGAAGGGAGGATAAATAGAGTGATATGAAGCTATATACACAACCAAAAGATGGGTATACATAGATATCAGTGATTATAATGAAATGATATAAGAGAGAACCTCCATAGCTTGGATAGGTATTATAATAGTTAAATTAAATTAAAGTAAAGAGGCTAGAATAAATAAGCAAATTAGCAAGTTAATTTATTTTAGTTAAAAGAAATGATTAAGCAACTAATGTCCAAGATTAGGAACTTTTCAAGTCTCTCTGATATCTATTTAAATTTAATAAAGCAAGACTAAGCTATCAAGCAGGACCCTAAATAAATCTTTGTTCTCAACCATTATGAGAGACTAAGAAAGGATATGGAATCTACTGATTCTAGTTGAAAAGCGTAACCTGTTCCTGTCCATACTGAGCAAACCTCACAAACTTCTGGAAATATGGGAAGCAGATTTTTCTCAATGTTCTCTGCTCCTGAACCTGCAGCTAAATAAAAATTCACTCCACCACCAGTTTAGACCTAAAAGGGACCAAAAGGTTTATACATATATGGAAACCCTGGATCAGGAAAAACCTTTACCATGGAGTTATTCTACTAAAATACGAAAATATAGAAAAAGAAGAAAGTCCATTTTAACATGTTCATGCTAGATGTCCATTAGAGAATTCACGAACTAGAAAAGTAAATGAAATACTAAAAATCAGACCCTGTTGGATAAATAGCTCTTCAAATATCCAGAAATACCAGACTGCTTTGCTTTGACGAGTTTTAGGTTACAGACATAGCAGATGCTATGATAATAGCAAGGCTTTTTAAAACTATGATGGATGGAGGACTTGTAATGGTAGCTACTTCAAACAGACCTCCTGATGAGCTTTACTGGAATGGATTGAACAGAAACTTATTTTTACCCTTTATAGAGTTATTGAAATAGAGATGCGAATGTGTTGAGTAAGGTATTTATATACAGTATTGATTCAGCTACTGATTATAGATACAGCGACACTGGTAAAACTAAAAAATTTGACACTTATTATTACCCTAATGATGAGAAGGCTAAGAGAGAAGTAAAGAACATCTTTTAGAGCTTAACTGGCAAAGAAATAGGGTAAGGCAAACTAATTTAGAGAGATGAAAGAGCTTGAAGTAATGCAAGGAAGAACTATTACCTGCTACAATGCAGCTGGAGGAGTTGCGTAGTTTTCCTTTGATTAACTATGCAAGAAAGCAGTAGGAGCTTCAGATTTTATAGCGATTAGCTAGCATTTCCACACGGTCATTTTGACTGATATACCCTAAATTACTGGAGAAGATTCTAACTCACTAAGGAGATTCATTTTACTAGTAAGGGTTTAAATTAGATTGACGAGCTTTATAATCATAAGGTAAACGTAATTTGTACTGCTGAAGTAGCAAGAGGATAACTATCCCAGTTTTTAAAAAACAGGTAGACTGAAGAGTCTTTTGCGTTCGATCGTACTTTGAGTAGACTAATGGAAATGCAAACTGCGGAGTATATAGAAAGTCCGCATATCCCACATCCTTATAGTATGAAAGAAAGAACGCAGGAGCTCGGAGAACCTATTTGAAAGACTTTTATAATAAATTAATTACTTTATCTTGCTTCAAATAAGCAGCATATCCAAATTCCATTCTACAATAAACAGTCAAAATGTAGTAAACAAACTAAACCAGTCTCCTTTCTACACTCTAAGTAGGCTATATTCACTTAAGTCAATTTGATTTTATAATCAAAGCTAAGGTAATAAGTAACTTACCACTGATATAGGTGATTACTAATAAGTATAATGGTATCTCAATCCTCATAAGGTAAAAAAGGACAACATAGCAAAGTTTTTATGTGTTTAATACAATAAAAATGATTGTTAGTATACCTCTAGTCTTCAAGTCTTTGGTATCTGATAGATTACAGATAACCATTAGAGTGCTTAAACGTGGTAATTATTAAAATTTTTAGCCTTGAATTCTATTAAAGAACTGGCATTATTTACCTCCTTTTTAATCTATAGAGTACAATGCTATAAGTATATAGCATAACAAACTAGAGTTAGTCAGTAAGATATAAATGCAGCATAATCCCTTACTATGGTATTACTAGAGTGATTATTTCTTCTACTAAAGCTAAAAATAGATTGCTAGTGTAAATATAAGTAAAGCTACTGTGGCAGGCATATTTTATTAGTTTAGTTAATCTCCTGCTATTATATCCGAGCAGTATTTTTAGGACACTAAATAAGTATTACATTAAGTATTTTATCTTAGATGTTATAGCTTAGACCTATAAGTTTTATAACCTTCGTTTATTTAAATGATTTTCATATTTAAGATAGAAGAATAAATATAGAACCTTATACTTGCTTTTTACTTTGTGCTAGTAGTGATTCTTCATTTTCTACTTCTTCTTTCTAAGTCAACATTTTCAGCTTAGTACTTTGACTCCAGAAAATAGAGCTAAAAACTCTCGTTTTTTTATGTTTAAAATCAAAATATACAGGAATCTCCTTTTTATCCTCTTTGCTATGATATGGTTAAACTTAAATAACCAGCCTTCCTTATTTAAATACCTGAAAATCTATTTTCTACTCTTACTAGACATTGCAACCATATATTTATACTTGATCATTTCTAAGCCTATATTAAATGATTTGCTCCTGATCATATATAATATGATCTATCTTCTTAGCTTTGGAGATTTTAGCTAGAAAGCAAGACTTTAATTTTAAATAAACTAATAAGGTTTAAATTTTTAAAGTCCTCACTATTTGAAAGCCCAGTTATGATGTACGTGCTTTGGCTATATTTTGGGAATGCTTGGATCATTTCTGTATATAAAGTCTTACTCTTCAACTAGTAATGGTAGTTCATCTTCGAATAGACTACCTCTACTTCTAACAGGTACTTATACTTTCCCAATTTCACTTCTATCCGTTAGCAATGGATGAACTCCATCTTGCCATTTTAAGAATTCAAAGATCTTTCTTTATAAGGTCTTGAGGACGTTAGGATCATCCATTAACCAGTGATTTCCGGTGTCTAAATGGTCAACTGATCTTCCATAATCTCCTAAAGTTCTAGGGAAGATGTTGTAGATTGGAATTGTATTTGATCCCTGATGTAGGTATTAAGATCGTTCTCCGTATAAGAATAGAGCTCTTCCAGGGTATAGTCCAACCATGGGCCAATTAAGCAAGTTAAGCTATTTATCACTAGTTGTTAAATAGTTTGCTATCACTGCAAGATTGGATTTCCAAGCTAAACTTCCGTTTGTTTCCGTCAAATTGAGGAGAATGTTTTTCAGAATTCGAGGTTCGAAGCTCCATGTTTTAATTTCTTTTTCAACAGCTGCTTAGTCAAGCTTAGCTAGATTCAAAGAAGCGGCTTTAAGATATGCTTCCTTCATTTTGTTCCAAGCTTCATGTCTGGAATAATCCATAGGGCTATAGTCTAGGCTAATTACACTGGTGATTCTATGGTACTTCAAAATTCCAGTTAGAGCAGCTATTTTTCCACCGAATCCATGTCCTAGCAAACTAGCTGTAGTGATGCCATATTTATTCATAAACCTAATGACGTCTTAAGCTAGTTCCTCAGGAGTCATGGAATCATTATGATCAGAGTTAATTGTGTTGCGGTAACTTAATAGCCATATATTCCTAAAATCTCTTATTTTAGGGGTGAATAATTTCTAAAGGGAATCAGGAGAATCTAACAGTTCAGGGAAAGCAATCAGCGTGGGCATATCTTTCTATCTAGCAGGGAGGAGTTCTCCTCTCAAATGAACACGATTCGTGTTTTTGATTTGTCTTGGAACTCCTCGAATTACATAATTTCTAAAAACTCCTTTCCACATTTTATTTAAAGTAGAATTATAATCAAAATCACTATTTCAACTGTTGCTGTTTATTTAAATATACTCTCATACTAAAATTCATCTCTTGTTAAATGCCTACAACACTCATAAAAGAGAGAAGTCTCTATGTACTTTAGTGAAATTGGATCTGATATGACTCTTTGAGTTCCTATCTCTTTAATATTTCCTTTATTACTTCTGTATAGGATAACTTTAAGGGATAATGGTACCCTTAGACTATTAATCTCTTTCCTGCTCCAATCTCTATTTAATTAATGAGAGTGTAAATATCCCTACGCTCTCTTAATCTAATCCTTATAAATCCTACTACAGTATGACCATTTTAACTTAGTCATCACTACAAAAGCACTCTCTATATAGATCAGTTCGATCAAATGAATAATATACTAATAGACACTCTAATAGACTTTTTTATTTACATCCATCAAAGCTTATTTGCAGAACGACAGGTATTTAAGAGTTAAACTTTCATTTATAATGGAATATTTAAAAACAGCCTTATGGATTTAAATACTATTAGCATTTTTTCCTTTTGTGCTCGTTTATCTTTATACCATGGTATTTGATACTTAAACTTAAGAAGTGTCTATCATCATTATCAACCATATGTCCTCTAGTTTATTTTCTCTCTAGCTAACTCAAAACCTAAGAAGTATAGTAAACTCTAGAACCTTTTAATCCTTGCTGCTGAGTTTATTCTTTTATGTCTCTAGAGGCAGAGAGTTGAGTAACTATATCATACCTACTCATACCTCTAATAATAGTTCCTTATTCTCTCAGATAGGAATTTAACCTCTTTAAGCTTTTCTTAGTTAGTAGCTTTGATAAAACTACCAACTAATAACTCATTCAGTTAATATTCCTAAGCCTTACTCCTAATTAAAGCTTAAGAACTTTAAGGTATCTTAACTTATATTTTAGTTCCTTAATTTATGGTTTAATCTTATTATCATTCATATTGAGTCAGTTATCAGAAATAACTTCCATTTTAATCAAGAGAGGTTAAGACTAATATACTTAAGACTATAAGTTACCCCCTTAGTTCCCTTAAAGCTTAGCTTTATTATACTGTTTTCTTTTGAGTTTACTTAGTGAAGCTAAGCTTGTTTTTAGACTTCAGTTGACTTCTTAAATAGGAAAACAAGATAAGTTAGTAAATAAATTAAAATAGCAAACTCTTCAAAAAAATGGTTGTCTTAGCATCAAACTGATTTTTTTGAAAGCTCCTTTAAGATCTTCCTAGACTTGAATGTAAGATCCCATGAACTCGCAGAGCTACTCACATTGCTTACTGAATGCTTAATTATTTTCCATTCCAATTCCCACGATAATTATACTGATATCCTTTGACCGTAATTTCTACTTAAGAGTTCATAAATCCTCTTTTGAACTGTCATTGTTTTGGGTTATTGCTATTATTCATTTCTTTCGTTTAATTTGCTATGAGCGATTTACTTGCTTACCGTTTTAGTTCTATTGCCCAGAACTAAAAATTTAATTTTCCAGTCTAATCCCTAATAACTCTTTGAACTTCAACTATGGGTTTCTCTCTTCAAATGCATCATAAGTAAGATTAATAGCTTATAGAAGTTTCGCTTTATACTGAGGCAGGAAGTTTTTCTAGTTCTTAAGCTGTTTGATCATCTCTCGCATATGAGTAATATACTATTTTTTTTCAAGGAGGTTAAAGATCTTGATGATATTCCTGTTATATAATTGGAAAGCTATTTGGTCTTCATTATATATATTAGCGTTTTATAGCAGCTTTAGTATATTTTTGAGGCATAGCTTTGCTAATTTTAGCTTGATGCTTTTGGAGTAATCTTGGAGTATGATTATATCCTTGTTTTGGAACGTGAACTCTGTTAGCATCTAAGATATCTCCTTTATTTGCATCTTATGCTTCGAAAATATTTCCTAAAGGTAGTTTAACGCCTTTTCCCTAACTTTAGGCTCATAATTTTTGGAGCATTCTATGCTTTCTACAAACTTTAGAGCAGCTGACTTGTATTTACGCTATTTAAGGTAAGCTTCTCCTAAAATTATGTTCTTATCTTATAGGAGTTCTTCATTCTTTATGTCTTCTAAGATCTAATATACCTCATTAATCCTTTTAGTGTGTAAAAGTACAATGGCTTATTGAATTAGAAGCTCATCTTTATATTAGTTTTCATTAGCATAATAAAAGGCATTTTCTATTGCTTCATTTGCTTCTTCTCAATCATGCTTTTCGTTTTCACATAGTCAGATGACAGTCTTCACATGGGACAATCGATACCTCTAATCTAAGTTAATATTGATTGAGTTAAATTAAGAATCAGATCTTTTCAAGTCCTCCTGTTGAAGTATTTCAGCTTCTGATTCAAGTGACAAAGCCTCTTTGAAGTACTTCAATGCTTCTTAATACCTTTGTTACTTATACTCCAGATGTCCTAGCCAATAGTTGCAAAATATCTACGCGCTTGTATTTCCCACATTGATGAAGTTCTGTCTCGCTATCATAGCATTAATATACTACTATGCATCATTTTATTAGTTTATACTCAGACTTAGTATGCTTTTTATCCTATTTAGGTTCAGTCAATATTTCTAGATTTCCAAACTGCAGTTCTCGAATATTTCCTTATCTTCAAAGTCAAAATCATTTAATACAAATTTCTCACTCATGACTACTAGCTAATCAATAGGCTCTAGTATTTTGTTCGTTATCTACAGAGAAACGTAATAACTTAGAATGGTTAAGGATATACAGTAAGCTATTCCTAAAGCTATCTGCTCTATTACTGCCTCTATTATATGGTTCTATCCATTTACTGCTTTTTGTTCAAGCGTCTTTTACTTAAATGTCGTTCCAACTGAAAAATAATGCACTTAAGTACTGGTAGAGTTACGAACGTAGATTGGCTTTATGGACAGAACCTTTTCTTCTCCGTGTGACTGATATTTAGCCTATCATGGTAATCCTGATTAAAACTTAGGGATAATATTTGTTATATAGTACTCTTACTCCTCCCCTTCATCACATTCAATCTATCAAATTTCAAGTTAGAGGGACTAATCATAGAAAGTGCTAAAATGGAAGAATATGCTGCCATCTTACCATAGGATATAGACTTCTGCATCATCTGAGTTTGTATAGTCTATTATCTTTTAGTTTTTTATATGTTCTGCGTATTCGAAAGCAGCATAGCTGTAATGAATGCAAGCTACTAGTTTGGCATTATAACTGGTAATTGTAGATTAGCATGTTGCTATCTAGGATACATTATTATAGCTAAATGGATTAGATATAAAAACCTTGTTTCTGTTGACTGTCTGATTCATTCAATTTTTATAGAAGTCAGTGCTACTACAGTCATAATCCAAAGCGCAGTAAAACAAATCACTTCTGTACTTAAAACTTACTCTTTTGAATATTGCTTAGTGAAATAGTTTTCCCAAGTTAAGTATGAAAGTATAAAATAGTCTTTATAGATCTTAGTTATAGGCCTCTACATCAGTTCAAGAATCAAGCTATCATTATAGTCCTTTTATTCTTATTTAGGTAAATCGTCAAACAAAGTGGTTTCATTTCCGTAGAACCATAAAGAATAGTCAGGACTAGAGTCGAAATTCTATTTATCCTTGTTTTTAAAATAGTCCATCCCATTGTAAGTAAGACTGTGCTTCTAATAGTCATACTTAATCTTTCTCGCATAGTAGGAGTTAATATAATCATTTAGGATCACAACCAATGTCATAGGAACCTAAATCTCATTCTGAAAGTTCAAACTCTACGCACTACTTTCATCTTCAAAGTACTAATGTTACACTTTATCAAAATAATCTAAGAAGCCCTCATAGATTGATTTATTTCCAAATATAAGCAAGAAGGTTGATATTATAGTTGAGACTACTATTGATAGTATTTAAGGGCATACAAGTGATCGACGGATTTTAGCTTTAAGAGTCATTTTTAAAAATAAGCTTATTTAAATATAGAGTACTTGACTATATTAGGCTAGCAATATGATTTTATACTAATAACAGTTCAATTACATTCTTATAGTCCTCTTTCCACTTCTGTATACTATATACTATCACTTATTATGTGATCTCTTCTTGTTTGCTTAGAACTCTAAACTACCTATCTCTATTTTCTACCGCAACAGTGAAAGCATTACTCGCTTAAGCTCTCGTTATCTCTTTGATATCATACTCAATAACTACCTTTTACTACCTACTATAAGAATTATACCTTAACTTATGTCTATAAAATGCATTAGTAATGTCATTTTTGGTTAGTGAAGATTAGAGATTAAAATTAGAAACGGAGGGTTATTTTTCTATGGTTGATCCTAAGTATGAAAAATGGAATTAACGGTTTTGATGGTTGTTGTGGAGATATAAAAAGAAGGCGTTATTTTTTATAACGTTAAAAGGTAATAAATTAAATAGAACTTCTAAGCAAATTATATCTACTCCTAATATCCCATTTAGTATATTCTCCAGGCTTATCTAGAACGATACATTTCACGGGAAATACTTTTTTGTAGTTTATTATGTATCTTGGATCGCTAGGATCTAATTCTTTGGCATATTCCCAGTCTGTAGCAGCTTTGAAATATCTGCCCAGGGATTTGTAAGTAAAGGCTCTTCTGAAATAAGCAGCGGAGTTTTTTGGCTCTAGTTCTATCACTTTGTTAAAGTCTGCTAAGCTCTTCTCTCACTCGTCTAAAATCTAATAGCACTTCGCTCTTTCATGATAGTATTTTGCTTCCTTAGGCTTCATTTGAATACATTAGGTAAAAGGTTCAATTGCATATTCATACTGTTCTAAGTTAGCGTATGCTAGACCTAAATGGTAATATATATCAGATTCATACAATGGAAATGGTTGATATTGTAAAGACTTTTGGAGACTCTAAATTGATCTTAGGTAATCATTATCAATGAAGTAAACCAAGCCTTACTTATAGTATAATTGAGGATCGTTCTATTTCAATGATAGTGCCTTTTCCAGATCATTCGCTGCTTCTGCATATTACCCTGTCTTAATATGAACTTTGGCTCTATCTTCTAAAAACTAAGGATTAGTCTATTCCTGTTCTGCTGCTAAAGTATGGAAATTAAGTGATTGATCATCGTTACCCATTAAGTGATAGCATTAAGCAATTCCGTTATAAATCTTTGGACTTTCTTTAATCTCTCTGGCTTTTCTTAGATCTTCTAGAGCCTATTCTAACTAATTCTTGTTCATCTTGCACATACCTCTGTAGTAGTAGCAATCAGAAGTAACTTCCAATTCAATAGAAGCAGTGAAGTCTTTAATAGCGTTGTCATAGTCATGCATGTCCTAAAGAATTCTACCTCTTGTTTCTAGACTTAATCTCTACTCTCATTTCATCAGCAGAACTTTATCCATGCATTCAAGAGCCTTTTTGAATTAAGCTAGTTTCTAATACATCAATCCCATATGAAAAATACTAGGAGTATGATTAGCATCTATCTATAAAGCCTCTTTAAAGCAATCAATTGCCTACATTGGCTAGTTATCATGTTCATATGTCCGACCTTTTGAAAAAACATAAGTTGCATTCATGGGATTTAATTCAGCTGCCTTTTTATAGTCTTTCAATGCATTCTCATGGTTATTTTTTGCTAAATATACATTTCCTCTTTCAAAGTAGTAAACTGCGTTTTTCTACTCGATAAGAATTGCATTGTTTAGATCTTCTAACGCTTTATCATACTTTTAGGTTTCAAAATACGCTAAAGCTCTATTTTTCAAATAATCAGGCTTTTATTTAGTCTCCACTGCTCTGATAAACTCATTTAGAGCCTTCTCATATTATTTTTCCTTGAAGTAAGAGAGACCTAAATCGTTTCTTATTGAAGGTTCTTGGGGTTTAGATTCAGCAGCCTTATTTAAGTCAGTGATCGATTCTTTGATACTACCTATCTCTCTATAGCAAATTCCTCTATTATGAAGCTTTTTATAATCATCCGCTCCTCCTATTATCGCTTTGTTGAAGTCATTGATTGCTTCTTACCATTTCTATATCTTCATATAGAGCTAAGCTCTTGAATTGTAATACTGAGCATTAAGTGAGTCTATTTCAATTGCTGTATTAAAGTCAGTTTATGCTTAGTTGTAGTCCTTTAAGCTGCTATAGCATTATCCTCTAAAGTTATAATGCATAGCAACATGACTTTCAAGTCTAATAGCCTCACTGAAGTCTCTGATAGCTTTCTCGTAGTATTGGTTTTAACTCTTAGCCATCATCATCAAGCATTTTCCACTTCCCATAAAATACTTTCCTCTATCCGACTTTTGCTTAATTGCATCCTGAAAGCACTAATAAGCTCGCTCTAGTTATTCTCACTTCGGTTTCTACATTCTTAAAATTCCATTTCCTTCCTTATACAATATCTCAGGGTCTATTTTTTACTTTTGATCCATTAAATCAATTATTAGGCTATTTAATTAATTACCAATATAAATTACTTATAATTACTACCATACCTACATTAATCTTTGACTAATCAAACCTATCTCATAGGCTCTTTATACCCTTTCAACTACATCACCCCTTTCTTCCAGCGCCTCTAATATAACCCTTAGTAGCTTACTTCTCTATTCTACCTCCACTATAATCCTAGTAATTGATCTCTCCTTCTGCAAATTAGAATCATATACATAAAAGAGCTGATTTAAGTCCCCTAGCTCTAGTCTTTTAACTCTATATAGAATGTATTTTAATTTCTCTATCTCACAGATATTTAACAAGCGACTATATCATTAAATAAAGTAAAGGCAAGTAATTCTAACACTTGCTAGTATTTAAGTAACTAACCTTTAAATATGCTAGCATGTTGTAGTAGAGATCTCCATATTAAAGGCTTTCTTATATATGAAGTGTGACTATTTAAGTTCTACGATAGTCTTCTAGTAGCTTAGATTTGAAACGGTATATATTTAGAAGCATAATTAGGTATTATGCATGCAACTACCGTATAGCATTAAACTTGTATATTTATCTTTTGCTTTTAGAGCTAAGTTAAGTTATGTCTCAGTAAAGAGGGTATAACTATACGCCTATGAATGCTATCAGAGATATCATTATACTATATTAGCCATTCATAACTCTAAGCCTTTAACCCTTAAAATAGAAATATTAGCTTAGCTAATATGGATAATTAATAGCTATGGTTTTTATACTTCCTAAGTCTTACATTATATTTCTACATTAAGGATTAGTAATATCATTATCTTTACCAGCTAAATAGGATTAACTTGTATAGAATGATCGGTATAGATCTGATATTTAGGTATATAATGATTAATTAGAAATTCACAGCCTTTAAGGTGCTTTAAGTTGGATATTGAAATATAGATTTGTAACTATAATTTTTATATGCAGTATAGTAAGATAATGGCATGCTCAAATGCATTAGAGTAGACATATTTATAGTTGTTGTGCCAATTAGTTTTTCAATCATTTAACCTGTATTTTCTTAGTAAGCATCGATATATATTACTTTTAGCGTTTCTGTTGGATCTGAAATGTTAATTTTGAATCAGAGTTATTATATATAAGCTGAGTCTTTTTAGCCCATGGATGCTTGTTCATCTTCAGTTTACTTTTTGTCACTATTTCCATATTCAGCTTTACTCTAATCCTTCTATACCTACTCTCAGTTGGTTACATTCCTATTTGTCTCTTATTTACTCTTCTTGTACTAAAGACTTTAATGCTTGTAATGAGAGGAGAATAGAAAACTCTTGGGAAACCTTTTTAAAATAAAATTTTGAGGTATCAAGAAATTCGTTTCGAAGCTGATTTTAAAAAAGGGAGTTTCAAAATCAGAGCGAGTTGATAATAGCAAATCATAGTGAGTTATAGCAATGATACTAGGTATTATCCTAGCTCCTAAATTTCACCCAACTTTTCTTATACTGAAGTAAAAAGTTAATATATAACTTAAGTCTGATTGATAAGCTTCATACACCAATATTAATGAAAACTAATTAATTAGTTATTTGAAGAGAAAAGGTAAGGAAAAAATTGGATGGTTACTTATGAAGTAACTTTATGAATGGAAGTAGATGATGAAAGGAAATGATGTGATTAGATAGAAATGTAGCATGATAAGAGGAGATAGCATGCAAATTATTAAGCAATAGTTTGTCTTTATCATTTAACTGAAGCAACACTGTCTTTTCCTAGTCTGTCAGTATCTAGAAAGGTATAGTTTAGTTAATTATGACTACAGAAATTACACTAAGTTGGAACACACAAACTTTGGTTAGTATATTGTGATTCCAATCTTTAATAAATTGAAAACTCGGCTAGATTGAAGTCCTGGTAGTATTTCAAACTTAGCTGTTTCACTAGAATTTTCTGCTGTTCTAGTATTTTGTTTTTCCATTTTGTGTTTCTTGCAATTTTGAAGTTACAAACTTCATCACAGCTTTTTATATCATCCGATATTAGATATTAGCAATTATGGAACCCATATAGCAAGAACTATCCTTTTTCAAGACAAACTGGACATTCTAAAAGACTTTTAAACTTGCTAGCGTTGAACAATCCAAACCCTAAATTACAAATCACCTTTTACTAAAAGGCTTAACAGTTTGGATTCTCACATATTCCTCGTAAAATTAGTCCAGTTCGCTTGCTATTTCATAAATGTCGACTTTGCTTTTAGTTAGTACAAACTAATTTGAGCTAGCTTTCATCTTCAATTCCATAATTGGCTAAGGTGTATATAGCTTCCAGTTCATTCTCTTTGTAATATATTTTGAAATCGCTCTTTACAAGTTGATCTGCTGATTAGTACAAACTTCTAACGTTACTGTTTTAATACATCTTAAGTCGACTTTCTTATCCATTGATAAGAAGCTTCAAACTAAGTAGGTCTCCCATGTATTCTACCTGAGATTTTAGATAACATTCTTAAGGAAATTGGTAGTTCGATATCTCTGCGCTACTCTTTAATAGCACTTCTTCCCATAGTAGTTGAATTTTGAACCGAGATCTATTGAACTTATCCTGTACGAACTGGAGAATATTTTCTTCAAGAATCTTCACAGGTAAGTTATCATTAAGCTTTACTCTCACTTCAGACTTAGTAAAATATTCAGAGTCAAGAGTGACATTGAAAGTAAGTTAATTCCTAGATCTCTAGCACCCCATATTTGATTATAATACTTCTCTATTTATATTTCTACTCAAAATACGTGGTACGCTAATATCAGTATAAGGTCACCTTATTTATAACCCACCTGATATCAATATTTAGCCTAAGTAAAGTTAACACTTAATGATTATAATTGAGCTAGCGCATGTCTAGAGTTAGACTTAGCTTAATAGCTTTATTATATCCTTCATATAAGAGTTGTTAGCATTGACTCAGAAGCATTATTTTCCTTATTATAGTCTTCTTTTCAAGTAAGTATCTTACTTGTACTTCCTTCATTAATACCTATTAGACTTAATAAAAATCAACTTCTTACGTACTGAATACTCTCTTAAGCTTGGTTCTTATATCCGTTATAAGTATTAAATATGTTATCTTTATCTATACCTTCTACAAAACTGTCTTATAGAGTTCTTTTCATCTTAACGATTTTCTAGTTAGTATTTTCAATTTTAACTAGTCTTACTGAAGTCTTTTTTATGACTAAACTCGTGTATTATATTTGCTTATGGTAGTTAAAACCATAACTTAGCTTAGCTATTAAAAAAAATACTTAATACTAAAGCTACTTTTAGGTTTTTTTTAGAGACTGTTTCTTTCTCCTTCTTTCCTACTTTTTGCTTTCTTATTTATAATAGGATACTCTAGTTGCACTAATACTGAGTATTAAAGTTAATTATTACCTTATCTAACTTCCTTAATATGTATTTCAATTCCTTTGCTGCTATATAGTAACTTATGCTTTCACTTTCTGCTTCTTTTATTCTAACAAATCAACTATCTTCCCTTCTCTCTTTGGTTTTAGAAAAAAGCCTTTAAATCTTTATCCTTTTTTCTCTTCCTCATATTTAACCTTCAAGCTGACTGTTTTAATCTCTCTGGTCTAACCTTTTAAAATCTTTCCTTCTGACTTTCTTAGAAGCTGACTTTAGCTCTTATTTCATGTTCCTTTTCCTTCATCTAATTATAGGTTTAACTTTTGAAGCTTTAGAGTACAATTCTATTACTTAATTCTGGTACTAATCAAATCCAAAAAAAGTATATAAAAGTAACTTCTTAAATAGAAGGAAAGAAGAGATAAGTTTGAAGGGCGAAAAGTCCAAAAACATACTTTACAGATTATGTTTTTCTAACTATTAAAGGAAGCTAAATCATTGATGACTTTTGAAGGGATAAGATAACTAAGATAAGATAAGCTACTCCTTAATGTTAGGTATAAAAAGACAGGTAACGGTTAACTCAGCTTATTAAGGATGTAAGTCTCGAAGTAAGTAATAAAACTAAAGATTAGATAGATAAAACGAGTCTAAATTAGACTAACTATAATGATGGTGAGAAGTAAGATATAGTCTATATGGTTAACTTAGTAATATGATTTCAGATGTATTGATATGGTGATATGGTGTTCATATTACTACTGTTTGAAAAATATAAGTTATCATAACAAAACTGCTCAACATAAAAATATCCAATTCGCTCTAATTTATAAAGTAAGATTGCTTAAAATTGATAAGATCGCTTAGTGATAGATTATATGGGTTAACTGTAGTTTACTTGCAGGGTTATTAACCTAGGGTGCTTTTATATATCTTCTTGGATTTATTAACTTTTGAATTTGCTCTTTTAAGCTTAACCTTTAGTATTTAAGTTTGGGAGAAAGAAGGAAGAAGAAGATAGAGAAGCTTCATAAGTATAAAGCTACTTTCTAAACCTTGAGGGAGAAAATAGTTGATAGATATTGCGTAATTAGACGGACTCAAAGGTTACCTTTTAGTATAAGCTTGAAAATGGATGAGGTTAAGTAGGGATAGTATTAAGGCTTAAATAACTTAAATTAACCAAGATTTGAAATAATTGTCGATATAATGAAAGACAAATTTGGAGTTATCTGTTTTGATACGTATGATGGTTATACAGTCTCCTATGAAGAACTTAAAGAGTAAATGATACTTCGGAGGAAGAAAAATTCCTACTGTTGTTTAGGTTACTAAAGTTGATACATTGTCTAGATACTACTCCAGTAGGAAGTCAAACTCTCCCTCATCATTTTTAACTATCTCTTCGCTGTTTATTACAAACAGGCTTAACTTGCAACTTAGACTATCTAGCACAGTTTATCTTTACAGCTTTAGCACTTTATGACTATTTTACATCTAACTGTTGCTTCAAAGTTCTTAGAATACTATGCTTCTTTACTAGTAGATGCTCAGATTAGAAAACTGCACATAAGGAATTGGCTTGAATAGATCCTAAAATTGAATCTAGATCTTAGATAGCTTGCCAGTATGCACCTCACCTTTTTCAGTGTTGAAAATGATCCCGCAGTCCAGTTAACATGCAACTGGTTGTTTAGGAGCGATCTTGATAATTCCATTATAAACCGTTTTGTTCTATTTCAGATAGGGAAACTTCAACATCTATATGTCTTCGTAAAATTTGAATTCTGGAAACACGATTTATATGCCAAATATCTCGACTAACTAGTTTGACTTTAGGAACTAAAGTTACGATTGCTTAAGTATGTCCTATTTCTTTAATTTGAGTCTAAATGGTAAATAGACTGAAAACTAGGTCTCTTATATATAGTTTAGGTACTCTGACATCGAAAATTCCTCATAAACACTATCAGTGAATTAGATCACCTTATCCACCAGTTTTTAAGCTAGTTTTTTACAGAAGCTGCTAACCTGTTAGTCTACCAATCGCTACTGGATTTAGAATGTCGGAGTTATTTTCTAGAGTAGTGATACTTATAGAAAGTTTACCTCGGATTTCGCTTCTGGCTCTGAGTAGTTGAAAACAGCACAACCATTATCTTTCAGGAATTTGCTTCTTAGACTATAGTCAAGCTTAAAGCTGATTAGTGAGGCGATTTCATTGTTTTCGTACCTGAACAAGTTGGTTCGTTTGACTTCGTATTTCTTATTCAAGTCTATTATGATCTCACCATCTAAGATGTACTATATATAGCTCTTATAAGCATTAGGTGCTTTGTTCATAAACGCGTATATGTAATTGAACTTGTCTTGTATTTAGATATCAGGGTACGTATATATAATCTTCAAGGCTAAGTCTTTAAACATGATCCAGTTTTCTCCTTTGATATCATGCTTAAGCAAAAGTACCAGGATTATCTTATAGACTTGGTACCCTATTTGTCATATCTCTTGCTGAGACTTTTCATTTTGACCAAAGTCTATAAAGGCATGAAGACTCTTCAGCACTATATCTGGCTCTGCTTTCGGATCGCTGCTTATCTGCATTAACTAAGGAAAGAGTTGGATTATTTTAGCAGGAGAGTCTAGGTTAGATATCAGCTAAGCTATATTATATTACATTTTATCCTCCTTTTGTTTAAATTCACTACAACACTGACTTAAGATAGGCTAATGGTTCTTAGCTTTATATCTAAGATTAGCTGGAGTTTTAAGGTAAAAGGTAGTTGCTTGAGATTCAAGGAGGTATCTTAGTATTGATTTAGCTCGTTTGATGTAAGATGGATATAAGAAGAAATGGTCTATTGATAACTGCTTGTCAAGCTCATAAGGGGAGCTTTTCTAATTAAATGAGGAAGGGTTATGAGATAGAAATCAGTTGACTTTCAAGACTTAAATTAGAGCAAGTTATTATGTTAAAGTAGGGGTATTTATTCAGCAAAGGGTATATTGGTGATATATCCTTATGAAATGTTGGAATGAGGAATTTAAATTGAGGTAGATAATGAAAGTAAATCTGGAAGAGTGAATTCATATATTCATAGCAGATTTCTTTATATGACTGCACGATAAAAGGAATAGGTAAATATATGAAGATCGAGAGAAGCAAGCACTTCTAAAAAAGATTATCAAATTAATTGGATCTAGAAGATAGATGACACAACAGTGAAGGACTCGCATTAAGCAAATCCTGTCTACTTCCATTAAATCTATATATTAAAGTCTAAAAAAGGATTTCAAAAACCTAGGTTTATCTATACGAAGATAAAACTGAGCCCATAAAAGTAGCACCCACGATATAATATCTAATTCCAATAAGACCATTAAACTATATCCATAATTGAATATAGCATAATAATATGATATAAGCAATATAATTGATCTTATAAGATTAGCTATTTAGTCAAATAATTAAAATGAAAAGCTCTATCTTCCGTACAATTAGCAAACTAGAGTTATCATAGAGATAATAGTTATCTAAAAAACTTCCCAACTGGAAAGTCATGAACGAAAGAGACGCCATTGCTAGAAAATTCGAATTCAAGGATTTCAAGCAGGCTTGGAGTTTTATGCATCTAACCGCGAAATCGGCTGAAGACATGAATCATCATCCAGAGTGGTTTAATGTGTATAACAGGGTAGAAGTTACTCTGACTACACACGATTGCTAGGGATTGAGTGAGAATGATGTAAAGTTAGCTGAGCTAATGGAGTAGCATTTTAAGAAGGTGAACGGAGGTTTCCTGGTACTATGACACTAACTTAATAAAGCTTCTTTTAATCCTTTAATCCCATAATTTTCCTTAAGTCAATAAAAATAACCAATTATATTATAATCTCATTCAATCTACTCTAATTAACTACTTATCGAAATCAAATTAAAGATATAGTAAGCAGATACTCAAAGGATTATATTAGTAATAAATGGGAAAGTAAATCTCAAGACCAACTCAAGTATTTGAGTCAAAATAGTATCATCTAACGAAAATTGTGGGATTGAGGTAGCTACTTAAAAAGCAAAATTGCAAAACGACATCATTCTGGAAGATTTCGCTACTAGTCATTAAATTTGAAGTTTCAACCAATCTAAGCTATCCATCATAATAGCTATTATACCTAATTAAGAAGCATAAGGGTAAATCAGACAACTGCTATAGTGTCTATGTTCATCAAATTTTTAGCCAAAAGATCTTTAGATCATAAATCAACGCTAACTTTTGTTTTCAGTGTGCTACCACTTGCTATAAAGGCGAGATATGAGTTTCTGGAGGCTGAATTTCGTAAATAAGGTCAACTAATAAAGTTTTTGCATTAGGCTATGGAAATGGGGGGTTTAAGGTAATTCAAAAATAGGGGATGCTAAAACCGAGAGCAAATCATGCCTTAGTCTTATTCTAGCAAGTTTTGTTTGCTTTTGGAGGTTTTTAAGAGAGATCAATAGAAGCTTTCGACTTAATTTCAAGCCAGAGGATAAAAGTGAATAAGTAGAAGTGAGTAAGAAGAGCTGATTTACCTATGATAATGGAGAACTTCATAGCTATAGTATAGAGAAATCGAATATGCTTAATAGGAGATTCCTTAGATGTAAGGGGTTAAGTCAAAAAGCAATAAAAGATCAAAAGGAACTTCATTCTTCAGTACTTCCCTGAAAATGATGCTTGGAATTTTATCCATTTTAGCGTTCCAATCTAGATTAATCCAAAATCACCAATAAGTATAAACCCCCTACTGATTTGTCACTCGGACACAAGTAAAAACATATTTAAGTAAACATGAAAGCTAAAGGATAGCTAGTGAGAAGTGTAAGATCTTCAAAGCCCTTTCTAGATTAATCTATTCAGTCACAATAACTTCATTTAGTATAGAAGCAATTTATACTTCTGAGGGTACTAGATTGCAAGAAATGACCTCTAGGTGTATAAACTAGACACAGGAAGCATGGTATTGTCAGTGGTATCTATTTATAGAGAAAAATTAGACACTCAATAGTATTAAGCTATTTTAGGTTTATCTAATTATAATATAAAGGTATTAGTTTATAAATGCTAAATCCAAAATTCTGTTTCTAGAATTATTGACTTAAATAGTTTCTATAAAGAATGGAAGAGAAACTTATTAATTCTATTCATAGGAGATATAGAAAGGAAAAAGGGGATGATCTGAAATTTAGTAGAGTTAATCTTATTCTTATCTCTACATTCCCTACAGATAAAAAAGCGACTAATCAGTGTAATTGAAACTTCTGAGATAGTCTAAAAAAATTTGATTCTGATAACCCCTATTTAAGCAATAGTATCAAAATATCCAACTAAGCTGTTTATTTGCATAATTTGTTTCCTTTCATTAGTCATAATAACATAAGTATTTAATAAGATTTTGCTTATTCAAGCTTAGTCTCATAGTATTGTCTAACTGAGTTAAGATGCTTATAAATACCTTAAACTTGTTATTCTCTTTTTAATCTGATTTTCATTTATTGAGGATATAATTAGCTATAGTTGCTTATTTAAATAGGTTATTCAAGTGAAGATATAGAAAGCTATGAGTTAGATCTTAAGACTATGGGTATCACTTAGATCATGAAAGGAGCTCAAATCACTTACTTCAACTTCTTATCATCCTAAAGAATCTTAGTTATTTAATATCTATTGCTAGGAAAAATTAATTTTACTATACTGGCTATAAAGTTAAAGATCCCTAAAACGAGCATACTATCACATAGATCACTAATATTGATATTATCTTAGTTTGATTCTAAAAGAGATAACTATCATCTGTTACCCAAAGTGTAGAAGGTAGTAAAGATTGAAATTTTAGCCAGTTATGAAGGAAATGAGTAGGAGAAAGAAGAAGAAAAGGTTTGATGTTTTAAAATTAAAAAGTTTTTAATAGTATCTCATTCCATCTCGGCAACCAATCCCTTGAGTACTTCTACAATCAAGACTTTGAATTCTTCAAAAGAGATTTTTCCATCACGATTTTAATCTAATTCATTCATTACTTCTTCTACTTAAGACTCATTAGGAGCTTCACATCCGACATCAGCTGCTACTTGGGCCATGACTTTCATCATTTCTGGCTTCTCCAAATATCCAGATCCGTCTTCATCTACAGAGTCAAAAGCAGCTCTGCAAAGCTGAGTGAGCTGCTCTTCGTTGCTAAGAACTTTTTCAACTTCTGCCTTAGCTGATGCCATATTATTATAAAAATAAGCAAACAAAAGTATTTATAAAATGGACATAAGGCCCTTCATTCTGTCATTTTACCTAATACATATTCAAAACTCTATTACCACTCATAGATCTATTTATCGAAACTAGGCGAAGCTTCTTAATTTGAATTTCTTCTCTAAATTCTTCGTCATAAAGAACCTACCAAAATATACCGCTTAACTCCTACAAAGTTTCAGCATTACCATCATTTAAGATATTCACCAAATCATATCTTTGTTTTCATATTCGTAGATACATCAAAAGTAAGTGTATCACTTACTTTAAACGAAACTTGATGATTACAATAGGAATTAATACAGACCAATATACTTACCTACTTTCAGGTTTCCAATGGAATCTCTTAGTTGACATCTTAGGTAATTCTTACTAACTTCTTCTTACTTCCCTGTTTTCTATCCTATAATTAGCTCTTTAATAGCTAAAAGGAACTACGAACTACTGATGTCTAAAGTCTTTCTTCTTAGGTTTGAAGATGAAAACTAGTATGACTCTTATTTGATAAGCTATGGAATAAGTAATCATATGAAGAGTCCAATCTCCTAAAAGATAGTTTGATAAACGAGGGTGTTGATGGATATGATGGTTTTATAGATGTTGATGGTCGAATAGAATGAAGTAAAGAGCAAAGAGTAAGTAGCAAATAGAAAGTACATTTAAAAGATCATACATAAACAAGGTTGGCAAGTTACTTTTCTGAATGTAATTAGTCCGCTAGAGTTTTCTTACCCTTCTCCATTGGTCATAAAACTGGTATCGTAGTTAAACTAGTTCTTACAGTAAAGCTCTAAATGAAGTCTCAGATTCTAGCCACTGACTGCTTTTAGCTTTTTATCTAGTAAAGAAATAACAGGAAATGCGTTAATAATCTCCTTCATTTTCTCTTTGGAATGTGTGCTTTATTCTGAGTAAAGTTAGTATTCTGCTTAGCTAATACTTCTTCTAAAGAGTAGCATAGCGAGTTTAGCCCTGGTATTTAATTAAAAAAGTAACCGTAAAGTAAAAACTTTCGGGGGTTCTAAGTTGGTAAGGATTTTAATTCTGAATCATTAGAGCTTACTGTTTCTCCAAGTAAAGCTGATCCTTTTTGATTCAATCTTGGTTCAGCTACAGTTCCTATACAAGGCTTTTAAGCTACACTTATCTTGAGCCTATATATTTCTAGGACTATATATGGATAAGAAATTCTTACGTTATCCATTAGGAGTTCTAACAAATGAATGGCAATATACTAATCTTTTCCCTATACTTAAAACTTCAGTGAGCTCTACTTCGATTTTTTGGTTTAATCTTGATGCTTTATTTCCTTTTAGATCTTATTCACAACTCAAATACTAGCAAACTCTTAGTTTTCGACTCCTATCTTAATGATATACTTTTAGTCCTCTCCAAAGTTGTTTTTTTCGGACATTTTGATCTTAATATTGTAGCTGAAGTATACAGGTAGCTAAATTTCTATTTCCTCATTGACTTTAATTTCCTGGTTAAATTAATTATATATGAGTTAGGCTTCTTAGCCAGAATTCTATAGCAGAGTAATGAACTTATCAGCGATTAAGTTCTGATGTAGGTAGAACTTCTTATAATACTCAGCTTCATTGTAATCACTCTGGAATGTCATTATCGAATCAACAATCCAGAATACCAGATCGCTCACCTTTATCTAGTTCGTCTAAATGTTAGTCGCCTTTTGAAGAATCAGATCAAAGGCAGAGTCTTAGGTTTCGTTAATGAATCAGCAGTCTTTCTACTCGATAGTATCGTTAATATCAAATCCCTTACTATAGAACTGATTTGTCAGTTTCTTGATTAGGAAGTTTTCGATATAGTTAGCCTAAGTCTTCATAATATCTAAGATATTTATTTTATTAATTTCACTTTTAACCAAAATTATTTTCGCTTCCCTTTATTCTATAAACTAGACTTTTACCCTTTATATCCCTTTAGTCTGACTTTAGCCTTACTTAGAAAGAGAGAATATTAAAGCTTTTAGAGTTTTAGTGAAATTGCTTTAGAGCTAGACTTGTGATTATACCCCTAAAGAGTGTTATACAAATTTAGCTTTTGTATCTTAGATTTTAAATGACATGCTGATTAAGATTTTTGCTAATCGCTATTCGTTTTAAGAAATAACTTACATTATAACGCCAAACAAGGGAAGAGAGACGCATTATGGCATTATGGTGCTCTTAACCTTTTTATCTAGAATTATTGCTACCATCAAGCTATAAACAGCTTGACAAGTATCTTAACAGACTCTCCAATTTATACTTTTTGTTATACCCTTAAGAGCACTACAGGATAACCTATTCTTATATAGTTTTCTTAGACAATCTATAGAATTTTAAATATAGCAGTATTATAGTTTAAGCTACTAATCTCCATTAATGTTTGGAATAATAAAGATATTAGTCTGATAAAAGGTAATTAAGCGTAAGAGGGAGTAGCTAATAGAAGTGGAAAGTGCTGAGGGATATTATTTCCATTATAATGATTCTTAATCCTTGTAACTCTACATCTTACCAAAGAAAAGAAGTCGCTATTTCTTATAGTTATAAAGCTTCACGACTATAACTCTATATAAGCAACACTAAGATGAAAATCACTAACAATATGGTTATAGATATCAAGTAGATAAATAAGTTCAGACTAGTTACATGCTTATTCTACAACTGTTGCTTAGAAGTTTGTCTATTGTATCTAGAGATCTAAGTAAATCTTTCCTTTAATCACTAACAAATTATAAACGGCAAAGCATAGAAAAAGTTTAGCAATCGTAAGATTAGAATTTAAGGTAAACTAATCGTAAGATGAATAGAGATAATTATACGGTAAAGCTATTAAAACTTCGCTAGAATGTAACCAAGCTATAGGGATAGAATTGCGTTTCTCATAGCTTATAATATTTGAATCGATTAGAATCATTTGAAGTAAGTAAAACGATGGTGAACCCTTTTCATTTTCATTCTCAAAGATATAAAGCAAATCTATAAGCAAGTATTTATGTAGCTTATGGCAGATAAGCCATAATAGTATTACTTGTATAAGATAAATAGTATTTATAGTAGTAAATTTTTACTTATTGACTATAATTCATTGACATTATATTTGGCTATTATGTATTAACTTTAAACTATAGCGAAAGGTTTCTAATGAGAAAGTATTAATAAAGGATAGCAAAATGCATCAAAGGTTCTCTTCTTCTTGCATGTTCTATGACTACTCTGCAATGTTTTTCTGACCTTCAGTTAAGAATTTCTAAAGAGATTATGGGAAGATATATTTTGGAGTTTGCTTTTTAGGCTTCCCTTTGCTTTTCAATCTATTATAGATGCTTCTCACAAATTCTAGCAAAGACATATGAGCTGTATAATAGAAATACATTTCATCACCTCTTGCTGCTATTATTACAAAAGCTAGTAAGCTTCATGCAGTTTCTCGAATTCTAATTCCAGAGTTTCAAGCTTTTATACTGATATCTAGTGGTTTGTATATCTCTTCATTTCTTTCGCTCTTCTAATTCTCGTTCTGTCAGTATATGAGAGCTCTTCATCCTCAGAGGAATATAGCTCCTCCTCATCTATTTTTCATCCTTCTTCTTCAACTAAAATTCGTTTTAAGTTACGAACCATATTGGTTATTTTAAACTTGCCATATGAAGTTCTTTCTCTATTCAGAGTTATAACTTTTAAAATATATGATTTTAGTCTTTTTCTCATTTCTAGCGATCTAACTTCTTCAGAATCAGTATCTTCAGGAACACATTTGATATAATCCAATAACGGGCAGATTTCAAAATACTATTTCCTTATTTTATCGAATTTAATGAAACTTCATCTTAGATCCTTTATATTCTTATCTAAACCTGAGTAGCTTTTCATAATGTCCTCTAGTTTGTTAACTTCTAATGCATATATAGTGACATGATTCAACGCCTTTGCCTATAATATCTAGCGAGTCTTTACAACATTATGTACTAGCGACGTATAGATGTTAAGTATACTTCCCTATTGTAGTTTGTCTATCGTAATCTCTTAACAGTACTAGCCTAATGGCTTTCCTTTAAGCGTTTGGCATTCTAGTGGATTAATTTTGTTCAGATTAGGGATGCAAGAGCTAATTATCTTCCCGTTTCTAAACAGAGGAATTATTTCAGCTCTAGGTTTCAAATTTCTAACTTCAGTCGCTCATCTTTTGGATAAGATTCAGCGTTCAGCATCAAGTCGTTCTGGTAGTTCCGTGACTTGGTAAATATTTTCTTATGTCTTCTTCATTTTTTCATAGGTCTAATTTGAGCATTCGCATACACCGTATTTAATCTTGTGTCTTTGTATGTTGATATCGTTGATAGTAAATGAGAGCTCTAGCTGGCCTTCTGCTATAAACTTTATACTATCACATAGATCACCAGGAGTAAATATGTATTATTCTGGATCATATTAGTAGACTTTAAGAGAGTAGACTAGTTTTTCATAGTCAGTCGTATCTCTCAAATACTCAACTCTTGAAAGCAACCTCTTCAAATACGTTTTCCAGACATCCTAATATCTTTTCGTCTTTTCCTTCAGGTGATTAATGAGGACAGGGTATCTCATTTAGATTTCATCGAAATGCACTTAATTTAGCTTTGCAATTGTACAGTAATTAAAGGATGTTACTGAAGCTGATCTGGGTTGATTATAAAGTAAGGCAACTTCTCCAAAATACGATCCTTATCTCATTATTTGTACAAAGTTACTTACTTTGAACTAATCGCTAACTCATATTCCAACATCTCCTTTGATTATGATACTGAGAAATAGGTTATTCTGTTGTCCTTATGTGATTATTTGCTCCTCTGGTCTATAAAAGGCATTTTAAAGATTGTGAACAAAATGCTTTTGAAGTTGGCTATTTGACTGTAGAGTTTCAATACTCTAAGCAATTTTCTCGTTTATACTCTCCTGAACTCTTTTGAGCAGACTCGGACTGATTAATGATTCTAAAGCCTTCACTTCATCCTACGCGTCTCTAAGACCTGAGTTATAAATGAGGTAATCATAAATATCAAGCTACAGCTTTTTGGGTAGTTTCATGTTCTTCATAGCTGAGTTTGCTGCATTCAATATGAACTTAAACTCAGATGATTTCTTCTCAATCGTCCCCATTACAACTGCCATCTAACCAAACAAAGTGGCAACTATTACCAGTCCAACAATCATACTCATAGTGCTAAAAAGAGCTTGCACTCCAGTTCTCGGTCCTACTTCATTAGCGTATAACAGAAAGAAAGCAGTATAGAGGCATATAAGATACTACCATCAGACTTCGCTATCATATAGATCAGTAATAGGCACCTATTCAAAGTCTACAGTAGGAATCCAGGAATCATGCAACTTTACTGTAAGAACTTCCTACACTGGACCTCATACAAAGTCAACGGTTGGAATTCAAGAATCATTTATGCGAATAATCATAAACCATATACAGCACACAAAATGGATATACAATAGGAAATAGAGAAACAACTGAAACAGTTTAAAAGACATTTTCGTTCGAAGTTTTGCATGCATTTCATCTATAATCTTGCCTAACCTTATAATTCGAAAAAGTTTGACTAAACTTAAAATTTAGAGATTATAGCCTAAGCCAAGAAGTTCACCTAAGATATCAAAAGGCAGAAAAGCAATAAAGTCTAGTATAAACCTAGTTGAAAAGAAGTAATATTTGAATATCTATTTTAGGTCCAGAATTTCCTCTCCTGTATGAGAATCAAAATGCGTAGTTCTAAACTTCAGAACTATATCAATTACAAATATGACGTTGATGGATGAATTTATAGCTAGCATACCAACAGAGTTTCCAATTGCTGGTTTGAAAGCGATAAAAAAGGGAATGCTGAAGCAGTTTCAAATTACTAAAGCTATCACAAACAGATCTCATCTGATTCTGAACTAATGAGTGTATCTTATTAAAAATACCTTCTTTTTTTTTTTGCCTTCATCTACTTAGTTGGATTCAGATTAAAAAGAATCAATTTCAATACTGCTTTATCTCAAGTTAGTTAAACCCTGCATATCTTATAAGTACAATTAAGTTCTTATCTACATATCTTCAAGTGATAATGGTCTCTAAACACCTCAAAAAGATTTATAAGTACTTATCTAGTAACTTTCTGACACCAAAGAAGAGTTCTATTACCCATAACTCAAAGACTACTACTCATGCTTCTTCCCTTTTTTAATCTCGATACTATTTTAGCTTTATAAAGGAGTTATTTCAGACTCACTTGTATAGTCTTAAGTATTTTTTGGAATTATCTTCTAGTACTGTGATTGTTAAGGTACAATCTTAGATTTTTTTCCCATTTTATATATTTAAATAATAAGCAGATCCAATCTATATGATTTCCTTTGAGGTAATACTATGAGATTGAGCAATTGCACCCTTCAATGAGAGTATTAACACTTAAGATATTCCTTTGATCCTTAATTATAGATAAAGCTGCAACAGCTCTTTTCTTCTATCCCTTAACAAGTATTATAAGCAACCTCTTGGTAACTTATAATACATTTAGATTTGATAAATAGCATTTTATACATTTATACGCTCTTCTAGGATATTAATCTCCATATTTTTTTTGTTTAGATACTAAAAAATTCTTTCAGTTTCCTTTAATATGTTATCATTCTAATATATAATCAGAATCGATTGATAAGTATTGGTTAGATATGTAATGAACTTTAATTTTTATGTGTATGTCGATTTTCAATATCTGCATAAATATAAGATTTCGTTCGCTTGGTGAATCAAACCTTTATTTATTTTATTAATAGAATGAAAAATTTTGGCGTTCATAAGAGTGATTTATCTCTTATCAAATACCTCCAGTGTTACGTGGAGTGGAAAATTTAAGCCTCTTAGGTGTTTTATTTACTGATGAAATATCTTACTTTAGTCTATTTTCTCTTTTTCTTTTTAACATTGATAATAACCTTTTACTCGGTAGATTTCGGCAAATTATTAAGTATAATCTTAAATACTGCAGAATTATCTTTGCTAATTCTTTCCGTTTTTACCAATATAACTTTGCTTTCTATTAGTATTAGGTATTTGTATAGAAATATTTCTATGATTCACATCTTATTTTTATTTCTTTTCTGAATCTGGTTTTCAATTTTTACTTCCTCGATTTTCAATCTATCAGCATCTTGAGTCTAAGATATGATTTAGACTGAAATTTTTTCTACTATTGTAATATTAGCTCTATTTGTTGATTTTATTTCTTTATTCATTGGTTCAAGGAAATGATTAAGCTGCTTAGGATTTATTTTGTATTGTAGGAGACATTATAATATCTCTCTCTTTTGATACTAACCTGAGTCAATCTCTTCTGGCTTGCTTAAATGCTAATAAGCTATTAGTGATTATTTTCGAATGCTTGATTTCTTCTTGAAGTTACTTCACTAATTTGATAATTTGAACTTACTCAATTGCTTAGTCGCAGAAAATCAGAGATTTCTTAGAGTTATACAGATTATATCTGCTTTTGTGGTTTCTCTTTGGAAGTGGAATTCTCAAATTAGTTTGCTGCCTTTCTTTTTATTTTCTCTTCTTTTTCTGTTTCTTTGAGATTTTCTAATTCCTTCTGTCGTTTTTTAAAATCTTTCTCCATCGTTTAGAAGGGTAACTTTTCAATATAGTACATAAAGTTTAAAAAAAAAGGGCAAAAAATAATGAGGAAGTGGTTTTACTTGCTCATAACCTCAAATTTTTCCTTTATTTTATTAGATAAACCTAGACTTTATCTGACTAAGAGTACTTGAAAGAAAATCTTTGTGATGATAAACTTTAAGTTTGATTGATGATTTATCAAAACAGCATTTTTCCACTATTAAGAAACCAAGTGAAAAAAGCCTTCTATACTTGCAAAGATCGTAAATAGTTTCCAAAATAAATCCTCAATATATCTAATTTAACGCTCTCAAGATATCACAGTAGTACTCATAAACCATATTTCTATATATATAATTTATATCTTTAAGCTCTATAATAACATAACCCATTTTGGTAGTGAATAGTCTAGTTTTAAACTCTTACTTATCTATGCTGCGGAAGTTCTAAACTCCAAAAAATTTAATTACGCACTTAAGATTTTTTAACGGTATCAAAAATTTGATTTCCTCTCAGTCTTTTTTAATATCTCTCTGTTAGAAAGTCCTCATGTATGCCTTAGTAATAAGCCTTGGAATATGTTTTTTACTTATATGTTTATGGCTTTTAATACTAATGATTTTTGAGTTAATAGTAAGGAAAGAGATAAATGAAAAGGTTAATTATGAACTAAAAGTAAAAATAATTTAGACTAGTCTTGGATATGAAGTAAACCCCAGGTAAGCTGACAACAAACCGACTAAAATAGTAAGGAATACTCTTAAAATAAGAGTATAGTTTCATTTCTTTTTAGCTGCATTAGATTAATTTCTCTGGACTTCATACTCTTAGCTCTTTTGCTCTCTCAGCTTGTTCTTTAACTATCTATTGAATTATGTCGTCTAAGTTGGTTATATTTAAAGCTATTCTTTCATTTATGTCATGGACTCTTATTTTGAGAAACTTGAAGGACATAAATATTCACTACTCGACTCTTCAGTAATAACCCTCTTTTCATTACTATCATTCCTTCAATTATGTCTTAAGTAAATATTCAGTCTATTAATTCCACTTTCTCTCTACCCTTTTAAACTATTCGCCATATTCTAAGGTCCAACAGCTATAATTTAACTCACAGAGATAGATTTCACACGCTAATTTCCCAAAGTAACACTTCTTCTCTACCTCAAATTGTTTAGAGGTTTGAAGTCACTTTAGTTCCTATAGATTTGAGTTAGCTGTTTTTGCTTAATATTTTTCAGCACGTTCTAGGAAATCTTCTGTACCAAACTTTGTCTCTTTTTCTTATTCTAATTCCTGACTTCAATACTCTCCATATAGTACTAGAAAAATTCATTACTTTTACTCTTCGACTTCTCTTCTTTGAGTTTCTGCAGGTCTTAGAATAGATATTAGGAAGGAGAGATTTACAGTATCTTTAGTATTCAACTGTGGATTACTTTTTCATCTTATTTCTGAATGAAAACTTACAGTGAAAGTCTTATTTCTATCCTAGATAATCCCTTAGATAATTTGCTTCGTTTTCGCTAGAATAAAGTCTAGAAACTGAATTTAGTTTTGTTTCTGTAGATAATAGAAATATCCTTACCACTTTCAGTGAGATTTACTCATCAGCATATAGTAATACCTGCCTCTTCAGCTGGAGGTAATGGTTGTTCGTAATCTTATATGACATTTGCTAATTCTTGAACTTCTGGCTTGACTGAATTATTGACTATAAGAGAAAAATCATCTACTTGTCAGTCTCCGCCATCCATTGAGCGAATTGGTTTCTCTTCTGCTTTATCTATCTCAGTTAGTTTTCGAAGATACTTTCAGTACTACATTAATTCATTTTAACCCCTGTTTTTATATTAAAATACAAGGAGAAAGCATTAACTCTCCTATTTCAGTATTTATCACATACTTTCAAAAATTTACGTTCTTTTAATCACTTAGAAGTCCTACCTTCAATACAGCTTAGAGAGGTTTAGGAAGAAGGAAGGAGAAGGAATGATAAATGTAATGTTGGAAGGAACGAAGCAAGAATAAAGAGATCTGACACATTAAGGGAAAGAAAAGTAAGACGGGAGCTAAATTCTGGGGATATGAATAGGAGAACTCAACTTAAAAAAGTCGATTAATATCACTTAATAAATGTAAAGTAGATTGGAAGAAAGATAGGAGGAAAGGTAGTAAACATATTACTTTATTTTTACCATTTATAATCAACTGTTTCTAAATAATGGCTCTAAGCTCTTAAGTATCTCTAAGATAAAAGGATAAAAAATTACTTGCTAATTAGCTATGAGAAGTTAAATTCAAAAAGCATCTTGATTTTAAAGAAGATTGCAGAAGCAATTCTCACTATAGGATATACAGAAGGAGTGAAAACTATCATTAGTAGAGCATACCAGAATCAGGATAAAAACTAACCTTAATATCTATTTAATATATAAAGGTATAATATGTGGCTATATGTATAAGAATATATGAAAGCAACTCATATTAACATATTAATGTAACTATTAAAAAGAGAAGAAACTATTAGTTAATTAGAGTACAATAAAGAGAATAAGATTAGCATATAATTAAGAAGTATCATAAAGTGATAGGTTTACTATGAAGAATGCTAAAGAATATTGCTTGTTTATATATGAATCAGTTAATGGAAGAGTTGGAGGGATGAAAATGATAGTTAAAATCTTAGAGTATTTTAGAGTTTAGTTAAGTCAAAGTAATTTCTATATCTAGCAAATAACTGATGATCAGGATAGATATTGAAAGCTAAGGTACAAATCACCAGATCAATTTTTAAGATCTATCTTCTATAAGTAATTTTGGTTACTTAAACTAGCTTATTCAATATTAAGCAGATAGAGTTTAGACAAGTAGCATAAAGGCAAGGTATTTTATAAGTTGCATACTAATAAATTTGAAACTTAATTTTATTTTTTTATAGCATAATATGCTAGTATTTCACTCTTAAAGTGTAACATTAATATAAAAATACAAAGTAGATAGCAATATTAATATCGAATTTCATAGCACTAACCAAGCTTATTCTTATTTCAGATTCTTAACTTAACTCTTTCTGGTATGACCATAAATATATTCACCTCACTCTAATTATTAACTACTTATCACTATATTTGGTTTATAAAGATTTTTCTTTCTTATTTAGATTAACGTTATGTTAGCATATTCATATTTCGAGTATTTATATTAATAACTTAAGATAGTAAAAGCTACTTCAATCATATTATAGCAAACCATATAATAGTATCATCTTAGTTATACTCTTTTTGAATGTCAATTATTAAGCTTAGTTTCATCCTTTTTACCAACCTTTCTTTATATATTTAAAAATACTCCCTTAACTTGTTTAAACCCCTTAGATCTCCATAGTTACTACTAACCCTAAAATCTCATATAACCTATACTCCTTCTATTTCCATAAGTTCCTGCAAATTTTTTGATGATTAAACTAGAAAAATATTCGAACAATTTGATTCAAAAACTAACCTAATATAGTAAATAAGCTCCTCTCCATCAACCTAGTGCCTTTGCTTCTTCTAAGTCATTCTATCATCTAATATCTCTTTCTTTTCATTATCTGAATTATTATTATCAACCATATTAATCTACTTAAGTCATAAAACTATAGTACTTCTAACTAGATCAGAGTGTAACCAATCACATTATCTGATAATGCTATATCTGAGTTTATACTTCTGAGATATATTCCTGCTAGTTACTATGAAGGAAGGAGAATGGAAAAGATATCTGAATAAAGATAAGACAATCAAGCAGAACTTAGTAGACTAATTTAGTCTACGAAGAGGAAGGTTAATTTACATCTTCTGTAGCTTGTAAATAAGTCTATACTATCGAAACATATCAGATACCTTCAAACTTTATCACCAAAGTTAGCTATATTTGATATAGTGGACCAATCTAATATAAAATGAAGCACAATAGAAAGCCCTATATTATGCTTAAGCTAAGTTATAAAATGTGCATATGGAATTGATGTATACTAAAGGTATATATAATCAAGAAGAATCTTCTAAATGCCGAACTTTGCTTAAATAAGATATAAAGACATCAAGCTACATTTTTCTAGCAAGTTCGAAGATTTTTTATTTTGAGAGATAAGATTAAAGAATGTCAATCATTTTTGAAATTTGTCTTAGAAATTTGGCAATTTCAACTACAGATAGAATAGCAAAATTAGTTTGCTTTTTTTTATGTCAGATTAATTGATGTAGATACTGAGTAAAACGTACAATCAACTGGATATTATCGGGAACAGTATAATTAAGACTATTGTATTTGAATCTAAGTAATTTAAACGTGAAAATCATTAAGATGTAGTGATTCTCCATTCTACTACGTATGAAATAAATAGCACACCAACTAACATCAACTTCAATACTACTACTCATCAACCTTCCATTTTCTCCTTCTACCATATAAACAAAACCTCTATTAAACCTGCACATAAAGTAATTAATATCGAGCAATACTAGAACTATAAACATAAATGCTATAGCTTTAATAATCCGAACATATCAAGAAACGGTTTTGATACAATAATATAAAAAGCAAGTTTAAATACCAGAAATTGTGCAGATCTATTGTCCTTACTAAATCAAGCAGCACATCTCTAGCTTACTCCTTATATTAGTGAATAGCTTTCTACCTTATTTACTTCTTCTGTCTTATGTCCTTTCAATAAGATGCTCTCTATCTCTTACTTCTCAGCCTTTATTATGATTTCTGAAAACTAGATAGTTTTACATAATATTGGGCAAAATACATTTTACTATATTTTGTAACATTTTAGACTTAAATATGTAAGCAACTAGTGACAATTCTTAGTTAAAAAATAAAGTAAAAGACCATAAGAAGCAGAGAAAAAAGCATCATAAGAGAAATAATGAAAGAGAACATAGTGCAAAGAGAGTGGAAGACTGGAACAGAGATATGAGGGAATATGGGAGAAAAGAATCTAAGCCTTATCGTGGTTTAAGCAATCAAGCCTTTCTACACCTAAAAAAGCCATAATAATCACTTAACAATAGCATTAATGAGTCCCAGAATAAGGTGTTACTATAGCTAGAAAGCCCTAAAACAGAGAAAGTATATAACCTGAATCTTGATAGTTACACTCAAACTGAGAATAAACAGAAATTATTGTAGCTAATTGACAAAGAGAATGCTAAGCTTGAAAAACTTTAAAAGCATAGAAATTAGAAATCTTTAGATTCTTGTGATTAATTATCAGTTGCTAGCGAATATTCTAGAAAGGGCAAGACGTAGGTCAAAATATAAAGGCCGAAGATACTTGAGAAAAAAAGTTACTAGCAAATGGCGGTAAAAGCTAGAAAATTTCCTCTGCATCATGCGATTTTCGAGATGGATGTTAACGCAATTGCGTTGTTTTCTAAAACAAGACTAGAAGAGTAAGATAATCATGGAAATACTCCTTTGATGTTAGCAATTAAATTAACTTCCCAGTATCCAGAATTTATTGATGTAGTAGAAGTATTACTTTAATTAGGAGCTGATGCAACATAAAAAGATAATATGGGGTGATAATGCTTTGATGAAGCAATTCAGAGTAAGAACTAGAAGTTAGTTTAACTCTTATTCAAAAATTTGAGTCTTAGAAGGTATAACAAGTGAAAGTCAAGTATCCAAATAGCAGTAGCAGCTCTAATGAATCTGCCTGATTTCTATTTTGAAATGTAATGAGAGTTTGATAGTTCAATTATACCTTTGCTAAGTAAAATCGCACCATCTGATACCTTCAAAGTATGAAAGAGCGGTCATTAGTTAAGACTGGATACTACTTTAGTTGGTTGAAGAAACTTGAGAACGAAAAGGAGGAGAATAACCACTTTATTTAGATGTCCATAGCGCTGTACTAAATACAATAATACTTATCTAGACAATGAACTGCTTGTGATTAATAGAAGCAAGTAAATCATCTTCGACCCTACTGAGCCTTTTGATAATGAGGAGATCGTAGCCATTGGAAGAGATATAATTAAGGAAAATCCAGTCTAAGGAGATATTAAGTTAAGCAACTACTCCTTCAAGTTATCAACTAACTGACTAGGCAAGCCAACAATTGCTAAGATTAAGGGATTTAACTGCAAAAAGTACGATTTAAAAATAACTGGAAAGCTGAACGTCAAGAAAAAGAACGTGACACAAGTTAAAATAGAAAACTCATCTTATCTAATGGAATAAGATTCAATCGAAGACAAAGTAGAAGAGTTTACTAAAAACCAGCAAGCAGCTTTTTGGATATGCGATAACTTTCCGTTACTTTTAAAGGATATAGTGCCAGTTTTCAATGTACTGGCAGCGGCTAATTAAAGCATGCAGAAACTGTTGGATTTTATTAACTCTGAGGTAATTTTTAATCTAGACTTTCCTTTCTTTATACCCTGGAGGATTTCCAGTCAAAATCTAATTACCATTAACCTATTCTATCAGAGCTATTATAACCTTTACAAATTTTTAGAGGTTAGACCAAAACATTGACGAAATATTCGAAATACCTAAGGATTTTTAGTTTTAAAGCAGGAAAGTAGCTCAGAAGACAATGGATAGACCTAAAAAGAGGTTACTTCTTGCTAATCTAGTAATATGAATTTTTTGTATTTAACCTCTAAAAATTTCTGTTCTTATCCAAATTTTTATTCTCATATTTTTTATTTCTTTTTCTATGCCTAAATAGCACATTAATTGTAACATTATCATAGAATAAATTTTTATAATAATGCAAGCATAGTAATAACAACTCATGGGAAGTGGCCTCATCAGTATCGTAAGCGGTTCTTTAGCTTGCTTTGGTCCTTTAGGTATTTACCTTGCTAGCTATTTCCGAGTATATGACAAATCGATCACCGCCGATTCGGCTTTCTGTATCTTTCCAATCAGCCTGATTTTTGAGTAAATAGGTATTTATGTAGCTCTTAAGCTAAGTAATGTTTTCCCTCCTAACATAATAGCTTTTTTTGGTGGTATATTAATAGCATTATGTATTTATATCATGTCTCTGACTGTTGATATCTGAATCGTTTATCTATTTGCAACTTTACTAGGAGTAGGCGCTGGGCTAGTTAGATTTGTTCCTTTCTACTGCTGCTATATTTGGTATCCTTGAAATAGATTCAAATTTGCTAGTCCTTATTATATGGGTAATGATATGAGTCCTATCTTGCTCATTCCTATTTTTATCATAACTGTCAACTCAGAAAATTATATACCTACAATAGTTGACTCTAGAGGTTAAAGTATTGAAATGATGTTCGAAGAATACTTGCTAAAGGATGTACCCACAGCCTTATAACTAATGGCTTGCTTAATTTTCGGAATTTCCTTAGCAGCTTTTCTATTTAGAACTCCCCAAGACTCTGAATTTTATAAAGTACAACCGATTAGATAATTTTTGATAGCCAGTTAGCGAAAATATCCTTCTTACAAAGAAGCGCTATGGACAAAAGAATGATTCATACTAGTCTATGTATATTTTGCTAACTCATGCATAGGGATTTTCTTTATTTGCAGCTTCATTCATATCGGAAACTTATTTATCTTTGACAGTCATAAGCTTCTGATTATTTCGCTTCTCGGTTTCATATGCTAATTACTTTGTAGACTGTACTTTTGGTAGTCTAATCCTTAATAGAACTTTAAAATGATATTTAGAATACTAGTCATCATACAGTTACTAACGATGGTCGTTTTGACTCACTTTCAGCGTAAATTTTTTTTTGTATGTTCGGTATGTTTAATGATGGGAGTTAGTGCAGGTTAAGACGTTTTTCTGACTAGAGAGGTTAACAAAGTTTTTGGGTTGAAAAATGGAAGGAAAATGTACACAAACCTAGCATGAGTGAGAGTACTAGCGGCGATAGCAGCTATAATAATTCATAGATACTGGCTATATTATATAGGAAACAACTATATCTTCTCCCTTTACTTTATACTCTCTTTAATTGGCTTACTTGCTTTAGAATGGAAATATGAATGTGACAAAAAATGGGACTTAAGTAAATAATTCGAACCGATATCAAACGAAATTTGATAACATTAACATTGTTAATTAAGAAATTAAATGTAGTTCTCAACTACATTTTCTGATATTTCCTATTTCTCTTTTTTACTTTTTATTGTTAGGCATTATAATGTTATTGAACAGATTTTCTCTCTCTTTTTTTAATTTTCTTCTTCATTCTACTTTCTAGTAAATGTTATCCCACTGTAACTTGAAACTAATCTATAGAAATTGTTAATTTTTGAAAGCTTGTTCTTAAATAAAATAATCGAAATAAACTCGTATAAGAAAAAGTTTCTTCAAAAGCTTTAAAATTTCATCTTAGTTTACTTAATACTATAAAAATAAATTTAAATAGCCTGCTTATACACTTATAAAGCTACTTCGATATACTCTAAATCAGTATATATAAATACTTTTTACTTTCTTAATGAAAATAGATAATTATAAAATGCTTATTTACTTAATTAGGTTTCTCTTTAAACATCTTCGTAGGTTTTTTAAAATCTATAGTAAAATAAAGAATGTAATTAGGTTGCTTTTTTAATAGCTTGTTTAATATAAAAATTTTATGTTTAGAATGAAAATTCCTTTTCTCAACTTGAGATTCTCCATTTTCTCACAGTACAATCATCAGCTCCTGAAACTATCCACTTATTGTCTCTACTCAATGCTATACATGCAATTCCTCGTTTATGTCCTTTTAGAGTCTGGATGCATTCCCCTGTTGAGAAGTTCCATATATTGATTATGTTGTCTATCGAACCAGAAAATATAACACTTGAATCCTTACTAAGTTGAAAACTTAAAATAGGACTTTAATGACCTTCTAAAGTTCGAATAAGCTGCCCAGATGAGAAAGACCAAATTTTTACAGTTTTATCGTCACTTACCGATACAATTCATTTCTGGTCATTTGATATTGCTACTTTTCTAACGTAACTTTTATGTCCGGCCAAAGTTCTCGCACAGCTTCCAGACTGAAAATCATTAATCTTTATCGTATTATCTCCATTTCCTGATACAATTCATTTTTGGTCGCTTGTTAATGCTAGTGAAAAAATTATATATCTATCTGCAGTAAAAGTCCTCACAAGGGTAGAAGTTTATAGGTTCCAGATCTTTATCGTACTATCCTAACTTCCTGATACAATTTATTTCTGATCACTTGTTATTAATACCGAGGTAACTCAACCCGAATGTCCAGTTAAAGTTGCTGTACAGCTTCCTGTCTAGAAATCTCATATCATTATTGTCCCATCTACATTTCCCGAAACAATTCATTTCTGGTCACTTGAAATTGTTATCGATCTTACGCAATGTTAAGGGTTAATTAAAGTTCTCAAGCAACTTCCAGTCTGGAAATCCCAGATCTTTGTTGTTTCATCTTCACTTCCCGATACAATTCATTTCTGGTCATTTGATATTTCTACTGATCTAATTCAATGAGTATGTCCAGTCAAGATTTAGTCTAAAATATTAAATAATTACCTTTAGTTTAGTCATAGCGGATTTTATTTACAATTTTTTGGAAACATAAATTAGGCAGGATTTCATATTTAAATAGAAGAGAAGGTATTCTGCCTAAGAAATCATTCCTTTGTTTTAAGATTTTTCATAAAAATATGCTTTTAGTGAATTGCCTTTCTTTATTTTCCATTTTCACTTCTTTTTTTTATAGTTTACTATAATAAGTATGCATTTAAAGTAAGTGATCTTAAGAAAATAATTTCCTGATTTAATTTCAATTCAAATGAATATCTAATTTATATACTAGATGACTATACTTGATTATAAATAGTCCAGTATAATAAGCTTTTCAAAAGCTAACTTTTTTATATCTTTGAACTTTTAAATAAAGGGATTCTTTATTATATCCCATGCTATACAAAGAGCTTATACCCTTATTATAGTAACTTAGCTTTTCGTTTATTACATTTAGTTTATTTTAGTTTTAAATCAAAAGGCTTTTACTAGGAAAAACTTACTTTCTCTATTATCCCTTTATTAGTAAAATAGCACATCATAGTTACTTTGGAAACTGTTTTATTGATTATTGCTTTACACTTGCATTTAATCTTTAATTAGTGATTTAAACTTATTTTGGGAAAGAAAGCAAAACTAGTTTCTTGTAATTAGTTTATATAACAAGGCCTTATTTATATAACAAGCAGCAGATTATTTAAATTATTGATCTCTAAGCAAAATTGCTTATATACTTTAAAGTAAATAATTAAGAGTGTCTAGCAACTAAATGCGCTCATTATCACTAGATTTAGTTTACGATTTTCAGTGTAGTCTTTTATCTTATTTTTCGAGTAAACTCTACTTGCTTAATTATGTCTAATAAGCTACTTCAATTAACTATTTATAAACATATAGTCAGTAAGGAGTTTTTACCTTTATGGTGATGAATAAATATCATTTGTCATTATAAAAGTAAGCAAATAAGTAAGGGAAATGATTAGTTTATATTCGATTACTAATGTCATAACTATAAACCTTTTGCTATGTCTTTTCTAGTGATCAAGTTAGATTATAAAACTTGGTGAAAATCTTTATTTTTCATATTAATTTCATTAAATTGAATGGTAGGTTCGCTTCCTATCTTTTAAATAATTGGCGGAATCATTTTCAAATCAGGGTTAGAAAATTGAAATATATATTTAGTTTCTTATGGAGTTGAAAGCTATTACTCTTAGAAGATCTAACAGTGGTTATAGTTCCAATTTTATATAACTGGTAAATCTGGTGAAAATACAACCTATATAAGAAGTTGCCGTATTTTAGGTCGCATATGGAGGTTTAGCTTAAAGAGCAAGTTTGTAATAAGAGCAACCAAAATGGATTTAAAAATCCACAAGCTGCTTAATCTAAACTTAAATCACAACACCAATACAGCTTTTTTCAATTGTAACTATAAATTCTCGTCAAAATCCATAATTACTATCTTTCAAAGCTAACTAACTAGCATATGATCCTTTTTTGAATCTTTTTCCTTCACTTACAATTCCTAAACCTTTAAATTCATTTATTGGAACTAGAATTTTAGCTGTTTGAAGATAAACTGAGATATAATGACCTTTCAAAAATAACAAATAAGATATCTTTATAGGAGCATAATGCACTTAGACAAGAAGTTCTCCTACTCCTGCTTTAGAAGTTAATCATCTATTTTCAACTAAGTTAATCTAGTTAGAATTAAAGCTTTCATATTATATCCTTTTACCTTTATCGAGCTCTTAATTTAACTACAATTTCTCTCTATTTCATAACAAAGACACTAGACTATCTATAACTAACAATTAATACATCTATACTATTTCTGAATGAATAGAAAGAGTAATCTTACATAATATCTATCAATGCAATAACCAGGAGATACTATAAGTATTAGCTGAGCTTATATAAATTCTTGAAAATAGTCTATTGCTTAATCTACTCTTAATAAATACTATTTAATTAGTCTACTTTTATTCTTATAGCTTATTGCTCATATAGCACCTTTCTTATATTTAACAGCTCATCATCAATAATTTATTATTATGCCTTACATAAGATAATCATTCTTATTTCAATCTAGGAGCTAAAAAGAGCTGTGGATTACTTATAGTTTTCCTAGATTTAGGTTATGTTTATACTTCTCTTTTTATTAAGTAGCCTTTTTTAAATACTCCTACTAGCTTTCGCTTAGAATACTGGAACGTTTTTAAAAATAATTAAGTCTTAATTTATCTAAGCTCTTTCAATTTTTTTAGTGTGAGTATACTATAGATTTAGAGCGTTAAGATACTAGTTCTAGCAATAAAACAATTTGGTAACTATATGGACTATAAAATCAATAGTAAAGACTAAGCTTTAATATTCTTCTTTATGTAGGGAGAATAGAGAAAGGTTAGTAAATCTTCAATAAAAGCAATTGCTTCACACATCTCAAATCTTGCAACTGGCTTAAATCCAAATAATATATAGATTATAACCTCCTTTGCTTACTCATTTAGATCAAATAGGATAAAAATGCTGAAAGAGATGTCCATTACACTTTGTATAATAGTAATTAATAAAGCACAATAGATAATTATACCTTAGATCAGCTACATTATCAGAGATGCTTTTAAGCAAAACTAGGTTAAATCTAATTAGAGTTACAGTTTAGTAGACTAATGGTAAATAAAAGCGCACTGCAAGAAAGGCTATTTCGCATATTACTAGGAAGAAAAATAAATATAGAACAGCTAGAGGAATAATAGATATTTTAGCTATTTGATAAAGCATTTTACTAAACTAGCAATATAATAATAATAAAGGAATCAATTAATATGTCTTTACTATATTTTCATATATCTTATAAAACTGTTTATTTACATCTTATTCATCAGTCCTTCTTTACTTATTGCTCATATTCTTCTTCTACTGCTTCAATTTTATCCAACAGTTGTAGTAATTCCATCCTTCGCTTTAGAATTTCAGCTCTTCTTCTCAGTAATTTTTAATGAAAGTTTTTAATTCTAAAATCTAGTTATTTTAACTGCTTTTAAGTACGAAAAACTAAGAGCAATGTAAAACCTAAAAAATGGAAAAAACCTGGAAATCTAAATCTTAAGGTATAACCTAATAGATCAATCTTAAGTCTCAGTTAACTAACAAGAATCAAGAATTCATAAAAGATAAATCTACTCCTGTTAAGGATTGGGAAATACTGATCTTCCTAACTAACTTAAAATGCTTGAGAAAACCCATGAGCAAGACATTATTTAGCTTTATTCCTTAATTGAGAAAACGAATACAGAAATTTAAACCCTGAAGGCAGAAAACTAGAATCTTAAGCTTCTTTTGTAAGATAAAAAAGAAGATAATGGCTAGGCAAGTTAAGTTTTGCTTTAAATTGAAGTCTTAACTTCCAAATTTGTATTGATAGACAAAAAACTAGCGGCAAATGCACAGAAAATTGAAGAAGAAGTCCATTTCAAATTAGAAAACACTAACCTCAAACAGATAAAATGGAAATAGAACAAAAAATTTAAGCATATTAAAAACTTTACTTCAAGTCCTTAATAAAACGTAACTATTGTTGTCAAAAAATTGGACATAAATGGAGATAATATCTAAAGCGAAGAAGAGTACCTGAGCAACACCAAAAAAAATTTGGAACATCAAAGAGATTATATTGAAACTGCTTTGGAGGTATTTATAGAAATAAGCTGTATTAGTAGACTCAAGTGTGACATTACTCAAACAGGATCTTGGTAATTAATAGTAAAAAAATATACAACTTCAAAAGGACAACGATGACCTTATGAATTTAGAAAAGTTGGAGGAAAATTACGAGAAGATGGGAAAACAATTCTATTAGCTTATAGAAGAGGAAAAAGAATAATCTCAGTTTGAAAATGATTCAGACGAAGACATGTACAGTTGAATGATGGATATAAAAACTTTTATAGTCTTTAATTTTAGAAAGTGTTTCCTCTAATTAAAGATGACTCTAACCCTTTAAGTTAAAATTAATAAGAGTAATGTAACTTTGATTAAACGTTAACATCTTTAATAAGTCATATTCTTTTAAGTCTTGAAATTCCTGATTTAGATCTTGCAGAGCTTCGCAGATTAAATATGAATGAAGCTATCTAATTTTCCACATATGCAAATCTCAGAGCACTTAATTTTGAAGTGTCTTTGCTATAAATCATATTAAAAATTACAGCTAAAAGTTCTAAATTTGTGAATAAAAATTATTTCTCTAATGATAAATTTATTTAGTTTCTTATATGTATAAAATGCAAATTATCTTGTTCAAAGTAAAAATATCCAGTTTACAATGATCTCGTCCTTTCTGTAGCAGATTAAAAGAACTTTTCTCTGATTTTATAATAAGCTTTATTATAAAATTCTTTATAGTCTTCATTATTCTATACATCTATTTCAAAATATTTAGTTAGTTCATCCAAGTTTTTTAAAATAGCTCAGATTAGCTATTTTTGCTTTGTTAAATAAAAAAGCAATATCAGAGTCAGGATGCGTTTTTTAATTTATTTTTTAAATAAAGCATAAATATCTCATGGCTATGTAGTACTCAAAATGTAGTCGATTTGAATCAATGAAGCAAGATTCGTTAAACGTTGAATTTGGATTTTAGAATGCATATATTGATGCTTTTCTTTAACTATTTGCATGTCCTTCTTTATTTTTAAAATATCCCTTGTAATCATTCATGGAGTAACTTCGAGCTATACTCAAACTAGGGAGTAAAAAGACTTGTAAAATCTATTTAAAGTTTTAAGGAGTGGTATTCCAATATTCGGACAACTATATTACACTCCATTAACATATTTCTTATATTTTTGTAATATATCTTAGCAATGTACTTTATAGCATTCTTTTTCATGGAAAGTATATCCCAAGTAATTTACTCTCTTAGATCTTTTTCCTTCTTAATTATCATTAATGCTTTCTTGTTTTTAATTCTTAGTTTTAAAGCAGATATGCTCACTAGCATTAAGGCTCAATTTTACCCATCCAAATACTTTGCTCTTTTCTTTAATCAATAAATTCATATTATTTTCATTAGATATCAATAACAAATCATCTACTTAAGCTTTGTTAACAAATAAACGTCCACAGATTTTAAAGCCAAATCTTGATTAATATGTTTCTAGATACTTGATAACAGTATCTTATAAGATAATAGCTAGAACTGGACCATACGAACTTCCTTACAATACTCATTTATTATATTATAAGTTTATTGGGAGTGTACCATCTAAAATGAATCTAATATCTAGATTATGGAAAATGATTCGAAGCTGTTTATTAGAGAGGTAGCTTTATTCTATGTAAATGCTAAAACAATATTCTTCTGCTACCAGTGCCAAACATCCTTTCTACACCTATAAGAGTTGTAAGTAGATGCTTTGATTTTCCTTACCTTCTATGTAAATCAATAATTGACTGTAAAGTACAAACAAGATGATTTGTTTATCTCTATTTAAAGCTCCTTATTAAGAGGAGTGTATAATTTTACGCTAATAAATATATCCATAGAGCCAGAAAGTTAGTATTTAATCAATTATTTTAAAATTGCATTTGTTAGCGCAATTGGTCTTCAATTCTTCCGATCACACTTAGATCCTTTTTTGTAACTTGGAAGAATTCTTACTTATTTGAGTTAATCATGGATTTTTTACCTTCTCAACATCTTATTAATGAACTTTTATGATGCAGGATGAAATTCCTTATTAGTGTATGTAATAAGCTCTGCTTTTATACCATCTGCTCCAGATATTTTTTATAGGTTAATCTCTTTATAATTTGCTAAACTACTTTATAGCTAATAAGATGAATCTTTACAATTAAGAAGCTTAGTATTCTTTTATTAAGGTACTCTTTCTTAAAATATATTAGCAATCTTTTATTTGATGCTTTTAGTTCTTCTTCATCAATATTCTTATGGATGTCGAAAATATTACTTTCCCAATTATTAATAAATTAAGCAAATCCTTCTTGATCCATATGATTATAGTTTCTTTCTCTCAGATTTAAAAGTTTCCTCGCTTATTTAAACATTTTTTAAGGAGACTATTTCTTTAATCTCTGCTTTTTAGCCTGTTTTACTTATACTATCAATAATTACGTCCAATATACCTATAAAATGTTTTTCTTATGCTAGTTATATTACTTCTCAATTTGCTCTTCCCTGTTATATGAACGCATTTTAATAAGCTGTTTATGCTTATTAGATAGCGTTAAATCTATTAATTATCCCTCAAGGAAGTTTATTATATTTAGTATTTAAACGAACCTATTCAAGAACCTGGCTAGCATTATTATAGAGAATTTGCCGAATATTATTGAACTAATCTTTTAAGCTTTTTTCCTCAATTGCTTCAAATAAACTAAGCAGCCATTAAATTTACCCTAGTATTCTCCCTTATTCTATATTTTAAAATTTCTAGATCTCAAAGTTAACTCTAGGAGTTAATATTAGCGGGTCTCTATTAATGTGTTAAGTATGTAACTATAGTAAACTTGGAAAGTAATCTATGTCCAGTTCCCTACTGGGTAAAGTTAGAAAGTTAGAGAATTGATTGATGTAAATATGATAATTAAATATAACGTAATCATTGCGATCAGTACTATAATTAGCCCTACTTCTGAAAGTATCAAAAATAGGATTGCTTATTATTTATAAATCTAAGTTCTTCAGTAAATTCTAGTATTCTTAAAGCATTTTCTTATTCCTTTTGCTCATTATTGCTACTATAACCATGTAAGAGAGAATTAAAGTCCCCTATTAGTGCTATTCCTTTATCTTCTATTACTCTAAGGGTAATTTATAAGTTTTAATATGATTTGCTTTTAAAAGATAGCTCTTTTCATCTGTTGGTATGTAGCTTGTTTTAAAAATATGTTGCTAGCTATAATTAGAAGAAATCTTCCATCTTGTTCTCCAGAATCAAGTTCAATTTAGACTGAGTCCAGCTCATCTTTAACAAGGAAACATATTCCACCATCTCTTTGAACTTTAATTGCAATTTTATAATAGTTCTATATCCACGATTCACTATTGGAACGAAATTTGAATGCTATCATGTTTCATTGATAGTAAATATATCAACTTAATGCTAACAAGTAGACTGCTAAATACTATATTATTTAGCGGATTTTTAATTCATATTGCTGTGAGAAAATTTTAAAATCTCTTTATTTGATCCTCCTTTAAGTCCTTGATCATAATTTAGAGAGCTTTCTGATTGTTTTGATTTAAATATGAAGTGAATACGGAGTTTATCGTATTGTCTTTCTATAGCATATCATATCAAATAAAATCGATGAATCATACTCTTAAAATAGCTATTTATTTATTTTAATTGGTACTGAGTTTCTATCCAATTTAACTCGGTTTAATCTACAAGATAAAGTAAAAATCCAGTTTCTATAGATGTTAGAAGATTCTGTTTTTATCATTATTTTGATCATAAGAATTGAGATATTTTGGATACTATTGATACCTCTTTGACAACATCTGACTCTTTTGCTTATAAGTATGTTTCTAAGTTTTTAAATTATTCTTAAGTTATATCCACGTTCTTAATTATTTTAAAGGAGTAAGAAGAATATGATTAAATTATAAGCTTATAATATAACTTATTTAAGGTGTATTTAGTCCAAATTTATGTCTAAAAGTTATAGAGCACATTTACTTAGTTTATTTCACAGCAGTCTCTTTATTCCTGGATATAGAAGAGTCACTGAGACGATTTTTTTTTCTTCCATTTATTAATGTTAAATTAAATAATTAAGTAGCTGAGTTTGAAGTAGCAACAGACAATCAAGATCTTATTTTTAAGGGTTTCATTTATGTATGAGGCTGTTAACACTTGTTATTAGTTTGTTGCAGAGCCATTCATAGTTTTCTATTAATCTGCTCTTTTTGGGTTATATAACTATACTTGAAAGATTTTAATAATTACTAGTTCGGTATTTTGTAAGGTTGAGTCAGATTAGTTTTACTTATGAAGTAAAATGGAAAGATGCTATAATGTAAGGTTTTCTTTGAATGGAATATACTGTCATTTTTATAAGCATTTGTCTGCTATTTATCTTGTAATCCTTCTTCCGAATGTTCTATCTCGATCTAAATTATCGAAACATTTCCGGCAAATTAATCTAAAGATTACTTTTTTATTCTCTTAGTTATAGCATCCGGCTTATCCTGCTAATATTTATTTGCCATCATTTTAAGCATTCAGATAAGCATAATAGTGATGTAATTTTACGATATGTTAGATATATGGATCTATATATATTTACCTTTATTTTACATTAATATAATCGAAAAATCCTTTTATATCCTTCTTGGTTTAACCTATTAATTTGCTCTGTCATCATTTCACAATTTATTACATAGTTAGCACTTAAACTTAAGTTGGCAAGATAATAACATGAATCTAAATTTAGTTAACCACATTAATCATAAGGTTATATAAACCAAATTTTAAAGATTTATTTGTATTTATAGCTTGAAGAGTTAACTTAGATAGTTACTTTAATCCCTCTCAGTATATATTGCTACTTAATATGCAAATTTAAATATTTACTACCTATATTAAAGTTTACGAATCTACCTAAAAGCATTGAATCTTATACTTTATACTACTTAAGTCTTCATATTAGAAAATGCTCTTTTCTGTTGCTTATTATATGATTATAACGGTAGCTATATGTTTAGAGTGTGAGGCATTACTTCATGCACAGATACTTTTGCTCTTCTATGGTTTGAAATATTGAGAATGCTATTTTATAGTTTAAATACCTCTTTAAAGCTACTTAGTATTGCTTAATTTAACCTTTCATTGCTAGATTCTTAAATGCTTTGAAGGAAAAGCTTACGATTATACGTTTTTCCTTCAATATCAATCATATAGTTTAACCTTTTTTCTGGGCTGAGAAAAGGAAAATTCCTCTCTCTTCTATTTGGTATAATTGTAGTCATTTAAAATGGTCTAACTCGGATACTAATAGATTTATTAATATATTTAAAGGGGAAGAATAAGAATGAACGGATGAATATAGCCAGCTCATAAAGGTTGAGAACTAGCAACTTATATTTGGTCAAATAAATTAAATACAGAATTGGTTTCTCTAATCGATAAAACCCTTCGCTGAAAGTAATACATACTATTTCAAAAGTCAGTCAAGACATAAGAAAAATAGTTAACCTTAGATTATGTAATTAACAAGCAAGGTTAAGTGTAGAAAGAATCGACATGCGAAGTAATAACTAGAAGGATTAAATATAAAATCCAAAATAATATATCGAAAATGTGAAGTCTATAAGCTCAAGAATTTAGGTAATCTCTCAGTAACTAAGCCTTTTTCTTTACCTCTATTGAAACATTGTCGTCAGATATTAATGAACTTACAGTTCCTTACTCTATTGTATTGATAGCTTTCTAATTTGCCTGTACCAGGTTGTTTTCATGGTCGAGTAGCAAATCCTCTATACACTTCAAAATTTGTATTAATAGATCTGAATTTTTTCTCTCTCGGTTTATTACTGTCATCAGATGTAAGACTCCACCATTCTTAATGAATTAATTCGAGATTTCAGGTCTGTTCATATACAAATTTCTACAACAAAGCAAAGTAGCGTTTTTCATCTACTCCTTTGGATCGTGCAAATTAGGCATCAAGTTTTTCAAGCCATTGTTATCAATAATCAGATTAGTAATGTCAATGTTGTCTTCTGATAGAAAAAGCAAAGCAAGTGTTGCGTTTTCTCTCTTATCCGCTTCTTTTGAACTCAGACAATCAAGCAAATTTGTAATTATTTCGCTTGAAAGAAGTTAGTTAGTCAGTTCTGGATCTGTAGTGAGCTCTCCATCTTGTGCCAGTAAAGCAACTTGCACAATAGCAAGACACCCCACACTCTTAGGACTTTCCGCTCAAGTATGGATAATTTCTTCCTTAAGTTTAATTTTCTCAGTTGATTACATAAGAACAGCTAGCAGCTCCAAATTTTTGGTTCTCTTAGCGACTGCGAATAATCTGTATTAAAGAGTACTATAAGTCTGTTACTCCTATAGAGGAGAAAGAGAAAGCAAACAGATCTTTGGAGTTTGGATGGTAGTAATTTTTGTTAATTTAGCTGAAGGACTTTTGGGAGGAATCTTCTGAGTTAATTTGCAGGTTCTGCTGATTTGTCTTCTTATTATCTTCTTCGCTCGCTGGAATTTATCTTGTAGTACAACAGCATTATATTCCGCCAGTTTAAGCACCCATTAGAATAATTCTTTATTAATTGTTTCCTCAAAATAACTCAATATAGCCTTTAACTGATTTCAGTAAAATAGTATGCTTAATACCAAAATGCTAGAACTTACTTTGCTCTATAATATCAAGAAGCCTGCCAGTACTATAATTGGTTGAGGGTATAGACTGAAGGAAAGGATATATAAGTGATAGGTAGTAAGGTTTAGCAAAAGTGACTTAATATAGCTATATCAGCAGTTGTGGTTATAGGTATGAGGGAGTTTATACCAAATAATATTTACGTCCAATAGCAACAGTTTAAAATAACTCCAGGTTACGATCCAAAAAAGTAAAGATAAGATTATAAAATATTGATTTTAATTAAACATTTAAAGAAAGTATATTCTACTAGAATCTATCTTGGTATAGAAAGATTCTAAATAGGGAAGTAAAAGCCAAAAGTTATTTGCTTTATTAGCATTTTTTAGACAATTTACTTAATATTTCCTATGTACTAGAAAAGTAAATTCTGATCTATGTTTTTTGATACTATACTAAGTTATATAGGTTATCTTAGAAATCAAATTTTCGTACTCTTTTTTGAAGTTAGCTTAATTTAGAGTTGTAAGACAGAAAAACGACTGAATGAGAAGCTAGCATGTGATTATTTTAGAGCTACTCTCAAATATTTTAGTCCTAGCAATACTTTTAATCATCTACTGCTCTTTTTTTATCATCACCGAGTAATAAAGTTAACACTCTAGTTAGATGAAACTCTACATGCATAAAATAAGTCACTATACTGTTTTAAGCACCATGTTACATATTCAAATCTCTTTCAGCTAATATAATTAATTTCCCAAACACCACATTGGATCTACTTGCAGTAAAAGCAGTAATAAACTACCCATTACTAGTCTTTAACCATATACAGCTGATATAGGAAATTAGCTGTATAATTAAAATTCATTTATCAGCCTTTAAACGCATTTATTATTTCGCTAAATGAAAAAACATAGTTCAAGCTAAAGGCCTTTATCAGCACCTATCTAACCTTAATCTCCTAACTAGAAAACTAAAAAAATATAGAAAAAGGTGGTTTTGAAGAAAAAAGGAAGTCTTAATATCTCTATAGACTAGAAGCTTCCTCTACACTTTACCTAGCAAACCTCTAAAAATAACTGTCAGACTACTAAAGCAGCATCTAAGAAACTCAATTGTAGTATGAAGGTCAGTAATGGAGTGACTAATGGTAAGAAAAACTAAAAGCTGAAGAAGAATAATAATAATAGCTACCAGAAGCTCCCTTCTAGAAGTAGTACACCAGTAAAGTAAAACCATTTTTCATAGGAAGCTTTAGAACTTGAACTCTAATTAACTGATATGTTGAGATAGTTGAATGAAACAGAGGTTAGTGATGTTATGACTAAAAATAAGATTCAGATATTCTAAAAAATGTTCGAGAAGGTTATTGATAGAGATAAAGTGTTTGGAGGTATTCTGATGAAGATCAATCAGGCATATAGATAGGTATTAAAGTAGGTTTAGGCCAAAGGGATGAATGAAACTAGTACCATTTTAGCTTTGTAAAAGGAATTAAAAAAGATCAAGCAGTAGTTTCAGATAGAGAAGGAAGAAAGAAAGGTGGTAGATAAGAAAATAGAGTTGCTTTCAAGGGAAAATCTAAATTTGTCTAAATCTCTCGAAGAACGAGAGAACTAATTAGAAAAATTGAGTAATACTATTAAGAGACTCAATAAGCAGGAAATCACGTATCAGCATATGAAAAATGAAGAGAATTGGAATTATTTAGTCTTAGAGAATTAGCAACTGGCTGAGTATGCTAAAGCTCTTAAATTCGAATTGCAAGTTGCTAAGCAGAGAGAATATGAAATATCTAAATTACTCAAATTGCTGAAAAACAAAGGTATACCAATAGAAGAAATATACGAGTTAGAAATCAAAGGTAAAAGCCAGCCTTCCTCAAATAAAAGCTCGCAAAGGGAGAAAGAAATACCCGAAATGACTCCTGCATTTACTTGTAAAATAAAGTCCAATCCTTATGTACGTCCTTAGTGTGTTCCTCCATTAGATTTTCAAAAACTATACAATTAAGATACAGACAATACTGAAATAAGTGCTATTTCAGATATACCAATACAAACAGAGTCTCTGTTTTCCAATGATATTTCATACCTATGATGCACATTAAATTTTTTAATGTTTCTATTTTTTTGAAAATGGATGAGAATTCTGTGGAACTACATCTACCAAGCTAAGTTTTAGGTAAATTTCAAGCTTTTAAAAATAACTGCTAGGCTATATACCAGTAATTGAGGCTAGTGGATGACTACCTGCTATCCATTATTAGTAACCTTAAGGTTAACCAATCTCTTCCATTTGAGAAGTTGAATATCTTAATGTAATTTAATTTTCGAGTCTTTGCAGCCCTAATTCTTAAAGTGTGGAGACTAACTTAAGAGCCAAATTAGCAAGGAGAGTAGAATTCTTATTGGCTGAGATATATAAGATCTTATAGACCACAATCAGCAAGCATTTGCAAATATGTTAGTAGAAAGTAGAAGAAATTGAAGGTGCCCAAAACAAGAAGTTACAGCAAAACAAACACTTCGTTTTTGCCTTGCAGTGAGTCAAAGACAAGTAGCAATAGATTCAGAAGTAAATATCAGACAAAGAAAGTTCGATTAACAGTCTAAACTTCTATGAAAAAGTAAGTGTTTTAACTTTAAAGGAATAGCTAGATTTGCTAAAGATAGAGCAGGCCATTCAAAATGGAACAGCAGTATATGATAAAAAATCTTGAACAGCATATTTGTTTCATGCTCTTTAACTCTTTCTTATCATTTAATTATTCCTTTTACAGAAATAAAAGTCTTTAGATATGCATAAAGTTAATGAGCATTGAACTCTTTAAAATATATCATTAAAAGAGCCATTGATGTAGTTAAGTACGATGGATCGATTAATTGCGATATATTTAGGTGTAATTATTTTGCTAACCTTTAATATCAAATATACTACAATAGACATACTTAAGATATTACTACTGATACAGACTTAAAATAACAAAACATAACTTAAAGTTTACTAATTAAGTTACTACACATTTAGTTTGATAATGACACAAGTGATGTCGTCTATAACTTCTTCTTCCTAAATATTTTAGAACTTACTGCTGTCCATCGTTTGTTGCTTTCCTTTGCTAGTGCATCGCATGCGTTTTGTAACTGACCTGCATTAACATATGGTTTCGTTATTTTCGCTGCTTCTTCATTTGAAATGAATTCTCAAACTCCATCACTTGCTATTATTATATACTGATCTTCTGGTACCAAATTAAACTCCAAGATTTCTGGATCACTCGTTACTCCTACAACCTTGGCTATTGTATCACCAACAGATCGAGTCATGGCCAATCCTGGTAGATCAGCTTCTGCAAGTCAAACCCTCAAAGGGCCAATATCTTTTCCATACTCATCTAAAGTAAATCCCTACCTTTATAAGCCATAACTCTACCCTTGTTGCTTATAATTCGTTCTGCTTCTTCTTTCAATTCAGGTTTATGATCTATACTCAAAGCTACAACAGACTCATTCTTAACTAAAATAGCTCGAGAGTCTCCAACATTAGCACATCACAAAACTTTCTTGTTGATAAGAACTGAAACTAAGGTACTTCCAGAAAACTACACATCGAAATTTTATCGCGATAAATCTTAAGACACCTTACTAATACAAGTCCTTAGAGCTCTAGGACCATCACTTTCTATATTAGCATCTTAGGAAAGTAAAGCTGAGTATTAAAAAATTACTTGGTAGTTTAGATTTTATAAATGAAGATACTTCTCGACCACATTATCCATGACCATCACAAACAGAGTAAAAATGCAAATAAGGTATTTTCCTAATTTGGCTAGTCATGATATAAGCATCTTAATTAACTTTATTAGTACCTGGAATTTTTCCAGTTGCTGTTTTAAAAGAAACTGCTTAAACAACATTATCCCCATTTTCACTTATCTGTTGTTCTTATTACTGTTAATATTAAATTCCATTTGCTTTAGTTTTCTGAGAAAAAGGGGAGCTACGCTTAGGACTTCCTGTTCTGATAGGTATATTTTTGTCATTTGTCATTGTAAGTCTCCTATTGAGCGAAATTTTCTATTCTTCTTTCATTTATTCTTACACAGGTGGGTTTTAAATCCCTTTTAATTCATTCATCGGCTCAGATTTAATTCTCTAATGTAAAGGTCTCTACACTTTTGGAGGTGACTACTGTTTAAAGACATTGGGTTAGTTCTAGTTACCAGAATTAGTTCTAGTATGGCCTTTCTTACTAGAGTTAGTCTACGAAGGTGAAGCGGATTTTTTTTACAAAGGAGACTATTTCTTAGCTATAACTCTTCTCTCCATATTTTATTACTATAACAACCTTCAATTTTCATTTAATACAAACTATCTAACCTTTTGCATTCAACTAACCAACTTTATTCTTGCTTTATATCATTTCAACTCATAATGTCTAACTTTCTGTCTTCTTTCTTATTTCAAATCTGTTAAGCCAGTAACTGCGACTTAATATAGCTAGCTGAGTTAGTATTCTTACCCTTTTTATGGAGATAGCTTTTTGGTATGATGCAGTTTAATGGCGTGAGGTAAAATGGAGCTTTCAATTAGTAAGTAGTTACCAATTGGTTCGAGTTTTAGCTGGGTAAGAGCTAAGAGTTGAAAGATATACAAGTGTGAAATACAAAGGACAAGCTTACTGAGAAAGAGAGGGAAGAAAGGAAACTCTAGCTAATAAAATAAGCCAAGCTAAGGCAAAGTAAGCTTGACTTGTTTCTTATTACTGGTCAAAAAAATAGTAGAGAAGACTTAAAAAGCAAGAGTATAATAGTAACGCTACTACTTATGAAGGTTTTAATAAAAGCTCAATAAAATAATAAGGGACAGGTAATTAACTTTAAATAAAGGGATTTTAAAGTCTAATTTTATTTAAAATGGGAAGCTGCAACTGCTTAAGATCAGTAGCGAATGAGAACACAGTAATGAGTGATGATACTGGCAGAAGTTAAGTAAAATTCGAGTAACTTATATAAAAGAACCATAATTCGCTTATCTTGATACAAAGTGCTTTGAAAACACTTATAATTAAAAGAGATTAGGATAAGATACTCTATTCCATGAAGCATAGACTAAATTATTCTGATAATGTGGAATCAACTATCAGTGCTTAAAATAAAACTGCTAGGCTTGTGGAAAAAAATTTGGGGGAGTTTGCTTATAACTAAGATTTGAATGATGGAATGGAGGTTATTGATAAACCATCTGTCTTACTTGATAATGGTGCTTAATATACGGGCTAGTGGTCAAAAGCAGAATTAAGGCATGGAAGAGGAGTTTAAGTATGGGAAGATGGAAGTAAATATGAAGGATATTGGAAGAATGGAAAAGCAAATGGAAAAGGAAGACTCATTCATGCTGATGGAGATGTTTATGAAGGTTAATGGTTAGAAGATAAAGCTAATGGATATGGATATTATGTCCATATGGATGGAGCAAAATATATTGGGTAATGACTCGACGATAAGCAACATGGATTTGGAAAGGAGACTTGGCCTGATGGAGCGAGATATGAAGGAGATTACTTTTAAGGAAAAAAACATGGAATAGGAACTTTTTATTGATAAGATGGTTCTGTTTATGAAGGACAATTTAAAGATAATAATATAAATGGTCAAGGAGCATACAAATGATCAGATGGAAGAAAGTATGTCGGATAATGGTTAAATAACAAAATGAATATTAAAGGCATTTTCACGTGAGATGATGGTAGAGTTTATGAAGGTGAATATGTGGACGATAAAAAGTAAGGATACGGAGTATTTTCTTGACCGGATGGGAGAAAATACGAAGGTCAATGATTCGATGGGAAATAACATGGTGTAGGAGTTTTCACTTCAGCTAAAGGAGAGATAAAAGAAGGAATATGGAAACTTGGAAGAAGAGTGAAGTGGAATGAATGAGTTGTTTAAAAAACCTCTCTTATTTATTCTTTTTACTTTATGTTGATATTGATTAAACAGAAATAGAATCAGAACTGGAAGGTTTATAAGACGTTAAATTAAATTTGATAAAGTACAATCGAAATATTTCCCTTAGATCTCACAAATTCAAATCCTCTTCTTCTTAATCATACTTCTATTTCTTCTTTACATCCTCTCCAAACTTGTTAATAATTCCCGTCAAAAATTCATCAGCTTCTGACTAACCTTAATAAATAGCCTCAATCAGATTCCTCATTTCCGACTTAAAGTCTGTTTGCTATTATTTTTAAATAACCGAAATATTTTCCCAGAGATTTTGCTAGTCGTTTTTGTTTTCCTTATAGAGGCATTATATCAAAGGACCCTTAGATTAAGTCTCCTAACCTACTGCTTTATTTTCTTCCATTTTTTAGTGATATAATAGTCCTGACTAATAATATAACTTTGATATCTAGCAAATAAAGAAGAATCATGTTTGGTTTCATTCTTCTTAAATTAAATCCTATAAGCCTCTTCGTATTTTACGAGACTTAGTGTTAAATCTCCTTTCCTTTTCCTTTAGTATCTCTTTTTCCTTGACGAACACCTTAAGTCAATCATTTCCAATAAGTCATTATCATAATCAAATTCCCAAATCTTGCTCATTTTTTACTTTCCTTCTTAACAACAAACAATCCTTTCATCACCCAAAACCTTAAATTAACCCTAGGATACAATAGAATCACATAAGGTGCAAATTTAAAAAGATTAAAAAAGAAAGAAAGTTTTAAGGAACAAAACTAGCAAACTAATAGTAAGCTAAGCATCTCTATCAGTACTCATAGATGCAGTTATATATCCTTAAATAAACATTAAATAAGTATCCAGTTATTACATCTAAAAAAGCCTTTAAATGAACTTATAGAGGCTATTAATAAACTTATTAAAGGTAGTTGAAATAAAGCAGATTAATCAAATATCAACTTACATTTGGATATTAAGATGAGAAT